>JAJJWW010011271.1:0-106620 GCA_023531295.1 Papaver armeniacum | reverse complement strand
ACCCTTATCCTCCACTTTGTGACCGGAAGCAAGTCCGGAACGGCCATTTCTTGGTTTAGGCCGGACTTGTATGATTGATCTCTCGAATCTATAAAGTGCTCACGTGCGGCACATTTGTTTAGGGTTTAAACCGGTTTCTCACTCACCTACCGAATTTTACTCAAATCGGGCGGAAACGATTTTCACCCATAAACAGAAGGATTCAGCCGGCAAGGTTTGGGGGGACAATTTGGTCTTTCAATATCATTTAGACACCCCTTAGCACAATAGGTTGGATGGCTTTAAATTTGGTATACCCAAACTAATTGGGGTATACCAATCAAGCCAAGTTTATTAACCACAACCCAAATCATAACCCAAATATTTTAACTGAGTTTATAGGGATTTCATACCTAGTTAGTTGAGTCGACTCAAAATTAAAAATAGATTTACATCTTTTTTTGTTTAACATTTTAAGTAAAAACCTTAATTCACTTTCCCCTCTTCTTCATCCTCCATTGCCGTAAGTCTAATTGTATAACTATTGCCACATCCATATCTGTAATCATAGTTACAAAAACCTCTATGCTGGTTGAGGAGGTAAGGCCAGAGGAGATCATGATCAAGTACCCAAATAGAATTTACTCCATGAATATTGATCCATTATTTATTTGTTTCACGGATATTGATCCAGCGTGGTCTTCATCACAACAAATTGAGATGATTCAAGTTGATTGCTAATTATTTGTGGGTTCTTGTAAGGTCTTGGTTTTCTTAAAACCTTGAAATTTGATTTACGTTTGGAATCTATCTAGTACTAAAGAATTTAAGAAAATAGTCAAGCATCCGTATCAATATGAAGATGATAAGCCTACGGATGTTTGCATGGTTGACACTGTATCCAACATTTCGGTTTGTTGGATCAATATACAAGGCATAAGATACAATGTTAATTAACAACACCCCATGACCAATATAATTAAGTGAAGTTTAAGGTAAATTGCTAAAAGTATAAATATATGGAAATGGAAAATTTTCCTTTGTAATTTTTAGCATTTCACTTTGGTAATGATTAAAATATTATTTGTAATCGAGTAATACAGTGGTTGATTTCCTACAAAGATTTCCTTTTTTGTAGGAAACGACTTAAAAACCTCATATCTTCTGGAATGATATAATCCCTACAAGATTTCCTTTTCATTTGGGCCACGCTATGGAATGCGTTACCTACTATGGATGTTAGTTAGACGAGCGCAGTGGTACCACCAATAAGCTGATACGAAATGCAAATTGTGTCTCACCGAGGAGGAAACCAGCAACCACATGCTACTTCATTGTCCTTTTATCTATGAGGTGTGGAGCTACTTTCTTCCGATCTACACGGGAATAAGTAGAGTAATGCCTTTCACAACTGGGATGTGCCTTGATGGTTGGTCAAAGAAAGTTGCGTAATGATATGCACAACTTTATCTGGAATTGTCTTCCACATGCTATCCGGTGGGCGTGTGGATGGAGAGGAATAGGCGAACCTTCCATAATAAAAACCAAAATGAAGCCAACACAATTAATACGGTTAAGTATCTCTTATATCAATGGGGACTTCCAACCAAGGCGTTTGGTGGATTATACTTTGACGACCGTGGATCGTTGGGAGGAAAAGCTTTATCCGGTTTTATTGGGATGTTAATAGTTTGTAATTCTTATCTTTGCCTTTTCTGAGATGGCGCTTGCCTGTTTAGTCTTGTAAACTTTTCTCTTTTCCTCCTGTTCCTCTGTATTTTTATGCCTCCTCGGCATCAAGTTATCAATATTAACCCCTTTTTCAAAAAAAAGTAATACAGTGGTTGAAGTATCAAACTAGATTTTATTTGAAAATTTGAAATGCCATGATGGTAGATAAAAAATAAAACTCACTAGTAACATAGAAAATGAAGATTTTATTAGATACTGACTCTCGATTTGTTCAACTGAGTGTCTCACCAATCGGATGATAAACTAACCTAGTTTTTTGGGTTATGAATAATAATAGAAATGTCAAATCTAAGTTTTTAGTCAAAAATTACTGACCAAAGTCAAATGGACTATGGTTAATAAAAGTATGGGCTATGAATAAGAGAAGCCAAAAAATAAATAAATATTAGTTTCATTTTCATTATATACTTGTCACTTTGTAAAACCATTGTTACTCCAGAAACAAAAAAAACACAACAACTGAATCATTATCAACCACAACAAGTGAATCATTGTCGCTAGAATCAGCTACAATTCACAAATTAACTCAAACATTAAATGATTCTTCGGAACATGATAGGTCCATACCCTAGAATTAATCAACTTTATACATTAGGATATGGATATACGGTGAAACTATCATGATATTGGTATCACGTACGTACTTACATTTGTGAATGTAAATTACGAAGTGTAGTCCTCGCATGTGAATTCGTACATAACCATATTTCAAAAAAAAGTATAGCTAAGAAGCATGGTGAACCAGAATAACAAGAGGAGATCAATTAGATTGAATACATACATGTATAACATTGGGGAAAATTGGCTTTTAGTATAGATTTTTGGAACTGCACCGTACATGTACCCATAACAATGTGATATGTTATGGGATCAAGACCAACGTAGTTCTATTACAACTGCTTAATATAGATTGAGTACAATTATAATAGTTTTACTTTCAATTACATGTATTCATGGCTTCAGCAATGGCTTGAGTAGCAACACTGTATATCCAATGCAGGTAGTACAAATAATGCAGAGGATGTGAAAACCAGCACTAGTAATATCAGCAAACCAGGAGAAAAGAATGTTTCCGCCAAACAAGCAGGTGTGATTGGGGCTAATGACAATGACTCAGACTCCCTGCAAGGAGATTGGATAGTGGAGAAAGGCAAATCTCTGGCCATTAAAGGGGTTAAGCAAGTTTCTCCAAAGAAGATTGCTAATCAGGTGCAATCTCCAAAAAAGAACCCCTTCTTAATGCTTAGTGACTTCACATCAGAAAGTAGATTCCCTATTGACAGGAAAAAGGAATCGACAAAGATTTATGCCGAGGATAAAGCAATGACCAAGGCTGGGAACTGCTCATCTAGGTATGACAAAGATCTGCGCATCTAGGTCCGACAAAGATCTTGCAACTAAGAAATGGGAAGATAGGGTTACAATTGAAGATTGTTCAGACGATGAAGACAATTCTGAAGCTAAATTTGATAGGAAAAATAGCCACTTGACCATGCATGAAAAGTTGGAGAAAAAGGACTCAGAGAGGGTTAGAAAAATTTAAATTGAATGGAAAGGTCGGGAAGAAATTCCATAATGGTGCTGAGAGTTTGGGAAGAGGTCATAGAACACATAAGAAAAAGTTTTATGCTCTTTAGGTGTGTGCCTATTGCTTCCTGTGTTGCAAGTCAGCTTGTTTTCTCTCTGATAGTTGTAATTCTCTCTGTTGAGTTCTTTGTTTGGTTGGGTTGCTGCCAGCCAGCATGTTTTGTTTCTTTGTTTGGTGAAGTCTTTTTAGAGTCACATCTTACACCGCCTAGGCGTCTCTTCTTTTTCCTTTTTCTCTTTTACAATAATTTTTTACACGTTTTCAATCAAAAAAAAAAAAAATGTAAATCTGTAAAAAAAATCTGAATAAAATATGAAGTTTTTTAATAATTTTCTTGAAGGAAGCTACTGCTTTACCTGATAATACATTATTTGTTTATAACAAACCATTAAATATGAAATGTTAGAAAAAGAACGCGCAATTGGGGATATGGGAATTAATTGGGGGATATGAATTACTTCCCCAAACCCATGGTGTGTGCTAAGGGGTGACTTTTGGGGGCGAAAATACTAAAACACCCTTCCCTCAAAATAAAAATCAAAAAACTTAAAATCAAAAAAACAAAATCATATTCCCCATTTCAATCTCCACTTCTTATTAATCTTTTTAGGTGAAAACTTTGAAACCCAAATGTTCCCCATTCTCTTTCAAATTTTTCCCCATTTCCTTTCAAATTCTATTCTCCTTCTCTTGGAAGTGATGAAGAACATGTCGGAAATGATAAAGAACATGCCGGAAATGATGAAGACCACGCCGGAAGTGATGAAGACCATGCAGGAAGTGATGAAGAACATGTCGGAAATGATGAAGGTCACGCCGGAAGTGATGAAGACCATGCCGAATTGATGTAATTCAATGCCGGAACTAAATTCAGATGCTCGACATAAATCTATTAATGCCGGTAGTCAAGTGAAAAAAAAAAAAATTTTTCAATACTTTTCATCATGTGCCGGCGTGGTTATTTAGGATGAAGACCACGCGGAAGTGGGAGTTCTTATGGTTATTTAGGATGAAGACCACGCCGGAAGTGCTGAAGAACATGTCGGAAATGATGAAGACCACGCCGGAAGCGATGAAATTCAATGCCGGAACTAAATTCCGGCATGCTCGATATAAATCTATCAATGCCGGTAGTTAAGTGGAAAAAAATATCAATTTTCTGGATACTTTTCATCATGTTCCGGCATAGAAATTTAAGCAAAAACCATGCCGGAAGTAGTTTCGGTATGCTCGAAAATCAGATAACTGTGCCGGAAGTAGACTAATTAAAACCAGAAAAAATAGGTTTTGAAGATCAAAACCTGAAAAATTTTGTAACGAGACAAAGTCTCGTTGGGGCTACGCCCCCCCGAACCCCCGCGGATAGTGGCAAACAATTTATGAAAATTTCCAACAATGCCGGCATGGTTTTTGGGTTGAATACCATGCCGGCACCAAGCTTTTTCAGCTGCAACAATGGTGGATTCAAAGGAAAAAAAATCAAATTTTCAACCTCATAGCAGCAATTCTCCCATCACAATCATCTTCCATTTTCAAAAAAAAATTTCCACTCAAATTTTTTTTCTCTCCTTCTACTCCTCACTCACACAAATTAAAATAAAAACAAACACTAATCTATCCCCCAAATACTTAAGATTTTTACTACAGTAATTATTATTAATCACTAATCCTGATTAATGAGGGCTAGATTAAGAATTAAAAAATACTAAGATAAGGGGTGACCCCGATTTGATATTTGGATCCAATTTTTATCTTTTTCCTCTATCCCCCAATTAGTTTTGATATCCCCCAATTAATTCTTCTAGAAAAACTGGTTTTGTTTGAAAACTAATCAAAATATGACATATTCGAGGGCGCACACATGATGATGTCATGGTAATAATATGCAAAGGCTCGTAAGGAAAGAAAAAAATATTAAATTCACACCAGTTTTACGTTTGTGGTCACTTGTTTTTTACCTTTAAAATCTAGGGTAATTTGCATTTAAGTTATGTTTTCCAATTTTCACCCTCCAATTCCCCGGTTTTTGCTGATAAAAGAATAAAATGGCCAAAACCAAAATATGCATGCAATCAATCACGGGTTTGCTAGATATCCTAAATATGTAACACTAGAACAATCGAAGAAAATTTAAGGTTCACAAATTTACTCTCAAGATTTGCAGCACGGCTGCCTTTGTTGTCTTGAAAAAGTGTTTTAAGGTGATCCCAAATCTCCTTTGCAGTTTTTTCTTTCTTTATAATGGTGAGCATTAAATCCTTAGTCATGGTAGCGAAAATCCATTGACGTCAGAGAGCATCCAACTGATTTTCAGTTTCGGCATCAACATATGCAGGTTTTTGCGATCCATCAATTAGGAAGAGTAATCGATGTTCTTGGAGATGAAGTTCAAAGAGAAAAACCCATGACGAATATTCGTCTTGTTATTGGAGGCGTTAGTAATATGCTAGTGGTGGTGGTGGTGTTGCACTGCTACTATATGGTAGTGGTATTATGGTGTTGGCAGTGGTTGTTGTTGGTGCCTTTGTGGTGTCATGGTGGTGGCGCTAGATTAAGTAGCTATGAAGAGTTTGAGAGGCACAACCACTCGATTACTACTCAAGTTCTAACAGTAGGAGTTCTCAAAAATGTAATGTTGTCTTTCACAAAGATCATTGACTAATATCAACTAAGCTGTCCTAAGAAATACTATTTTGTGTAAAGATGAATAAAAAACTGAGAAGAATTAGAAAACTGTGCTTCGTAATTTAAATTTCAGGTGCTTATAAAATAATTCCATTTTGTTGATGCATTTCATCAAACACTTTTCACACATTCACCAGTTTATTCACAGCCAAATCAGATAACATGAGTTCTACATCGGACTTCTACACAGAAAACAGAACAGATGATGAAATTAACCTTTAAAAATCTTGATTTATTATTCCTTGTCCATGAGTAAAGATAGGATTGCAAGAAAGTGATGGAAGATATAAAGTGGTACCAACAGATTTGAGAAATAAAGCCCTATCAAAATTGGTTCTCTATAGAAGGAATCCTGCATTGGGTCACTGTCAAACAAAGAAGACGAAGATCAAATAAGAAAATTAGACACAATCAAACATAGAAGTACCAAAAAGAGTTAATCATGTTACAAAATCACTAATCAGAAGATGTCATGGTTCTTCAAATGACACATCTAGACTATCACCTTATCATCGTGCATTAAAGAACCCTAAATCCCAAATTTAACAAACATAGGTTTTTAAATATTTGAACAAAAAAACAATAGACCATTTACACATCGAGCAAACTCAAATTGACAACCGACCACCTACGCAAAAATAAAAGAAGACCAGCATTTCCTAATTTCTGTTGATGATTGAAGTCGCGAGAGGAGCATTTTTTTCTTTCCCCTTTTCTTTTCTGAGGAACCGAAGACGAGATAGGTTTAGATAAGAAGAAAAAGATCTGAAAAGGCGAGTTTAGTTTTGGGGAAGATAAATCTAAATTTAAGTTGATTTATCATCGGGTTTTTGGGCTTAATGGAACCGGGCCCTTACCAAACCATGTGAAAGGTGGTCTACAACATATAAGCCAGTGGCTAACCAGTTTGGATTTATAGTAACATGGCCTTACAAAGTGTCTAGCCACGTTTATCCCCAATCACACCATCTTGTTTGGTGGAAACAGTCTTTTCTGCTGGTTTGCTGATATTACTAGTGCTGATTTTCACATCCCCTGCATTAATTGTACTACATGCATTTCTAGTATCTTTCAAACCCCGTTCGGCAGAATCTAAAGATAAATCAACTGCAACAGGAGATATTGGAGCTGATATCTCTCTCCTTACTTATGCCATTGAACTTTTTACAACTCTAATACTCTGGCTCTTTGAAATAACATTTTTAGTCATTTCAAGAGTATCTAAATGAGCACCACTGGCTTTGAAAGTATCACTTTCCTGACACGTCGTGAAAATATCACTTTTCCTGACATGAGGTGAAAGTATCATTTTTCCTGACACAGGGTTAAAGTATCAGTTTTTCTGACACGGGTGAAAGTATCACTTTTCCTGATGATCATATCTAACAAAAAGAAGACAACGATATTGGATGATGTTGCAGAATTACTCGAGAGAACTATTAGAACCAGTGATGCTTTTCTAGCTTGGAGAGGATATACAATGTTGCTACTCAAGCCATTGCTGAAGCCATGAAGACATGTAATTGAAAGTAAAACTATTATAATTGTCCTCAAGCTATATTAAGCAGTTGTAATAGAACTACGTTGGTCTTGATCCCATAACATAGCACATTGTTATGGGTACATGTACGGTGAAGTTCCAAAAATATATAAAAGCCAAATTTCCCCAATGTTATACATGTATGTATCCAATCTAATTGATACACTATTGTTGTTCTGGTTCACAATGTTTCTTAGCTATACTTTTTTTTTTATTTTGAAATATGGATATGTACGAATTCACACGCGAGGACTGCACTTCGTAATTTAGATACACAAATGTAAGTACGTACAGGATATCAATATCATGATAGTTTCACCGTATGTCCATATTCTAATGTATAAAGTTGATTAATTCTAGGGTCTGGACCCATCATGTTCCGAAGAATCAATTAATGTTTGATTTAATTCGTGAATTGTAGTTGATTCTAGTGATAATGATTCAGTTGTTGTGGTTGATAATGATTCAGTTGTTGTGTTTGTTGTTTCTAGAGTAACAATGGTTCTACAAAGTGACAAGTATATAATGAAAATGAAACCAATATTTATTTATTTTTTTCTCGATAATAAAAATATATTAAGAAGGAAGACAATTTACAATTTGCGTCACATGCAGAGAGCTAGCCACCAAGCATAAAAAAAGATACAAGAGAAAGAAACCCAAAAACAAACCAAGAATTAAGAAGGTTCGAAGAAAATAGATATCCAGTTTGTTATAACATCATGAATAACATAACCATAGAAGGAATAGCAGAAGCTCAGTGGAATGCAGTCATTTTCGAACCCGCGATGATATTCTCCACTATTCTCTTCTTTTTCAAAGAAGCTTCAAGTTCCTCTCTAGCCATACATTCCAACAAATGCTCGCAGGCAGAGCCGGCCCTCCCCTTAAAGGAAGCCAAGCCGTGCTTGAGGCCACATATTTTTGGGGGCCACATTTTTTTTCTTTTTTAGTATTAGTACCGTGTAAGATTTTGCATCCCTTGAAAAACTGGCCAGTTGTGGAAGTAAGTTATTAAGTGAAAAAAACAAAGTGAAAAGGAAAGAGGAAGCCTTTTATAGGGTTCATAAAGTTACCAAGTAAGTTGCATTACTTTTTTTTGTATTGGGAAGTTTAGGGCTTTCATAGCTATACAATATTCTTACTAAGTAGGTGGCTGAAACCGGAGACCATTAGACTGTTTTTGGAAATTCTTGTATAACCTCGATACTTAGTTTTGGTTGTGGCTATCTTAGATTATTCGCAAACTTGTATTTGGACTTCGGATGCAACCTCACAAAGGTTGAGTAGCATACGCACAGAGAAAAGAAACGGAAAAGATGGGAAATGGAATTTCATTTTTATACCGACAGCCCATTTCATGACTGATAGTTTTATTATCTCCTCACTAACTGTGACTTAATTACCGACTAATTGTCAATGATCATTTAGCATCAGCCAGAATGCCTTGTCATTTATGTCCATTACTCATATATATATATATATATGCCTACAGTCCACTTTTGCACCCTTGTGCATATCTTTAAACATTTAGTTCTATTTAAATATTTGTACGTTCTTGATTTTCTTTTGGTCCATAATTTACGGATAACTAGTTAAGGGCTCAAAGAATTTTTTCTAGTTAACAATGTTTATGCAATTTTTGCTATAGTGAGTTGCTTGTTCCTTTTCATTAACAAGGGGGGCCACAAAAAAAAAAATTGCATTAGGCCACACAAAATGTAGGACCGGCCCTGCTCGTAGGAAAGTGTTTCCAAATCTCCTTACCACTATTAGAGCCCGAATACTTGCTTCGAAGAGGTCCAACAGGGAAGCAATGGACGGAGAGAGTGCATTAGCTTGAGAGAAAAAGAAAACCCACACCCGACTTGTAAAGACACAGTCCCAATAAAATTCTTGCCACATTCCACCACCAGGTTACAAAGAGAACATATGATTGAAGAAGAGTTGCTAGCTACAAGACCAATGCCAACAGAATGTTTCTTCTTAGAACATTATCAACTGTCGGGAGCTTCTCTAACACCAATTGCCACAAGAAGAAACTAACCTTATGGGGCTAAGCACGAGGCCAAATTTTCTTCTTAAGAAAGGTCACAATATTAGTCAGAGCCACCTCATTTTTATACGCCGGCCTGACTGAAAAAAACTCCAGGTTTTTCGCCCATCTACACCAACTTGTCCTCTTCGTTTGGAAAATACACAATAGAATCAAAGAGAGTAATTTTTTTTTTTTGATCGGTCAAAGAGGATATATTAAAATGCACACAAGCCGTGTACGGGCGAATACAACTGACAAAGAGCAAAAAGCTCACAAAACATGCAACAAAACAAAAGAAAAGCTAAAGCAAAGAAATTTCTAAGAATACAAAGAGTATCAACAGAAGAAGACACAAATTGTGAAACTTAAAAATCAAAAGCCACTTGCAAACCACAATGAAGACCACTGCTTATTGTCAATTAACAACATCAACATTTTCTATAATCAAATCATCGTGATTTTTTGCGAGATCTCTAAACATTTCTTCACGATTAGTTTTTCGACGTGGAAATTCTAAGCCCCAAGAAGAACCAAAATCCATGAGTTATCTGCCGAAACTGTGTTAGGGACTTTAGATTTATGAGGCTTTTTCATTTTTAAACTTGAGAGAGTACCATTTGGGAGCATACCTGTATATTTGGATTTCGTACTCAATTTCTTACCAATTCCTTTACTTAGATTGGACGATGACGCCTTAGCGATGCTTACCATTGAATCTTCCAAAACTAACTGGGAGGTGGATATCTCTTCTTCTTCTTCTTCTTCTTCTTCTTCTTCTTCTTCTTCTTCTTCTTCTTCTTCTTCTTCTTCTTCGAATCCATGGAACCTGTTTTGAGATTCAAAACCAGGGGGATGGCGGGATCAGCAGTTGAGATGCTTGTACCTTCCAAAATTGGATGGCCATTTTCAAGAGTAGGAACCTATAAGTGGTTTTGTTTCTTCTTTTTTCCGGCGCCTTTCTTTCTTTTATAAGAGACCCACTCGCCAAGGACCTTTTCTTGATCAACTAACCTCTCCCCATTCATACACATCTCTGCACAAGGATCAACCGTAGTAGACGATGCATTCGGAACAACACCCCCAACACATGCCATCCACTTTTCCGGTTGAGAAATCCCTGTCTCATCACTACTACTCCCAAATCTATTAGCCTATTTTAAAGAATGATTCACAAAAGAAGCTTCCAATCAGATGTTGTGTTCTTCACTATTTGATTAGGGTCAATGCTTTCACCTACAACTAAAGAAGACTTCTTTGGAATCGAAACCTCAGTATTCTTTGGGGTTGGGTTATAAATGCATTTTACACTTGAATGACCAAAGCTCTTGCAATGAGAGCAAGCAATTGGCTTCCAAGGGTATTCTACTTTTACCATAAGCTTTAATATCATCAATTTTGACTGGAAGCTCAGTAGGGAAAGAACAATCAGTTGCAATTTCGACACAAACTCTAGCAAACGACATTCTAGTCTTCAATGCGATCTGAGAGAGCCATGATCGGTTTACCCACTAAACTAGCAATCCTGGCTAAACCAACATCATTCCAGAGATGAATTGGTACTCCCCTGAGATTCATCCACAGAGGTACAGTTTTAATGGAATCAATATGGGATTCTATGAAGGGTGACCAAGGTCTAAGAAGAAATAGCTTTTTTGCAATCTGTACTGAACCTAATTCCAAAATTCGAGATCTATCCTCTTCTTGAATAAACTAGAAAAGGAAAGCATTTTCTCCATGAATGGTCATGGTGAAATCCCCTTTTGTCTTCCACTGGGAAGATAAACTATCTTTCACAAAAGGAAAAGCTAGCCTATTCCTTACAAAATAACCAACTACCAGAGATTCACAATATTCAATTTGAGATTTGAGTTCACCTGATGAAAATACTGTCGTTGGTTGACCATCAACCGAAGTAGGTTCTTCATACTTAGGAAGCTTCGTTGATGGAGCGTATGCTTGAGATATTGTGACCATTCCAAAGAAGAGTTAGGTTTTCTTTGGAAGCTCCATTAACTCCCAAAGAAGAAGAAGGAACTGGTAACAGCGGAAAATCCTCCAACCCAAGGTTTAAATCAGTACCAATTGCATATATAGATGCCGATTCACTCTGATTAGTGTTCGAATTCGGAGGAGAAGGAGAAAAATGGCTTCCATCCATGGATAAACGCAAGAGATTTGATGCCCTAGGAAATCGCCTCTATTTCCCCTGCCACGTCATCTCTCCCACAACCCAATAATAATCAAATAGATTAATTACTCCGGGTAAATTCAACAATCATATATCATACAAGCGTCTGTTAGAAATGTAAGCGTCATGAGAAATGTCGAGAAGAACGCTCTTAATCGGCCGTAAGCTTTCCTTCCTTCGAGAGGGTGCTTCTTGGAAAAAAATAATAGAATCAAAGAGAGAAATTACCTGGGTGAATTCAAGGGCTAAGAGTTGAAATGCCCCAATTTGGGGCTGTGGTTACTGAAAATGCCCGAGTTTTTGAAAAAAAGTTAAAATACCTCGATCCAAGCTAGTTACTGTAAGTGGTTAATTTTGCACACATGTGAACTCTCATACGTGAAGAACAATCATTTTTAACCTTTTTTTTAAAAAAAAAAAAAAAAAATTACCCTATCTTCTTAAAATTGACCATCTTTAATATTGCGACACATGTCGTATCCTCCCCGCTGTCCTCGCCGCCGCCCCCACCACCACCATCGCCGAAAACTACCACCACCGCCAACGACAACCATCACCGCCACTGCCACCACCACAAACATCACCGCCGCCACCACCACCAACACCGCTGCCACAACCACCACCACCATGGTTGTCGTCATCGTCATCATCATCATCGTCGCCGCCACAACCACCGTCGTCGCCGCCTCCACCACCCCTGAACCCTAAACCCTGAACACTAAAACCTAAAACCCTGAACTCTGAAACCCTTAACTACTACCACTACCACCGCACGCCTCCACCACTAAGGGTGCATAGGAACCGAGCCGGACCGACGGACCGTCCTAGAACCGGTGGAACCGTACCTGATTTTGTACCGAACCGAGGAAGGGGGTACAGTGCACGGTCCAAAAATAGGAACCGAGGCTGAGGAGGTACAAGTACACGGTCCTTCCCAAGTCCCGTGCCGTACCGGACCGAGTGTACCGAGTAGTAGTAGCCGTTAGATCTAGGGGATAATAAATCAGTAATACCCGTTATATTAAAGGGTGGTATATGATAGAACATCATACGGCTAGGGTTTCTCTTCTCTTCTCATTTTCCTTTTTTTTTCCGTCTCCTTTCTCTCTGAGAAGGAGAAGAAGTGAAGAACTCTATTACAGGAACGAGACTTCTGAATCTTCTCTTCTCCATTACTTAGCACCTCTCGATCCAGAAGAATAAGGAGAAATTGTTAACCAAGGGTAAGTGTTGAATCAGTTGATTCAGTTCTCCTATTTTGATTTTTGGAACCTAGGGTTTTGAAGTAGTGTTGATTTGTATTCTAATAGTTCTATTTCTATCTAATAATTCTATCTTCCTTGTTATTGGATCAGATTTGTAATTAAGATATCAAAAAGATTTCTTCTTTCTCTACAAGAGTTGATCGATTTGGCTTGGATTGTATTTCCACCAAACTGGTAAGAATTCTATCTTCATAATCTTTTGATTTTCATTATTTTTTAGTTCATATGAAACCCAGACTTTGAATTTGGTTTTAAAATTGTATTTACTGATCATCTTTTTAATTTGTGAATTAAATGAATTTTTTTGTTCTTCAAAAAATTGGGTTTGAGCCTATACATATGGTAGAAATTGCTTTGGTGTCTATGTGCTGATTATAAGCTTGAAAATGTATGTTGGGGGTGGGCATAAACACATAATAGTTGGATACTTGGATTAAGCTGAGAAACTTGCACTGATAGTTGATTTTTGATAGCTCTAATTCTTTTTAGAAGTTTCCTTGGTCTCTATGTGCTGATTTTAAGCTTGCAAATGTATGTTGGGGGTGGAGATGGTGCCGCAATTTTGCTAATGCAAAGTCTGTATTTGCTTCTTATTCCTTCTTCTCGTCCACTAGATTCTTTTGTTTGTGTAAATTTATCATCGTAATCGAAAATCAAAACAATTGACTTCCTTGTCCAATAACGCACACCACTTCCTTATCTACTACTACTAATTCAGAGCCGACACAAACCAGCATCTCCCATATCTGGTAATTTTACTTATTTTTATTTTCTCTACTACTGTTGCCTGATCTTGTACTTATCATCATTATTTTCTCTCTTTGGACCCTTTTTGGACTGTACTTGTCATATATATCTCCCTTTTCAGAACCAGCAAAGAATTGTTGTGTTCTTTTGTTTTATAGTTTATTCATATATCTTGGTTCTGCTTCGAGTTGTCAACAGCTGCTGATGTGTGGCATTAATCTGTGCTCCATCTCCATGTAGGGTACACATTTAATATGCAATTAATCTGTGCTCAATGTAGGGAGTTGTCAACAGCTTATACTGTTGTGGCATTAATTTGTTTCTAGTAAACATCATCAGGATATCTTTGTCACAAACCTAATGTTGCTTGTTTCATTTAGCTTTTGAATCCCAGTATATGACCTTTTTGTTCCATATGGAAGAATCATAGACTAATAGTTACTTGTTTTTGCAGCGTTACTTGGTCCTATCAACAATAATGCCACCACAAGTTCTGCTGCCATGGAATATAAGATCAAGAGATTCAAGACTCAAGACTGTGTATTGGTCATTGCCTCCACTGTCCAGTCATTGCTACTGATACTTGATAATTCCACCACCAGTGCATTGTTTGTGTTGGTTAAGAGTCTTAAGACTTGAGACAGTTTTGTGTTGGTCAGTGTGTGTGTTTGTGTCATTGTGTGATAGTACTGCTACTTGTTCAATTGTTCTTTTTTCACATTTTCAAGACTTTGGTTGTTGTGTGCTACTGCTACTTCTACTAGTTCTTTTTTCAGATTTTCAAGACTTTAGTCAGCGTGTGTGTTTGTTACTTTGTTCTTTGATTGAGATATTGCTTAATATATTGAAAAATACCTGAAACAGGTGCCTAATTTGTCTGGAAAAATGACAGGAAAATCTGTCTGAAATTCTGGCAGAAAGTACCGATTGGTACCGGTACGTACCTGGTACCGAATGGTATCGGAACCGAGGTACAAGTACCGGTCCAAAATTTTGGACCGAGGTGGGGGAGGTACAGATACTCGGCCTCGGCAAGAACCGAGCCGAACCGTACCGTGTGCACCCTTATCCACCACCACCGTTGAACCCTGAAACCTAAAACCCTTAACCCTGAAAGGTTATCATCGTCTTTTTCTCACATGTGTGAAGTCACATGCGTGCCAAATTCACCATTTAACTATCTTTGATGGAAAAGTTAACGAATCGGGTATTTTAACTTTTTTAAAAAATCTGGGGCATTTCAGCAACCATGCCTCTCAAATTAGGCATTCTGGCTATTTTTCCTAAATTCAACAATCTCTATATCATATAAGCGTCTGTGAGAAATGTCGAGAAGAACGCTTTTAATCAACATAAGCTTTCCTTCATTCGAGAGGGTGCTCCTTTTCCAATAATTTCCTGGGAAGGTCAAATGACTCAACTCAAATAGCCTGCTCTGATACCATATTAGAATATGGGCATCCAACTCGAAACCAACTGGAAATGAGTGGAATGGCACTATAGATTATAACCGCAGGATCTTAGATAACCCATACAATGTGAGACTAATAATATCAACACACATATCAACACATTCAACATGAAAACTAGGTTTGCACATTTGTGTAATATCCTGCCGATTTCATTCTCTTCAAATTTGATAAACAAACAACACATTCTAAATTTCTAATACATCGCCATCCTCGGTAGTAGAGGTGTAAATTGGGACGGGCCAGCACGTTTATGGCAAAGCAAAGCACGTTAAAATTCGAGCACAGCACGGCATAGCACGTGACCGGCCTAGCACGGGCACAGCACGTTTGTTTAATGTGTTGTGTCGTGCCAGACAAAATACGCAGACGGCCCAGCACAGCACGCGACACGTGTTAGCACACGGCCCAGCAGAGCACAGCACGCGAAGAAAGCACGCCACGTCATGCGTAAAATACTACACAATACATCACATTTGATGCATATTTCACAAAAAAATCATTGTTTTAGCCAATTTCTGACATTTTATCTTCGGTATGCTAATTTATTTCTATAATAATACATCTACTTACTAAAATATCTCAAAAATATTTATTTTGGAGAACATAAAATAAGTGTGCTAGCACAGCACATCACGGCACAACACGTTTATTTTTCTGCACAAAGACAAAGACGACACGCCATTTAGCACAAAGACAAAGACGTCTGAATCTCCGTAAGATGCCAACCCAAGACGTTCACGCTAAGCACATGACTTCGTGAGCTGGGCTGTGCCGGGCCGGCACGTTTTACACCTCTACTCGGTAGTATCACCATTCATTCTTTTGATTATGAGTAGTGGATGAGTAAGTGATACACATATATATATATATATATATATATATATATATATATATATATATATATATATATATATATATATATATATAAATTGAGCACATTGCAAGACCACGAAAAACGGCGAAAACGGTGTCGTTTGTTAGTGGGTTTGAGGTGAAAACAAAACGAGTATAATAGTTGTCATCTACCGAGAAGATTTCTAGATTACTTGGTTTTTAGTTGCTGAGAGCACTGAGAGAGTGAGTGTGTGATTTCAGCTTCGGTGGTCTTTAAAAACACTCAACATGTTATTACACCCTATTCACACTCTCATATTTTGCCGAATTGTAGTCCAAAATCTAGGGAAAAGATACCAACTAGCTGGATCTATGTCACTAACTAGGTTGGGAGTACCACCGCAGTGAAGTATACACATATTTGCAATCAGTGGCACAACATGAAACAATTTTTTTTCTTTTCTCTAGTCTCCCAATATAACCATGTGATGTGGGTGAAGAACATAAACTTTTGTCTTGGTTTATTGGAGCTTTTTCACAATAAAATAAACCATAAGATGGGGAAAAACGTAGGCTATGGGATCAAGCCCAACGTAGTTCATGTTACATTCAACGGATTACTACTCAAATGCATTACAACTTTTACACTATCTTCACCATTTACATGTCATATGAGTAGTTGAATGTTAGTTGAATGATAGATGTTATTAACATTTTTTGCACGGTTATACGTCTTAGTCATGAAAAGATAATTACTATCGGAACATTAAAACTAAGTGTGCATCCATTTTAATTATCCCATATAAAAAGTAGAGAAGAAAATTTTATATACAAATTCCTAAACCTTGAAGCCAACCTTTGTAGTCTAATGCGCATTTGGAGATCATGTACTAAAAACCTGGGAAGTTGGAGTAAACTATGAATGGAAAAGTTTGCTCATATTTTCTTTAAGTGGAAATCAGCTTGATTTCTCCGAATGTCCTGAAACAGAAGTAAGAGATAAAAGTATCCTTAATTTCGCAGTTAAAGATATACATTCTTTTCGTTCCGATTACTTTTTTATCATCATCATATAGGGGTGTAAGGTTTTTGTCCGTTCCACGTTCCTTCTCCGGTATTTCGTTTCACATTCTTACCACTTGAGTTCACTTTGGTTATGGGAGTGAAAAAGTATCATTGGTTTCTCTGAATCTATTGAAAGAGGAGAAAGAGATTTGCATAATAAACCAACTGACATCCTTAAGAGTATTTTGTACTTTTCGAACTACATACTAGTTGCTTGTCGCTTGGCATAAACTTATAACCCGGAGGTAATATTCCTCTATCAAATACCATCTTAATCTCATGTAAATTGTAGAACATCCATATGATTAACATAAGAAAGTAGAAACTAAAATAATTCGTAATAATGAAAAGCCAAGAATTGAGAATTGATGATCATGACATCTACTGTAAAGAACATCAAAAATTCATCCAAGTTACATAACTCTAAACACGCCTGATTCACAAAAAAGATTTGCATGTGCAAGAAAACTTACAAATCATAATTCGATCAATTACTTAACTTGCACACATCTTTGATCTTTCTGATCCCAGTAGGACAAATGTAACCCAAAAAAGTAAAAAAGAATTGATTCATAATAAGCAAACCGAGTTTATAAACATCCAAGAATTGATGATCGTATCATAATATTCGAGAACATAAAAATAAAAATAAATAAACAAAAAAAATCTTTCGTTACGTTGAAAAACAGGAGCAAGAACATGTAATGACAACAAGATTTGCACTTGTACACATCCTACTACCATGAAGATGAACGACAACACAACAAAAATAAACAACTAGAGATTTGCACTAGGTTTTCTATCAGGAGTATGCTTTATAAAACTTGAGCCTTAAGAAAGGAAAATACGTTCTAGTATACTTCCTATTTTTCCCATATATCAATCAGGGAATACATAATTAAGGAAAACCATATTGTATACCATGTCTGAAGCGTGCTTAGCTCTGCAAATCGGGCGACGAATCGGGCGAAACTGATTCGACTCACTTTCCTTTTTTTCCCTAACCAATTCCTTCTGCAACCCTAAATTAATCTCTACTTCATACATCATCTTCAATGATTTGCTCCTCATCTGCTAGCTAAACCCTTAATCCACCGGCCCGTTAAAGATGTAGTCTTTAAAAGCGTTGGGGACAGTTCCGATTAGATTTGGTGTTAACCCTAATTTCGGTGATGAAGAATGGTTGTTGATGGATGTGGTCGCTCTCTGTGCAAATATCAATCGATTCAATCAAATTTTAAAGCTGAAACGGTGATTTGTCTGATTTGATGGTTCCTTTTTCGATTCTATTGATTCTTTTGGATGCTGTCTACGCCTGCGGGAAGAACTCCTTTCATCATGAGACCTCAACCGTTCCTCTTTGTTATACGGCGATTTTCAATCGAAAGGGTCCTCTCTGCAAGTTCCAAGATGTACTGTTCATCCTCACAGCTGCTTCTGTCTGCTCAGATCAATTTTAAATTCAATTTGGAGATAACTAATTTGAGGTGGCAGTCGGAAATTTGAACAGGTAACCCTATGCCTACTCTCTTGCTGTAACCTTGCTCTTTCATCCTTCCCTTACCCACCTTCTCTGCAAAACTTTTTCACATTTTTCTGAAAAACAAATTTTAATTATAAATTAAACCCTAAAGATTTATCCTTGCCCTTACACCTATAAATATGGCTCAAAACTTCTTTTGTATCCCACCCATTTCATGTTCTCCTTAGAAACCTTGCCTGTTTTCCCTTTCATATAATGTTCAGTTCTTTTAGCTGCTTTTTCAATGTCTTTTAGTAGATTTAGAGATGTTTCAAGCTCTGGTTTTTTATTGTCTAATGCTAGGAATGCTTTTCTTCCCCGATTCGACAAAGATCACCGGTGGGTTGCTTTTTAACTAAAATGAATAAGAATTCCTTTTTCTTAAGAAATGCTCAAATATAGATGGAAGCTTGTCAGTGAAATTTCACTAGCAAGCTTGGTAGGGGTTTTTACTTAATCAAATTTGAATCTAGCTTTGAGTATTTTGTTTTCCTTAGGCAAGGAACTAGGGTGATTTATGGAGACACTTTCATGTTTCATCCATGTAGCTTCACTTCTCTCCCTGAAAACTTTGTTATCACCTCTGAGATTTTTGAGATTTCACTTCAAAATCTTTTCCCTGAACAATCTAGAATTCTCAATGTCTTACAAATCACTCAGAAATTTGGAACTCTAGTAGCTTATGATGACCCTATCCACCATAACAATGGTTACAAAGACCATGAAAATTAGGCTTAGAATAGATGTTACCCAGCCACTTCATTTTGAGACTACTGAACCTAATGATCGTAGAAGCGTCAACAGAATTGACTTTATCTATCAAGAGCTGCCAAGATTGTTTTGCAGACATTGTCAAAGACTAGGACATGAACAAAGAAAAACGCATTGATGTATATCTCTGTTCAACCACCAAGACTTGTCGCTACAAAACCCACCTCAAGTTCCTATACGTATCAGTCCTCATGCTCTAGGACCTTTCATCGAACCCGAGTATGATGATGACTACCATCAAGAAATGCTTTATAATGTGGATATTGATGAACCGGATACTGATTGGAGTGAATGGGCTTCAACCCCTATTGAATCCCAGGCTATCTCTCATCAAGAAAGGTCTGAGATTTCATTCTTCACAGGGGAAGGTTACCGACAACAGGGTTTTCATTCTGACACCACATCAGCCTCTTCAAGTTCCATTGCAGAAACATGGCTAGTGGAAGAAAATAGCACCTTCGAGACTCAAACTGTTGATCTGTTTGTTCACTCCCCCTCTTCTTACCGAGATACAAAGAAACCATTCAAATCCCTCAACTTTCCTAGTCTCGGACATGTAGTTTCTGAACTCATATCGCACAATGACTACCCAAGCCCAGCCATAAAGCGACTAAACCCCCGAGCAAAGAATCTTATTTGAACAACACAGATATTGGTTCTTCTTCGCTGCACCTTTCAAGAATTGTATCTAATGAAGAACTGGATCAATGGATAAATGTCCTTCGTCCTAAGCAAAAAAATTCAAGCCTAACTTTTTGGATCTTCCAAAGACTTTCTACATCTGTCGGTTCCATCATTTGCAATCTCAAGATTGCTTCGATTGAAGACACTTCGTCACAAATGCAAAGCATCATTGTAACACCTCCAGAATATCAAGATACACAACACCAACATATTCCTTAATCGGACATACCCAATGCAACAAAGTCACATTCAAGGGCCGGTGGATACCCCTACATATTTTGGTTCACTGTCTATAACCCTTTCCTATGTTTAATATGCTTGCATGTATTTCAATTTTTTGGTACATCCTGTTAATATCCATACTCCTATGTTCCGTGTTTGCTAGTTACTAGGTTACCTTCTAGATTGAGCTGGTGTTTAACACCTTTTGTTTGCTCACTCTGCTTGTTATTGCTTGCTTATATAAATAATGCTCTGATCTCTCTGCTTGGATAATTAGTGTGTTGATTTTAGAGTTAATTGCATGGTAATCTTCTCCTTTTAACCACTCGTGAATGCTGCCCCCTTTAGTGCTATAAACTACAATCTTGTCAAATTGGTCCATAACCCTACTTCGGCCTTCTAACTGATTTTACACTTTGTTTGGTTCAAAGATATTTATAATTTAAACAATTCTCATATTGCACTTTGTTAACTTTATTGGTTTTGTTTTCCCCTGTTTTGCATTATCTGCCATTGTGGGCTATCTGATATTTTTCATCTACTTGTTTATATACTTCTTCTTAGTCCTTTACTGCCAGTTTTAATTTTAGCTTCCCTGCGTTATAGTGTAAATTAACCTTTAGTTAATCCATCCGTCTATAAAGTTAACACCTATTGCTTTTCTATCAAACTAGTTTACCTGCATAATCTGCATCTCAGTATTCACCTTAGCTGTAAACCTTTTATTTATCCAATTATATATTTACAGATTCATTTGCATAATTACATAGTGTTTCAGTTAGGATACCTGCATCCTTGAATCTCTTCAATCTACCTGCATTTCATTCCCTGCATTCTAATAACTCTACTAGTGACTGTTTATTCCTTTTGTCCTGTATCTTTTCAGCTCTGTAAGTAGTCATATAGGAGCCTTCAAGTTCAATTTATTACTTATTGTTGTATTCCTAAGAACTGTTGCCTTGTGATTAAAATTTTCAATGTTATCAATTGTTAGAATTCAGTCACCTGCACTTAAACCTTAAACCTTCAACCTACTTATATCTCCATCTCCTATTGCCTGACAATTTTCTATAGTGCTGACTAAGTCTTGCCTCTTATTTGGTTTGAACCTGTTTGAGTCCTCTTCTCTTAGGCTTCCTTGCAGCCTCATTCTATTCTGTCCTGTTTCTTCTGAATTTGGAATTAGAATAAAAGCATAAGTTTATTGTATTCTTTACAATATAGGTCTATTGTATTCTTTACAATATAAGGTTGTATAGTAATTAAAAAGCATAAGTTTATATTGTACTCTTACCATGTATTAGTACTCCTTATAATATAAGTATGTTCTGTAGTCTTTGAAGCATAAGTCTTTTATACTCTTACCATGTATTAACATCTTTTATGCTCAACCCTATATCTCACCTCTGTATAGTGTTTATTCTTTACCATTTTCTGTGTAATAAGTACTTGCTCTATTTAGTGTTTGTTTTGAAGTTTGCTTTATGTAAGAAGCAATTTCCCAAAATACTACTTTGGATGATATAGCTCCTTTAAAATTACCTCTCCACTTCCAGCTGCACTTGGATGTTTTTTACTCTCTGTTAAAGGCTCATATTCTCAGTCTAACCATTTCTTTTCTTACTCCACAAAAACACTTCTCTACTCATAAAGCCCTATTAAACATAAATTCCATCTCCTCAAAAGCCCATTGAAGACTATCTTCACAACCTCCACCTTGGACAGCAAAGCCCACCAAAAAGATTTCATACAAATTCAGTACATCCTATACAATATGACTATCCTTGCTTGGAATTGTCAAGGCATAAACCTACCACCCTCAATTCAACATTTAAAAGGACTAGTTAATCTTCACAAGCCTAGCATCCTATTCCTTTCTGAAACACTTGCTAACGACCAACACATAAGAAGATTAGCACACTCCCTTCAATTCAATAATTACTTCAACATCCCAAAAACTGGAAGGCGAGGGGGACTTTGCTTAATGTGGGAAGATAACCTAAATATCCAAATATTACTTCAATCTCAAAATTATATCCACACAAAAGTTACCCCACCGACGCCGGAACAACCGTGGTTCTTCACAGGTATCTATGGCCCTCCACATCCGGATATAAGGAAAAATCTTTGGGAAGAATTTCCAACAATCTTCAACAATATCGACCCGTCTACACCCTGGCTATTAATAGGAGATTTTAACGACGTCTTAAATCAATCGGAAAAAAAAAAGAGGAAGGCAAGTGACATATGCTCAATCTCAACCTCTACTCACCCTGATGGATCAGATGGGTTTTATAGATCTTGGATTCCGAGGAGACCCATACACTTGGACAAACAACCAATTAGGGCAAGATAATATTCAAGAACGGTTAGATAGGACTTTAGCAAATCAACTTTGGAGGACAGCAAACCCACATGCAGCAGTTACTCACCTTCCAAGAATAGCATCTGATCATACCCCGATACTTCTACAGAAGAAAGCAATAGACTGGCAAAGAACAAAAACTTACAAATTCGAACACCTCTGGCTCGCTCATACCCAACTCAAACAGATAGTCGATTCGGCTTGGGAACAACAACAAGATGATGAACCTACACTCAACCTACAGCTAAAGCTAATCACAACAGGACAAACTCTCCTAGATTGGAACAAGGAAACTTTTGGACACCTACCAACTAAGATCAAGAAATCAACAACCAAGATAAAGAATGCCCAACACCAATGTGCTTCCCAAACTGGATCAAATATAGAACTTTGGCTCATTCAAGAAAAACAACTAAGAATAGAACACGAAGAATTATTACAATGTCATGCGACATATTGGCAACAAAGATCTAGAATTCAGTGGTTTCAATCGGAGATCTTAACACAACTTTTTTTCATACGAAAGCTACCATTCACAGAGCTTGCAACAATATACAACAATTACAAGACTCACAAAACAACTGGATTAGCAAAAAGGAAGACATCATTCAGTTAATCCTACAACACTATTCTCAGCAATATACAAGTCCACCGACGATAATGAATGAAGATCTATTCACAAACATCAAACCAAGGTTGACTCCTACACAATCAGACCAACTTACGAAAGAAGTAACTACAACAGAAATCAAAGAAGCACTTTTCGCCATAAACTCCGAAAGTGCCCCAGGTCCGGATGGCTATACAAGTAAGTTTTTTAAAGTTTTTTGGGATACAACTCACCCTCAATTGATAGCGATGGTTAAAGCTTTCTTCAATAACCTTAATATACACCCTCTTATGAATCACACAAACATAACACTAATACCTAAAGTCGACCACCCTTCCAAACCTTCACAATTCAGACCAATAGGACTCTGCAACGTCACATATAAAATCATCTCAAAAATATTAGTCAACCGGATTAGACCTATTCTGCCATTTTTAATAATCCCTTTCCAAAGTGCTTTTGTTCCAAAAAGATCAATACACGACAATATAGCCATTGCTGGAGAACTCTTTCATAACATTAGAACCTCAAAACCAACCAAAGACCCAAAAATAGCTCTCAAACTAGATATCCAAAAAGCCTATGACAGCATAGACTGGGATTCATCAAAACTTCATTTACAAAACTTGGATTCCCATCAGCCTTTATAGACTACATTATGCTTTGCATCACAACAGTTACTTACTCCATCAAAATTAATGGTACACCTCATGGATACATCACCCCAAGTAGAGGCATCGGGACAGGAGACCCACTATCATCATATATTTTTATCATTTGTCTTTAAATCCTATCCACAAACTCCGGGAAATCTTCAGAACCAAAATTTAGTTTCAGAATTAACATTTCACGAAAAGCACCTCCCATAATACACCTAATGTATGCAGATGTCTATTGATCACTTTTAAAGCATCAACTCGCAGTAACCATCACATTAAAACACTTCTACAGGGCCTATAGCTCCTCTGCAGGGCAAGTAATTAACACCGCCAAATCAAAGAATCATCCACCATCCTAACCTAGACCCAATCAAAATAACTGATCTTCAACAAGTCTTTAATATGCCGACCACATCAAAACCGCCAACCTATCTAGGCATACAATTTAAACAAGGAAGAGCATCAAATTACACCTTCGCTCCTCTCCTACAAAGATTGGTTAGAAAAGCAAAAGGTTGGATGACCAAATGCCTAACCCCGGCCGGAAGACTCCTACTCATCAAAACATCCCTAACCCCTACCACAAATCACATAATGCAGACACAAAAGCTCCCCAAAAATATACACAAACAGATAGATCGTATAACCAGGAATTTTTTGGGGACATGACTCAAAAACAAAAAACTACACCCTATAGGATGGGATAAAGCGACAAAACCATTAGCCAAAGGGGGATTAGGAATAAGAAAAAGCAACGATCATAATACAGCCCTTCTATTAAAAAGAATCTGAATTTGCATGAACAACCTAATTCCATATGGAGTCTTTTTCAAAGTGCAAAATACCTCAATGAACAAACAATTCTACAAGGAAATGTTACCATTCCTTCCTCTTCAAGTCCTCAATGGAGACAACTAGCGTCAATTATCCCTACCATGCAAAAATTAATTTTCCATCGAATTGGAAATGGATTATCAACTCCGATAGAGGCTAAATGGATTCCACACTCTACCGATCTAGATCCAACACAATGCTACCCGATCCAAATGGTATCAGATATCATCGACCCAATCTCCCACTCCCGGAATCATGACAAATTGGACACCTTTCCCAACCTAACAATTCGTAAAATCATCAACATTCACCTACCCCAAAAAAATACTCCGGATAAAATTATCCGGCCTCACTCAAAATCGGGAAACTACACCACATCTTCAGATACAACTGTCTAACCCATGGTCATCCAACCCACACGCATATACCACCTACTAAATTCTTATGGACCTTACCATGTCCACCAAAAATTCGGCTTTTCTTGTGGAAAGCCATCAATGAAGGATTACCGACCTTCTCCTCTTACACCGAATCCATTTGACCAACTCAAACATATGCCCCGATGCAATACCGATACGGAAGTAGAAGATCACCTTTTAATTCATTGTCCAACAAATGCCTCTTCTGGAACATCCTTTTCAACCGACTTCAAAATGCACCAAACACCAACCCCAACACAAACTTCAATTTAAATCCACAAACAACCATATCCCAAATCCTCCAAAGATCCAACATCAATGATATAATCTCCTCGCCCGTTTCCTATTCTCGACACTATGGCTATCTAGAAATGATCTAATTTACCAACAAAAACAAACAAATTCATACGAAATCGTGGCCTCGGGCACAAAAACTACAACAAGAATTTTCTTGGCGCTGCGCGCTTCACCGCCAATCTTACCAGGAGATACACCAACACTCAACAACACGATAACAAATAAAAGAACATCAACAATATTGGTAGGTTGGTCCACTCCGAATATCAACTCAGGTTAAGATTAACACGGATGGAGCAAGCAAGAGGACATCCAGATTTGCAGAGCCGGATTCATTTGTAGAGACTACGCACGAACTTTAATAGCTATGACTCAACCACTAGGAATTACGACAAAGACTAACTCGCATAAACATGGGCCTTACTATTAGCTTCAAGAACAAGATCGTAGAGACAATGGCCTAGAATCCTATTCGAAACAGATTCGGAGAACCTCCTGAGGTTCATCACATCAACTACCTCGCCACCTTGGCACATAGCAGGAATGATTGAAGAAATAAAATTGAGACTTAGGCAAATCCCGCAAGTCGCGATACAACACAACTACAGGGAAGGAAATCAAGCAGCGGACGGATTAGCAAACCATGCAGCGGATGGAAGCCAAGCATCAAATTTCTCAACCAAAATTTGGGACCAGGAAATCCCATTTTTTATCGGTCACATTTTATTTCAAGACTCTGTGGGTACCACATATCCACGACAAGTTGTAAACTAAATTTATTATAATAAATTCTATGCTTCAAAAAAAAAAAAAATTAAGGAAAACCAATCTTGCACCACGGCTCCTGATTTTTGCTTGGTAGTCTGATTAATAACTATCCACGTGTGTATTTGGCTAACCAGACTCCAAGAGGCAGCAGAACCAAAATTTAGAAAGCCATGTTTATTTGTGTGCAGGTGATTGACCAAGGTTGACCAATGACCAGTATTGACCTGATTACCCATTACATAACTTAGTTAAGTAATGGGCTAGGATCCAATGACATGGTTATATTGACATAATCATGACATGGTTTGGCCATTTTTTCTACAAAATCTAAACGACAATGTATATGAAGCTAATTTTTTGATAATATGTTCCTCTTATATAGCTCTACATTCATACCAAAAATGAGAGCATTCTACATTTTTTGATAAGAGAAAATGGGTCATTTGTCCAAAAAAATTTTAAAACACGGTTCAAATGGACGAGTAAAAAAAGTACAGGTGAAATAGCCAAAAAAAAAATAGCAAGGATGAAACTGGATTCATCCTGGCTTATACTTAAAAAAATAGCAAGGATGAAACTGGATGCATCCTGCATAAAATAAAAATAAGAAAAAAATATTTGAAAATGGACAGATGAAACCGGTTACATCCTCGCCTATTTTTAAATTTTTGTCCATTTAAACAGTATCTTTTTAATTTTTGGCTATTTAAACAGTATCAAAACCTAAGTGTCTTTTTCACCCAGGAATTGTTGATTTTGGTCTTTTTGACCAATTTTGTGTTTTGATAATATGTTCCTCTTATATAGTTTGACCAAAAATGATAATATGTTCCATTTGATAATATGTTCCTCTTACCATGACCATAAAATTAGCTTCAAACTCGTTGTCGTTTGGATTTTGTAGAAAAAATGACCAAACCATGTCATGATTATGTCAATATAACCATGTCAATGGATCCTACCCCTAATTAATTGTCTTTCCTGAGTAAGAAAATTCAAATCGTTAAGAATGGAAGATAGCAGAGAGCTACAACTGTTCCATATTTAGGATTTTTAGTAGAACCGTGATAGGGTGCTTTCAAAGATCCAGAATATCTGTTTGGTGCGTGAAATTGACGCATCATGGTTTACGCCATTTCTTTTTTATTAGCAAAAACCAGGAAATTGGAAAACACAACTTCAATGCAAATTACCGGGGATTTTAACGGTAGAAAAAAGTGACCACAAACGCGAAAATGGTGTGTTTTCTATAGTTTCTTGCTTTCCTTACGAGCCTTTGCATATTATTACCATGACATCATCATGGGTGCATGCACCCTCAAATGGGTCATACTTTGATTAGTTTTCAAACAAAATCAGTTCTTCTAACATTTCACATTTAATGATTTGTTATAAACAAGTAATGTATTACCAGGTAAAGCAGAGTAGCTTCCTTCAAGAAAAGTATGAAAAAACTTCATCTTTCATTCAGCTTTTTCTTTGCAGATTTACAGTTATCCCGTTCGACATGAAATTTTCTTGGGATCGAGAATATAGCACAATGCTCACTCCTAGCACAACCAATAGTCATCAGGTACTTCATATTCATTGAGCAGGATAAGTTGATATGTTTCAATATATTATTGTTTGCTTAATATTTTCCTTAATAACCATCTCAATATAAGTTGATCAGGACAAGCATAAGACTTGGATCAAAACCCAAGACTCTCATTTTGTTGATTCACTAGTTTAAACTTCAGAAGATATTTTTCCATTATGAAGCTGTGATAAATTAAGTAGCTTTCCATTTCAATGACAACTATATCAACTGCATTTTAAGATCATACTCTCCAAATATAAATAGAATTATGTAGCAGATAAAAACTGCTTAGTTTGATAATTTTCATAACCTAAACCAAGGAACAAAAACGACTAAGGATTTGTGTTTGGTTGTTATGACATGAATTTTATTTTGCAGATTCCAGAGCAAATGAATGGTTCCTCAATGAAAATCATGACTTCCCTTATAAACAATAATTCGACAAGTTAAAGATGTCTAAGTTGTTATCCTTTTTTTTTGATCGGTTCTAAGTTGTTATTCTTATTTGAAGAAGAATAATAATCAAAAGGTTAATCCATAAACAAGAGACTGTAACCAGAATTACTACTTTTAAGACATTTGATTTTTCAAGTAACATCATCAAACATGCAATTCCCCGAGTATTAGATTTAGGGTTGATGAATTTCACTTCTATGAAAGAGAGAGTGAAAGAGAATGCTACTTAAAAGAAATGGGTTTCTTCGCGGATTCGAACCGGATACCTCAAGGAGAAAATAGGCTTCTAGCTAGTTTGGTTTATGTATAATTTAGGGTAAAGTGTTTTGTCCCACATCGCCCAGATGAGAGGTTTAGAATGCTTAAAATTGAAACCCTTGATTTGAATAAATTTACAGGTGCTGTGGTATAGTTGCACAATGCATGCCATGCACCTACCTCCTCTTTTCCTCTTTGTTTTCCTCTCTATCCATGGGTTGGTCAGTGCAGGGGGACAGCTCTTTTTTTGCCTCGGCCTCGGCTCTTTTTTTTCCTCGATGCTTCCTATGCTCGAAGTGTTTTTGGTGTACAGATGTTTTCGTGTTCGTGTTCATAAGTCATTTGTCATGTTATATAGTCTTCCCTGCGACAACAGAATCTGTGCTGTGCTATAGGTACATATCCATGTCAGTGCCAGGCTTAGGTGCCGTGAGCGAAGAATGGCGGTTCGATATGGATCCTCCTAAACTTCCTGATTTTCACTTTTGATATTTTTCCAAGTTAATTTCTATAAGCTTACCTCTTCAGGAAAGGAAACCAAGTTGGTATCCAAAACCTAAAAGTTTTAGCCACGCTTCCCAGTTCAGTAGCGTGGCTGTTTTCTTAATATAATACATAATTTGTATAAGGGGTTTCCTAGTTGCGATTGGGGTCTTTCTATATCTTGAAGACCAGGTTTACCATATAAGAGGGCTTCGTTCCAGTTGTTAGGTTACACAAATTGAAACTTCTACGTTTCGAAGAGTTGTGAGACCGTGAAGGGCTAACACCAAGATTTTCTTGTAATTGTTATCCTTCGAAGCTAGTTTTGTTTATAGTGAAGGATACAATGGAACAAAATCAGTATAAAAACAACGACGTCCCTTCATCTTCCATATTCAGATGGACGATTGAAAACATTTCCAAATTGAACGAGGAAAGTCGTTTATCTCCTATTTTCACTATAGGTCCTCATAAATGGTATTTGAATTCAACTTTTTTTTTTTTTTTTTTTTTTTTTTTTTTCTACTATTTCTAAGTTGGCTTTTGTTAACTTGTATACCGTATACATGTTAAGGTTTAATAACAAATTATTTTATGTCTTTGGAAATTGGGTTTTTTTGTCTTATTCTACTAGAAATTGGTTTTTGTTGCACTAAAAATAACAAATTTTATTCTCAATGCAAAAAATTGTTGTTTTCAATGCAATAAAACAAACAAATTTTGTTTCCAATGCAAGAATTTATTAAAAACAAACAAATTTTGTTTCCAATGCAAGAATTTATTGTTTTAGTGAACCTTAACATATATATATACGGGTATACAAGATAAGAGGACCTTCTAAGTTTACACTTACTGCTTTTGATGAAAACTAAAAATTTGTTATCATTGTAAAAGGCGATTGTTGGCTTTTCGTAACGGATGCAATGTCGATGGTTACTTAGCAGTCTATGTGGTTGCTGTTGAATGTAAGATTCCTCGATGTGCGAAATTCGTCGTGGCCATTGTTGGTCAAACAAACAGTACATTGAAACACGGTACGTACAATTATATACAGAAACATCATATGGATAGAAGTATAATTCATTATGGGCAACTTTTATAGGTTATCAAAATTTTTTGCCCTTGTGTATTTGTATATATAGATTCAGACGAATGGACAACTTTCACTGAAGATGAAGATGATTGGGGTTTTGGTGAATTCATTCAGTTGAAGGAACTCAAAAATCCTAGCAATGGGTATATCGTAAATGACGCTTGTACTATCGAAGTTGAACTATGTTTCAACTCAAAATCTGAAGAGGTTGGTAGCTTGTTGTTCCTAAACCAATTATATGATCCAAATTAGCCCCAATATTATGAATGATTGTAAAGTTATATTCGTTAATTTTGTAATGCAGGAGTTAGCACCCATTGCACTTATGGAATCTGCCGAGGAGAGAGATCCAGTTACGACTAGTACCTTACTAGCAAGTACTTCAGTATCTGTGGATAACAAATCACCTCTCAAGTGTGCATTTTGTCAAACCTATAAAGTATCAGAGGTATGTAGTTCTTTTCGGTTTTTGCTGACCTTTAAACGGATTCGATATTGTTTGAAGTAGCTAGAGTAGGATAAGAAGCCTGGACATTTTCTAGCGCAGTATCTCGTCAGTAGTTAAACTTGTTTCCTTACAATCTTCCGAGTGATTCTTTGCCAAAATAAATACTCTCGGTTACTAAATGACTTTCCATGTTTCTGTTTGGGCACATCCAGAAATCTGGATCCATGTTGCATATTGCCAATGGAAAAGAAGTAGAAGAGGATGAGGTATCTGGACCAAGTGTGATACATGTTCACCGAAAATGCATGGAATGGTAATTTTTGATGTTCTTGTTTAATTTTTCTTGAATTTCATGTTAGTTCCACCCTGGTGATTACATTATTAACTATAATCATATTTGGGGATGTAGGGCACCTCAAGTGTATTATGTTGATGATACCGTAAAGAACTTGGAAATGGAGGTGGCGAGGGGTTCTAAGCTCAAATGTAAATGTTGTGGGTTAAAGGGTTCAGCTCTTGGCTGCTTTATAAGTTCCTGCAAGAATACATATCACTTTCCTTGTGCATTTGGCATTTCAGGTAGCCGGTGGGATAACGTAAGTTATTACATCTTTATAATGATTAGTGCGCTTAAACTCGTCGTCTATTCTTTCTCTTATGAGCAAAGCTAACTTATTTTATGTGAAATTCCCTGGTACCAGGAAGGTTATCTAATGTTATGTCCCAGCCATTCTGGTATGAAGTTTCCACATGAGAAAACAAAGAAAGGAAAGAAGCTAGCTAAGAAAAATTCTTCAAGTGTTCACAGTCAAGAACCCCCTGCTTTAAAAGAAAAAGAAAAAGAAGAACCAATTATACAACTTATACAGCAACTTAAAAGAAAAAGACGGTTGATCGTCGAAGAGGAGGAAGAAAATGAATCACAGGCTGTACAACAACCTAAAAGAAAAAGGCGGTTGATCATAGAAGAGGACGAAGAAAATGAATCCTTCCATAAAGATCGGTTCCAAGATAATCCACCACCTAATAATGAAGAAGAAGACGAGAAAGTAGAAGAAGAAGATGAAGAACAGGTTGCACCTGAAGATCCAAATTGTAGTGGGTATGATAAAAGAGTGTACGACGAGGTTCGAAAGTTGTGGTTTGTTAGTGATATTTGCAAGAACAAATACAACTCTATTTGTCTCAAGGATCTCATCATTGAGAAGAAGTTTGACAAGAAGGCTCTCTCTCTTCCTGACTTTGTTAACTTTGTGGAAACTAGAACTTGGGGAGATATCTTTGATGGTTATGGCCAGGCATATCCTGAAGTAACAAAACTCTTCTACGCTAACATGCATGAAAAGAGTAAAGAACAATGCAGCTTCAAAACCATGATTGGAACCCAGTATATCAAGGTTGATCGTGCTGTAATATCCAAAATCACCGGATATCCATTGGATGCTAAGTTTGTTGTTCCGAGGCACGTGGCGGATAGACCCTCAAGGGATGAAATCTCTGCGTGTCTTACACCATCTTCTTCTAAAGTATGGATTTCAAACAGACTCCGTACAGGGGACCTTCCAAGGTACCTCAAAGTGTTTGGGAAATTATGTGCTGCAAGCATGTGCCCATCTATGCAATATAACTCTCTCTGGACTAGAGATATGGCTGAGGTGGTTTACTTCCTCATGAAAAAACAGGAGGATATTGATATTTGTGGGTTGATTGTTCGACAGATGATGAACATGACAACAGGGAACAAACATCTTGGCTTTCCTTGTTTGATTTCTAGAATCTGCAGAATGAATCAGATCGGTTTATTTGGCATGTGTAAGGGGAAACCAACTACTATAAGGGATTCTACTGTTAACAAGATGAATTCACCTGACCTTGTTAGACAAGAGGGTAGGGAAATTTCAGCTCCAACTCCTCCTAGTCGGGAACCCAAAAGGGTGAGTAACAACATGGAAAATGAATTACAAGTTACACAAGAACCTAAAAGAAAAAGACGGTTGATCATAGAAGAGGATGGAGGAAATAATCCACCAACTAATAATGAAGAAGAAGACGAGGAAGGAGATAAAGAAGAGGAAGAATATGAGGAACAGGTTGCACCTGAAGATCCAAATTGTGGTGGGTATGATAAAAGAGTGTATGACGAAGTTCGAAAGTTGTGGTTTGTAAGTGATTCATGTAGGGACAAATACAACTCTATTTATCTCAAAGATGTCATCATTGAGAAGAAGTTTGACAAGAAGGCTATCAGTCTTGCTGAGTTTGTTGACTTTGTGGAAACTAGAACTTGGGGAGATATCTTTGATGGCCATGGCGAAGCATATCCAGAGGTAACAAAACTCTTCTACGCTAACATGCATGAAGAGAGTAAAGAAAGTTGCAGTTTCAAAACCATGATTGGAACCAAGTATATCAAGGTTGATCGTGCAGTAATATCCAAAATCACTGGATATCCGTTGGATGCTAAGTTTGTGGTTCCAAGGCTAGAGGATAGACCCTCAAGGGATGAAATCTCTATGTTTCTTACACGATCTTCTCATGTATGGACTTCAAATAAACTCCCTACTAGGAACCTTCCAAGGTACCTCAAAGTGTTTGGAAAATTATGTGCTGCAAGCCTGTGCCCATCTTCGCAACACAAAACTTTCTGGAGTGGAGACATGGCTGAGGTGGTTTACCATGTCATGAAAAAAGAGGACGATATTGATATATGTGGGTTGATTGTCCGACAGATGATTAACATGACAACAGGGGATAGAAATCTTGGCTTTCCTTGTTTGATTTCTAGAATCTGCATTATGAATCAGGTTAGTTTATTCGGCATGTCTAAGGGGAAACCAACTACTATAAGGGACTCTAATGTTAACAAGATGAATGCAGCTGATGTTGCAAGACAAGAGGTTAGGGTAATTGCTGCTCCAACTTTTGGTCAGAAACCCAAAAGGGTAAGCAACAACATGGAACTGAGGAAGATAGAGAGAAAAATAGATTGCTTACATAAGATTATATCTCTCTCCGCTGCACATAATCCTGAGCTTGCTAAGAAGATGGAAGAAGTTGTTTCTGAATTTGGAAACTTTGAATCTGAAGAAGAAGAAGAAGAAGATGATGATGCTTAAGATTCATGACATCTGTTTGTTTGTTTTTGTTTTTTTTTTTTGGTTTTTTGGTTTTTTTTTATGCTTGCCCGAGTACATTATATGTATTAATTTGTTTGGCAATTCATATACGTATATGTATAGCGTATTTCCGTTGTGAACCATGGTTGCCATCTAAAATGTTTTTGTTAAATAGTAAGAAATACTACCGACACCTCCAAATGCCTCTTGCAAATTTCTGCGAAAGTGTAAGCCGGTAGCACAGTGATTCTGTGAATCAAGCTTCACCCACCTGCACTTCAGCCTTATAAGTTTGCACCAAATGCAAATAGATAACTCTTCAGGTTAACAGCGGAAGTCCTTTAGCCTTCTTTCACTTCTCTAAACTTCTCAAATGCACCCCGTAATGCACTCAATCCTTACCATACATTCTCAACAACAATCATCCAACCAAGAACACTTAGAACATAACGCAATCAATTCTTTTTATTGCATCAAAGGGAAGAAATACAAAACTTACCCACTTAGGGACTTACACAGACTTGTTCCTCTTGAACCAATCCTTAGGCTTACAAAAATTCTCCTATTTTGAGTCTCACACTCTCCTATTCAAGCCTGCCGAATTTTCCATACCTTAGGACTATTTATACAACAGGTTTACTTAGTCAAAACCGTGTACAACCGTTGCACACGCATGGGACAGCCATCTGTCCCATGGAGCAGTTCTCTAAAAACTGCCACTAACTGTGCTAACTGGCCAGTTCTCTTCCAACTCGCGCCAATCATCCAACACCTATTCTCTAGCAGTTATGAACCTTCTCCCACGCTTATAAACTTGTTTTATAATCGTTCTACCTTGTCTTGCGTCACTGGCATGCTTGTGAATCCCGTAACCAACTCCTAACTGTCACCTGAGCCGTATTGCACCATTGTTGCGCTTTACTGGACTTGGTCTCTGTATTGCACCACTGTTGCGCTCTACTGAGCGCTCTTATTGCACTACTGTTTCGCTACAATCTCTACCACTTCCTTAGCTCAATCTGGTTAACTTGCGCCATATGCTTCAATTAGCAAATCTGCTTGACAATAGTAATGCCACACTTGCATTACTAGCTTGTTTGCACTGTCCAAGCTTTGGCCATCCTTGAACTAATTCCATAGACCAACTCATGGCTTATTCTGCAGATATGCCTTGATGCCAACATCGCATGTTGCATTTGTCAACTTTGTCCATGTCTTGCCAATCCCTCAATGAAGCCTCATTGTGTCGGCCAATAAGCTTCATTACCTAACCAAATGCCTTTACAGTGTAGTGCTACCTTTGCGCGTCATTGGCCCTGTAGGGTGCCACTATCTTAGTGCTTGATAGTCTATAAAGTATAGCGCCATTATGACTTTGCATTGCGCTATTATGACTTTGCATTGCACCGTTATGGCTGAGCACTGGCTTGGCCTGCAACACTATAACGCACAATAATTGTGCGCCACTTGGCCATGTCTTGCCAATCCATTGATCCCTGCCGCAGGAGTCATAAGCATGCCAGTGGGCCATGAATTGGATTCGGCATCTCGTAATTCCAATATTTTCCATGTGGGACTATATTTGTGTTGTGTAAAAAGAAAGGGACAAGGAGGCTCAGCTTCGGCCTTCAGGAGCTTGAAACTAATCAAAACTCAGTACTCAGACGGAAAAATGAGTTTCAGACAAAAATTAATGGTGCTTAGCACAAGAGTAATTTCAAATCATTTTGATAATTCATTTCTTTTACAGCATCAAAATGAAATCTCTGTGAGAAATTATTATAAAATATCACAACTTGAGAGTTATGTGAGGGATGAGTGTAAGTCAGGAAGGATTAGGAAACTGGATGACGGCTTGAGATACTTTGATCAGTTGATTCTGTAAAGGCCATTACCATCTAATGATACATTTTGTCACGTATTGGGATCATTGTCGAAGATTAGATGTTACAAAGATGTCATTATGCTGTATAAGAAAATGAAATTGCTTGGGGTAAAACCTGATTTCTATACATTGAATATTTTGATTAATTGTTGGTGTCAATTACAAAAAATTGATCATGGGTTCTGTTTGTTTGGAGAGATTATAAAGAGAGGTTATCAGCCTAATGTTATCAATTTCACTACACTGATTAAGGGGTTGTGCCTTCAAGATAAGATTGATTTGGCATTCAGCTATTTGATAAAATGACTCAAATGGGTATTCAGCCTAATGTGGTTACATGTACTACTCTTATATCTGGACTTTGTAGAATCGGTAAAGTGGGTCCTGCTCTTCAGCTCAAAAACAAGATGGGTAAATGGAATTGCGGACCCGATGTTGTTTCATATTGTACAATTACAGATGCTCTTTGTAAAGGAGGTCTAGTTGATGAAGCTTTGCTTCTCTTCTCTGAAATGCTTAGAGATTCAAATGTTGTACCCAATGTAGTCGTTTACAGTTCTTTGATCAATGGACTTTGCAGTTCAGGCCGGTTGAATGAGGCAAAGAGAGTCTTTGACGAGATGGTTAGCAGAGGAATATCTCCCAATGTAACTGCATATAGTTATATGATTGATGGCCATTCCAGGCATGGTCAATGGAAAGAAGCAAGAAGATATTTCGATGAAATGATAGACCGAGGGATTTTACCAGATACAGTAACCTTTAGTATATTAATAGATTCACTTTGTAAAGATGGGATGACGAAGGATGCTTGGGGATTATTTGAACTGATGGACAAGGTAAATGTAGAACCTAATAAGATTACTTATAACTCAATGATCGACGGTCTATGTTTGACAGGCCAGCTGCAAGAGGCGGTGAAACTGTTTGGCTCCATGATGGATAGAGGCCTTCAACCAGATGTTATCAGTTGCAAAATATTAATTGATGGGTATTGCAAAAACCGTAAGTTGGATCAAGCTATGCAGCTATTCAAGAAAATGAAACAAAGTGGATTGAAGCCCACGGTAGTTAGTTATACTACACTATTAGCGGGACTATACCGAGATGGAAGAATGAAGACTGCAAAGAATTTGTTTATTGAGATGCAAACTTTTGGTTTATCTCCAAATACTGTCACATACGGTGCAATCTTGGACGGGTACTGCAAAAATGGATACATTGGGGAAGCAATAAAATTATTTGAATCCATGGAGGGTACTGGTATATCAGATAATATTCACATGTACAATATTCTTATTCAAGGTTTGTTCCAAGCTGGCAAGTTCGAAGATGCAAGAAAACTGTTTACTGAAATTCCAAAGAAGGGATTAATGCCTGATGTAGTAACATATACCACAATGATAAATGGCCTATTTCATAGCAAGATGTTATTGGAGGCTAACAAATTAATCATCGAAATGGAAGAGAAGGGTTGTTTACCAAATTCTAGAACATATGATACCATCATTAACGGTTTTCTTATAGCTAAGGAGACTGATACGGCACTGCAATATCTTGTCAAGATGCGTGAAAAAGAATTTGTACCAAGTGATTCCGTTGTTTCTTTGTTAACACACACTCTCTCAGCAAATGAGCTAAAAAATTTGTAGTTTTTTTGCTTGTGAAACCTCGTAATTGTCGAGGTAGCAAGAATCATCTTAATCAATTCTTAAAATATTTGGATGAATATAGGGTTTCCTTTGGGTCATATGCTTCCCCTTTCTGTTGATTCTTTCAGGTAATGAATGTTTGAAAAAATTTCTGAGACTGATATTCCAAGCTGCTGAGTGGTTAGAAATGAAGGTATAACAGGATGGGATCGCTTTCAGATTGCGTCATGGTGACAAGAGAAGCTTGATAAGGTACATTTTGTTCTTTTTTTTATGGTCATCAGCATAGTTTTAAGAATTTCTTCAGAAGCTATAGGGAGTATCCCATGAGTTTGTAACTTGCTTGTTTCAGTCAGGTTGCTGATGTACTGTTTTATCTGTTGGGTCTCAGTTAGAACTTGACACGTATATACTGCATTTTTTGCATGTTTCTTTGGTAATTTACGCGTGCAATTTGTTATGGAATACTGTAATCTTCTTTTGCATCCACTATATGGTAGTTTTTACCTCTGATTATTGTAGTATTTTGTGCATTTCTTTGGCAGTCCTTCCGTTTAATTTTATTACACATTATTAACACTAAGGATAATAATGCCCGTCTTAGTAGCCAGTAAATCAAGAGACCATGGACCTACTTCAACTGTAATTATAAGTTTAAATTTTTTGATCCTGATAGCCCAAAGTATGCTATAGTAGGATTCCGAACCAAATTAATATTGTATTGATAACAAGAAAAAGATTTGTGAATCTGACGGAACATAGGGGCAAAGCTACCACCCTCCTTGGCTGCCATGAGGTAAAGCCTCAAAATGTTTTATTTCTCTGCACAGTGCCCCTGAATTTCATTTTCTGCTCATGTTACTTGTTAGGAACTTAGGATAGATATGCTGTACAGTATACTACCTCAGATAGTATATGGATAATCAGATTATGGTGGCGTTGGTTTTCTGATAGATGTGAGGAAACAGGGCATAGAGATAGTGGGTTGCAGACCTACCGCCCGGGGGGCTAAAATTTGAAGCTAAAAAAGCTACTTGTTCAACAGTGTGTGTCCCCACTGTTAGTATCGTCTAAGTGTTTGCTTCGCTAAATTGACATTCGCATCAAAGTTAAGTGGGGTATCTCAGTTAATTTGTATGTTTAGTATAACATCTTGGTAAAAAAGAAACCAGTTGACACAACATGTGGTTGGGGAGATTGGATGGCTAGTTATTAGTGATGGTTTCGAGTTACTGGACGGCGAGTCTCAGTTAATTTGTTTGTTTTTTTTTTTTTGTTTATAATGAGAATGATATGTGTATGTGGACCTGGGACACAAACTTATTTTCAAAAACAAGCATTAGATTAAAGCCTTAAATGTATGTATGCCATCGTTCTCTCAATTAGTGTTTAGTTTCTTCTTTCATTTTGAATTATATTAGAGAAGTTCGCCAAACACATTGATTATACATCATCATTTGGACCATGAGCCTTTCGTGATAAGTGATTATCTATTTTCCATATAAAACATGTCTGAAACTAATATGTCACGTTAAATCCCGTTTCTCTTGTTTGGATGCAGGAATTTTCATGGATGAAGAAACAAATTTAGCAGGAACTGGTGGAACACAATCAAGCTCGGCCAGTAATGAAAAGATCAACCTTTTTTTCGGGCTAAGTTCTCTAGTTGAGGTAAGAAGCACCCACATAGGATTTTATATGTCTATTGGTATTTCGTCTCATAGAAACTAGATCACGTACAAAAACAGTATATAGACCAGACACAGACATGCCACCCAAATTTTCAAGCTACATGAATATACAGAGGAAATTTATGAAAAAAAAGGTAGAATTCCAACCCCATTTTGCCTAATTTGATGGGAGATTGATTGTCTTGGTTGACTGTCAGGCTTATTCTCACTTCCCGGGAGCGAAGTTGGTAGCATATGACCAAGCATTGTTGTTCACTGGGTCTGAAAGGTGGTCTGCGAGATTCTCTAAAGGACCTTTTCCAGTCACAATAGCCTGAACAAAGAACCCAAACATGTTTCTTTGCAGGTTTCTTTTGCTACTGGATCTAACATTGCTTGGGAATTCTGTCTGTGAGTTCAGAGTCACAGCTTTCCCTGCAAATGATGGAGATGAAAGAGCCATGGTTGGCATCCAAAATGTTTTTGTTAGAGAGCAAGAAAGGCTACTGAAATTTTGTATATTTTGAGCTGGTGAGTTGTACTGGTGCAGTTCATGTTACTTAAATAGGCCAATGAGGGACCAAACATATCCATCCAGGCAAATCTGCTGCTGTGGTCTTATTGGTCCTTAAATTGTAGCCAGAAACTCAAGAATCCTTCTTTTTTTTCTCAGCCAAGCAGTAGAGTTTGTCATGGATTTTCCTTTGCATTACTAGTTAGCAGATAAGGAGACTGAAGCAAGATACATGTAAATTTGAGTTTATACTGTTCTTATAATTACTCAGCTGCTGCTGCATATGGGTAGCCCTATACCCGGTAGCTGCTGTTGTTTTTTATTTTTTTTATCAGACACTTTATATACTTTTAATTTAAAAGAAAAAGGAGTAGCCTCAGCTTCGGGAGGTTGACAAATGACAACTAATAAAAAAAAACAATACTCAACGGATATTCCCTTTCTCAACTAAAATTTTTATGAAATGAGTTTCAGACAAAGATTAATGGTGCTTAGCACAAGACTAATCTCAAATTATTACAATCAGTCATTTCTTCTACAGCATCAAAATGAAATCTCTGTGAGAAATTATTATAAAATATCACAACTTGAGAGTTATGTGAGGGATGAGTGTAACTCAGGAAGGATTAGGAAATTGGATGACGGTTTAAGATACTTTGATCAGTTAATTCAGGAAAGGCCATTACCATCTAATGATACATTTAGTCATATATTGAGTTCACTGTCGAAGATTAGATGTTACAAAGATGTCATTATGCTGTATAACAAGATGAAATTGCTTGGGGTAAAGCCTGATTTGTATACATTGAATGTTTTGATTAATTGTTGGTGTCAATTAGGACAAGTGAATCATGGGTTTTGTTTGTTTGGAGTAATTTTAAAGAGAGGTTATCATCCTACTGTTATCACTTTCAATACACTGATTAAAGGGTTGTGTCTTCAAGAAAAGATTGGTTCTGCCTTCAAACTGTTCGACAGAATGACCGAGACAGGTATTCAACCTGATGTATATACATGTACTACTCTCATATCTGGGCTCTGTAGAGCTGGTGAGGTGGGTGCTGCTGTTCGCTTAAAAAGGAGGATGCAGGAATGGAATTGCAGACCTAATGTTGTTTCGTACTCTGTGATTATAGATACTCTTTGTAAAGGAGGTTTAGTGGATGAAGCTTTGGTTCTCTTCTCCGAAATGCTTACAGATACAAATGCTGTGCCTGATGTAGTTGTTTACAGTTCTTTGATCAATGGACTTTGCAATTCAGGACGGTTGAATGAGGCAAAGAGAGTCTTTGACGAGATGGTTAGTATAGGAATCTCTGCCAATGTAATTTCATATAGTTGTATGATTGATGGTCATTCCTGACGTGGTCAATGGGAAGAAGCAAGAAGATATTTTGATGAAATGATGGATCGAGGGGTTTCACCAGATACAGTAACCTTTAATATATTAATAGATGCACATTGTAAAGATGGGATGACAGAAGATGCTTGTGGATTATTTGAACTGATGGGCAAGTTAAATATAAAACCTGATCTGTTTACTTATAGCTCAATGATAGATGGTCTATGTTTGACAGGTCGGCTGCAAGAGGCGGTGAAACTGTTTGATTCGATGGTAGAAGAGGGCCTTGAACCGGATGTTGTCAGTTGCAATATACTAATTGATGGGTATTGCAAAAATCGTAAGCTGGATGAAGCTATGCAGCTATTCAAGAAAATGAAACAAAATGGATTACAGCCCACAACAGTTACTTACTCTATGCTGTTAGCAGGCTTATTCCGGGATGGAAGAGTCAAGACAGCAGAGAGTTTCTTCAGTGAGATGCAGTCATTTGGTCCTTCTCCGGATGAAATTACATATGTTACAATGTTAGATGGGTACTGCAAGAACGGATTCCGGGAGAAAGCCATACAATTATTTGAATCCATTGAGGGTACTGGTATCTTAGTTAGTGTTGAAATGTACAGTGTTCTTATTCAAGGTTCGTTCCAGGCCGGTAAGTTGGAAGATGCAAGAAAATTGTTTAATGAAATTCCAGAAAAGGGATTACTGCCTAATGTGGTAACATATACCACAATGATAAATGGCCTATTTCGTAACAAGATGTTACTGGAGGTTGACAAACTAATTATTAAAATGAAAGAGAGGGGTTGTTTACCGGATGCTAGAACATATGATACCATCATCAAGGGTTTTCTTGTGGGAAAGGAAATTGACAAGGCATTGCAATTTCTTCCCAAAATGCGTGAAAGAAAATTCGTACCAAGTGATTCTGTTTCTTCGTTGTTAATCAGCACTCTCTCAACAGATCAGCTAAAAGATCTATAGTTACTTTTGCAGACCTTGTAATAGTGAGGTAACAGCGAAAATCTAAATCTTTATAAAGTATCAACATTTTTGGATGAATATGTGGTTTTTTGGGATCATATGCTCATTCTGGTAAATTATCCCAATTACTCGGGTGGTATTTCAGATGGCAACAACAGAAGCTTGATAAGGTACACAAATGGGCTTATTCATTTACTTTTCAGTGTAGTTTTACATATTTCAGCTGAAGCTATAAGTAATATCACATGAGTTTGTAATGTGCCCAACTGTAGTCGTTTCACTCAGATTTTTGAAGAACGGTTTTAAATATTGAATCTCAATTAGCACTTAACGCGTATATTGTATATTGCATCTTTCTTCAGTAGTTCTTGCATGGGATTTGTTATGCAATACTGGTAGTTTCTACCTTTAGTTATTGATAGTTTTTATGCATCTCTTCTGGCTGTATTTCCACCATATCTTATCAAAAACTAGTATAAGCAAAGCAAGATCGTCTGTAATTAAAAGTTTAATGTTTTAGGTCTTGATAGCCCAAAATCTGCTATAGTATAGTAGAGTTTCCTACCTGATAAGAAAAAGATTTGTTAATCTGACATATCATAGGGGTAAAGCTCCCATTATCCTTTCCTGCCATGAGGGATAGCCTCGAAATACTTTTTTCTTTCTAGACACTGCCACTGCATTTCATTTTCTGCTCATGTTTTTGGTCAAGTCTTTAGGATAGATGTACTGTTTACTATCAGATTTTAGTGTTGTTGTTTTCATCGATATGTTTTTTTCTTCATGTATTTGTATGAGAAGATACAATTTGAGTAGTTTGAAATTAGTCAATTACTGTTTAATGTGAGGAAACAGGGCAAAGAGGTAGGGGTTACAGACTTACTGGAGCTAAATCTGAAGCCAGATAAGCTACTTATTTGACAGCTTGTAGTCTCGTTTGAGTGTTTGCTTTCCATTACTTTGATCTGAAGTTCTGATTGGTATGCCATATAAATTTTATGTTTGAAGCTTCCAGGATAGTAGTTAGTACAACTCAGTAACAGAAGTATTACAGATCACATGTCTGAAATGGTGAAGTTTACCAGTACTGTATGGCGGTTAGGGTGGAAATACTGGCCGCTCTTATGAAAGTTAAAATGTGGATCAAGCATAAAGGAAAGACAAGGTTGGAGCTGCTGGCAGTGTTTGGGTGTATGCAGCTAAACAATTGATCAACGTGATATTTGATGCATCAAATAGGAGTCAATCGGTACAAAAAATGAGAGGTGAATATGACAGAGCTATCTCAAAAAAATGGATTCTATTACAGAGGAAACGGATGGATGAATATGTACAGAGGATCTTAATGAAAAAAGTAGGAAACCAACACCATTTTGCCTTTGATGGGAGAGCAAACGTCTTAGTTCACTGTTACAAATATTCTCACTTCCCGGGAGCGAAGTTGGTAGCGTATGACCAAGCATTGTTGTTTACTGGGTCGGAAAGGTGGTCTGCGAGGTTCTCTAGAGGACCTTTGCCAGTCACAATAGCCTGAACGAAGAACCCAAACATGGAGAACATAGCAAGGCGCCCATTCTTTAGTTCCTTTACCTTTAGCTCGGCAAATGCCTCTGGATCCTCTGCAAGGCCTAATGGATCGAAGCTGCCACCTGGATAAAGTGGATCGACGACCTCACCAAGGGGACCACCAGCAACTCTGTATCCCTCAACGGCTCCCATAAGGATGACCTGTGTGGCCCAAATAGCTAAAATGCTTTGTGCATGAACTAAGCTGGAATTGCCCAAATAGTCTAGTCCTCCTTCACTGAAGATCTGAGATCCAGCTTTGAACCAAACTGCTTCGCCGAATTTGACTCCATTTCTAGAGAGGAGTTCAGGGAAGACACATCCCAAAGCTCCGAGCATCGCCCACCTTGAATGGATCACCTCAAGTTCGCGGTTCTTGGCAAAGGTCTCTGGATCAGCTGATAGTCCAGCAGTGTCCCAGCCATAGTCACCAGCGAATTCCCCGGTCAGGTAAGAAGGAGACTCACCAGAGAAGGGGCCAAGATACTTGACACGATCTGGACCGTACCATGGACTTCCTGAAGAAGCAGCAGGCTTCTTTGCGGATGTCTTCCTCATCGAGATTTTGCTGTTGCTGCTGGATCTCACATTGGTTGGGAATTCTGATTGTGGGTTCACAGTCACAGCTTTCCCCGCAAATGATGGAGAAGAGAGAGCCATGGTTGCCATTAGTAACTGTTTTTGTTGTTAGAAATGAAAGACTATTGAGTATTGAAGGATTTGGTGAGTTGAGACTGATGTAGTTCATGTTCTTTATATAGGCCAGTGTTGGATTAAATGTGTCTATCCATGAAGATCTTCTGCTATGTTTTCATTGGTCCTGAAGCTGGCACCAGAAATTCAAGAATCTTTGTTTTTTTTCTCAGCCACGAAATGTCTGTTATGGATTTTCCTGGACATAATGAATTGGATAGGGACAGCCAGCAACTGATACAAAGCTGAACATTGTAAAACTGAAGTAGAATTACTAAATGTGTACTAAAAAGATGAGAAAGTGAAAAATTACATCCGCAAGCTCATCCAAGATATTTTATCCGAAAAATTCAATTGTTAAGGAAAAACATTTAGTAGAGACATTTCTGCTAAGCTAATAGGCGCAAGTTATTGCTGTCAATATGAATACCTCCTTGCCCAGTACAAGTAGTTCATGAGAGCCAGGAACCCAAGAATGGCAAGTAACCAGTCGATATAATCCCTGTTAATGTTATTTCCCTATTAACCAACCAATCCCTACATGTCTAGTAGCGTTATTAACTACACTGAACAACAAATGAAATGAAATGAAAAAAGTCAACCAGATATTGCGAAAAATAAATAAAAATATAGCATTTCCCTAAGGATTTCATCCCTCTTGAGACTTTAATATTGAAGAATCAAGCAACCCAATGACTGCGGTCACATCAACGATGCCCAGAGCAAAGAACTGGAGTGAAGACCCAGCCACATAACAGATATGGGCACTTGGTTGCCTGCATCAACTGCTCCATGAGAGATGAATTGCAGCTACAAAAAACAGCACCTGGTCGTTGCAAACAAGTTATGCCAGTTGGACACCTCGCGCGTGATTCTACGGGAAAATGGTACAAACAACCGATCATAAACAACTAGTATAAATAGCTGAAATGTTACAGGAATGACAATTAGAAATGCTGGTGGGACATAAATTGCACCCAACTTGGTGTTCATTCATTGTGCCTCCTCCTGGTTGCTCTTTTGGTTCTTTCTTCGGTTATGCCGTGAATCAGTATAGTAAAACTCCTCAACCTGCAGTTGCATAGTAAGCAAATAAACACAAAGTTGCATAATTCAGAAAGATAGTATAAGTATGTTCGTGGTATGAAACCGCACATCATTTTGCTGCTGCTGATACTGAATATCAGTTAGTAAAGGATCCGTTTCGACGCAATTTTCTCGAGCTATTTCTTTCATCAATCTGAATTTGGCATCATCTGACATTGATTTAGCTGAGAGCTTTTGAATTAACTGACGGTTTACCAAATTTCCAGGGAGCAATTCCACTGCAGCCATTGCAAATCGATTCCCATATCGTTCGCCGAATAACTTACGTAGCTTAGGCAGCTCAGGCAGATCACCACATCTTGCAGAAGCATACAACAAACTCGATGCTGCTTCATTAATGTCATTCGGGCAGTCCCTACACAATGAATAAGATCTTCAAATGCTTAATTCCTTTGTCAGAATGAGGCTAATTCAACATTTTCAACAGCCTTACCTGTTTTGCCGAATGTACGGCAAGTTCATCATAATGAATTCGCAGAAATGGTCAAGTAATTCATAAGCAGCCACTATATTCTGGTCACTGGAGAGCTGGCCAACCTAAAAACAGAGCATACAAGTCTCATCAACAAAATCTATATGATCCTCTGTTTTAATTGACTTACTTTACCAACCCCAATTCAGAAGCAAAGAATCAAAATTAAGCCAACAATTATGGATATTTACGACCCATGGGTAATTGATGATTCAAGGAGAACAATCATAGACACAAAATTATTCATTCAAGTTTTAATCATACCCATGGCCAATACCAAGATGCGTATTTAGAGAACAGCGATCAATTTAATTAAACAGGAGATATTAAGAAAAAAACCATCTGGAATTTAATTAATAACGGAATTGATGTAATTACCCGGGCGAAAGCGCTATGATCTTGACCATTCTTTAGAAGCTGAATAATGTCTTCACGATAGTGTCTTATCACTGAATCTCTCTTGTTCTTCAGTAACTTAATTCGACACTGAACTCGTTTTATCAGTCTCTTACTGAAATTAATTACAAGAAAACAAGATTATGAATTGAATGGACCCATAATTGAGTTTTTTTTAAATTAGAAAACTGAATTCAGTAAAATACAAAAAACATAATTTAATTACCATGTAGAAGCTTTTCTCCATCCAAAGAAAATGTACAGTAAGTTCATCTTAATTCACTTCTTACAGTAAACATGTACAGAGAAGCTTTTTTGTGAAGTTGGTTTGATGAAGATGGAGTTGAGGAAGAGATTGGGGAGGAGGAGTGATGAAGTGGTGGTAGTAGTAGTGGGTGGTGGTGGATATGAAAAACGGTTCTGCTGCTTCCAAAAACTGCTCCACTACTCTTAACTAGAAGTCGCTTTGACTTTTCAGTTTAAAGAAAGAAAGACACAAAAAGTCATTATTTTCACTGAAATCTAGAACAATAAGCTGGAAGAGAGGAATATATGGAGGAAATAAATAAAAACAACTTTTCACTTTTTTGGTGTTATGGTAGATCCGAGATTCATTTAACGTTCCATGATCCCCAAATTTTTTAGCGCCACGGTGAAACGCGGATGGGTTTGTGGGGCCAAGACTAGGATGGGATTTTTAATGACGGTTGGATCTATGGAATGAGGTTAGAAGGTCTGGTATGGGATGTTTTGAGGTGGTATCTGTTTGGTTTTTGTCTGAACTCCAAACTTCTACTTTTACTTTCTTCTTTTGGCTTTTTAATGTGCTTTTTTTTTTTTACCTGAAGTTTGAAAACAGGAATCTGATTCTATCTGTCGGGAAGGTTGAGTGAAGTAAAAGGCTACTCATGACATTATTTTAACAATGCTTTTCTAGTTCTTGATTCTATCTACTTTGGCAATAGACTACATGATGAGGACTGGCAGCCGCCTAGGCGATTGACATTATTCACACAAAAGTTGGGCTGCACAAGACCCGCCCACCATATCCAAACCCGTCCGTACCCGCTAAACTCGTGAGTTTTTAGTCCATACCCGCCCGTTGTGGGTGCAGGGTTGGTTATGAAGGAAAAAAACACTGTCTGTGGGTGCAAGGTTGGTTTAAGCTAATACCCGCCAAAAAACCCGCAGATTATATACCTTTGGATAAAACTAATCTTAGCCGTCCATTATGAAACCCTAATAATACTAGTAGATGTTTAAGAAATGTAACATAATTTTCAATTTGGTTACAGAGTTGTTTAAAATGACGATATCGGAAGTCGTTGATCCTTGAGGATGCTAGGAGGAGAGACTTGAAGATGATAGAAGAGACATGAGTCACTTGTTTTTATTGTTTAAGTTTTAATCTGAACTTTGAAGTAGTCTGGTTAAACTTGATTTTATTGTAACACTTGTGTAGTTATGTTTGTTTTTTGAAGTTATGAAGAACTTAAGTAAAGCATGTGTGTGTGAATGTCTATTGAATGATTATAGAATATAAAGCGGGTTTAAACCCATACCCTCCTAACCGTAGCGGACGGGTAAAAATACCCGCCCGCTGTTTGTGGGTGCGTAGTTGGTTATGAAGAAAAAAAAAACTGCAGTCTGTGGGTGCGAGGTTGGTTTTAGCTTATACCCACCCATGTGCATCCCTACACAAAAGCAACAAACAACATATATGCAAGGCGACTAATATCACCCCTAGTTAGCAATTCAAAGTTTAGCGTACATACGGGTATTATACGGATTCTTAGAAATCCGGTCAACGATTCGTGATTCGGTGGTAATTCGGAACGGCATACGTACGTGCATAATCCGTTTTAAAGATATGAATTCGGCGTACAAAATTCGGCTTATATATATATATAATAAATTAGTAAACATTTGAAGTAGAAATATAACATTTTCAAAGAATTTTCTAGTCTTATTGTGTTATATGTAAAATACTAGATCTTAACCCGTGCCGTAACGGCACGGGATGTTTTGTCTCTAATACGATATTGTTCACATTTTTCTTGCTTCATTTTATTCGTGAGTAATTATTTTGATATTCAAATAGGTTTTGGGAAACAAAATGGGTTACCTGATCTTTTTATTTTTTTATTTAAGCATGTTATTCCAATTTATTATCTCGGATTTGAGTAATAATGTTGTGCCAACATGAAAATAAAATAAAAAATACAAGTAAATAAAATTATTCCCTATTTATTGTTCCATCATACCATAATTTCAAACTTCAAAAAGAATATTTCATCTAACAAGACATATACCTAAACCGCCAATCCAACTCCATGATGTTTATGAATACTTTTGTTCCGAAATTATTGATAACTAAGGCTCTAAGGAGGAAGCAAAACCCATAATATTTTCCCTACTATAGATAAACACTATTTATTTATTTTTTGCAAAATGTGAGAGTTATAAAAATGAAGAACCCTTGGCTATTGGAAGGCTGAGATATACACATGTGAGTTGATATTTGAGTTTAAAGAGCATAGTCATATTGATATTTGTATCTACATAAATTCAACTAACCTTCCGAAGAAAAATTATTAGTTTCAAGGTAGAGCCGACACCTCGCCTTCAATGTATACAACACACATTGGGTTTAATCGGCCTTGAGATTAAAACAAATACCCCAATATTAGTCAAATAATGTCTACAAATACGGATCGAAACAATGTGATAACGGGAATTAAAAATGAGAGACTAACATCAGTTCTACAAAGAAAATACCCTATATGTATCAAAGTTTGTTAACCAAACATGTATTCAAATTAAAAAGTCAACAACTTAACACAAAAATATAAAAGAACCCAAGTTAAATCAATACTTGCATAAACAAAACTTATAAGAGAATTTTATAATTATTAAATACCTTTAAAATCACTATTAGAGATTTAATTGCATGCCCCGCAACGGTAGGAGGAAATCACCGCATTAATTTGTAGAAATTTCACTGGATATGTAGCAATTCGAGAGAAGTTTACACTGGTGGTGATGCGTTCCATCTAAGTGTTGTTCGATTGATTATTTTTTTAGAAGGTTTCGGTTTTCATTGGACAAACCGAGAGGGAGCGTTTCATTATATTCATTATCATTCGTAAATCCAAGACCAACTCGCCCTATGCTTACTGGATCTCAATACAACCTTAGATTTATCTATTGGACGGAGAAACCTTGATACTAAATATGTAGTTTTTAGTGTTATTTATTATATAACGTGACATCCAAATGTTTTTTTCTTCTTCTTAATTTTCATGTATTTTAACCGAGTTTATATTAGCATTAAGACGATCAACCACATTTCTAATTTATAGTGTTATCCTTTTGTAGCAAGACATAATTAACATAGTCAATTACTACTCATCAAAACCTACTAACACCACAAACCACCGATATTACTTCTTTCTCCACCACCACCATTTTCCATCCCTCGTAGAATATTGGGCGCACTTATAACTTTTAATCCCACACGTCATGTATAAAGTTTAGATTTAACAAACTTAGGTCGTCAATTAATTTATTCAACTATATGTTTTTTGTTAATACCGAAAATCATGCGTACGAACGGTTACCAAAGATAGCAAAGTGGCACCAAAAACAACCATTTTGTCTTATATGATTTGGTATCATCCCAAAAGTATTTTTTATCCGCCTTTTTGATCGTGTCAAAAACAACCAACTATACTTTTCACAATACAATGTTACCCATCATGTAAATTTTTTTATTATTTTTGATTCAAAAGAAAAAACTAATACCACCGCCATTAAAACCATCCAAATACCACTATTTCTTCCACCAAAACTAATGTTACCGCCTCCACCACTTTGTAACACATTCCACCGCTTCCACCACTTACTTCTTCCTCTACTACCACCACCACCACTAATATCTATTGAAATAATTTTTGTCAAAATTATTACTTATTGATGGAGATATGTATTAATATTAATTAAGGGATATTTATGATGTAAAATTAATAAATCATTTATCATGAGAAATTAATGTTTCCTAAATTAATAAAACACTTATACTAATTAATATTTAAGTTGAACAAACCATAACCATAGATTTATCTTCTCTCTAGACAAATCACTTATACTAATTAATAAAATACTTATACTAATTAATATTTAAGTTGAACAAACAACCACCTGATTTATCTTTTTTATCAATTCCAACCAAGGTGGAACAATGGTTAGAGGCCACTCTTATGACACAATAGGTCATGAGTTCGAACCTCCATGTTTTATTTTTAAAATTCAATATCTTGACTTGAGTATTCATTTTTAATTCATAATATTGGAATGAACACCACGTGTGCGACTTGTAGGGTGTGGCACGGAGGATCACGACCTTTGATTTATCTTTGCCAAGGATAAATCCCGACCACCACTCATATAGGCAAAGTTAGCCTTGGCGCACGTATGTTATGGGTGTGGTCTCACAACCACGACCGTAGATTTATCTTTGCCTTAATAAATCCCGCCACCACTCGAAACAAACCGTGCTTTATATTGTAGATATACTCCCTCTCATTACTTTTTTAATAAGCTCATTTGGTTTTTAGAGAAAATTAAGGAAATTAAGAGAACTAATTATTGAAAGTGGTCATCATGACACTTGTCAATAAAAGAAGTGAAGTGAAATGTCATAACACTTGTCAGCAAAAGAAGTAAAGTGAAATAGTCCATATGACATTTATCATCAAAAGAAGTTAATCAAAAAACAAGGTTAGCCATAGTGGTCCGAGGTTTTATGTTCGATCCCCTTCAATAACTTTCAATTACATCTGGTTCGCGGTTTCAATTGGACGGACGATCTGTTCGTTCCCATTCAATACGGAATAATTCCCGAATGATACGGGGAATTGCTAAAAAAAAAAACTCATGAAAATAGCGGTACTTCTGGGAAAAAGAAAAACAAAAAGGGCACTCAATTTTTTGAAGTCATGATCTCTGTGAAATTCTCGGCAACCGCGAGTCCGTGATGAAATAATAGTCAATGAAGTTAGTTGTGGAATTCTGTCAACGTGGTAGCCTAAGGCTAGGAGGCATGGCTAACACGTGAAACAAATAACACCTAGTGCCCTTATACATACTTTAACTTTTTTACTCGTGATTTAACTTTTACTTGGGAATTGTACTAATCATACTTTAATAATGTGTTAACTGTTAACCTTAGTTAGTAATACTAATTGAGACCTGTACAAAGGTCTTATTATAAGTGCTTGAAAATTAGACTTTCTCCATCTTTTCTTTTCTTTTATTGTGGATAAGAAGTTAAAGCTGAAAAGGACACCACCCCACCAGCCACCAGGTAGTATATACTAGTACTGAGAATGTTTGGTAAAAAACTCCCAGTTTTTCAATGAAACTGGTTATCAAACCCCCTACCTACCTAACATATCTGGTACTGTGAGGGGATGAGTAATGAGGATGATGATGATGTGGGGGGGGGGGGGTTATATATGTCAATTTGGTGTTGGCCAACAGCCAACTGATCATTCATGGGTTTCTCAGTGTGCCTTCTTGGATCTGTTGGTGGTCATGCATTAAATTACTTTTTGAGGGAGAATGGGAAGGGAGCACGCAAGCAAGAGTACTCATGAAGGCCACTAATGATGTTGTAAACATGAGTTCCTAAATCCTCCATGCGCAGCCAGAGCTGCTAGCTGGCCGGGAAGATAATTAAATTATTGAGAAAACGTAATACGGACTTAATGTTGCAAGAAGTTACATTCTTGATTGGTTGTTATGTTAATTAAACCATAAAGTCTTCAGTCCACATAATAATCTATCTATGTCCATTTACTCATTAGTCCTACATAATTCACGTCGCATCATTGCTGTTTTCCGGTTTGGTATGTACTCTTGTTCTCGGGCTTTGAAACAAAAAATGCTCCCCACATCCGTGAAGGTTTTTTTTCGCCGTGTCCTGAATTTAAGAAAAATAAAATAATTGCTTTCTCTTAAACTGGAAACTTAGATGAAGGATAACAAAATTAACATGCGAGTTGATAGTGGTATTTCCTTCCGCCGGATAGTGATGGCCGATTAAGAGCCGAGTCCATGGTTACAAATCGTGTACGCATGGACCAATGTTGTGCTTCACAATTTTTTTTTCTAATAATTGCAAAAGGGGTAATCCAGGAAATAGACAACAGGTCGGTAAGCCCAAGATCTTTCTTATTTGATAAGTACGTGTTTATAACATCTTCTCTCTTATTTGAGACGATCATTATTTAGGCCAAGCACTATGTCAGCTTTTCCCTACCCCATCCCTCATTTGTTGGGAAAAATCCATTTTGCCAACAACTATGGTCTCCATATCCCTATTTGAGTAGGATATCCCTTTCCTACTTAGCAAAGTGGATCAGATCTCATCCAGGTAATAGAGAAGAGAAATGACACGGAAACTCAGTTTTCATGTAAAACCTGCTTTACGGATACTCAGTTTCCGTTTTTAGTAGAAACGGATACCGAGTATCCATGACCTTTTTCACATAAACTAAATACCGGTTTCTGGTTTTTCTCTTTTTTTACTAAAACTTTCCTTTTCCACGGAATCTGAACATTGTTGTGAATGATATACCGAGACTACTATTCAATAGTGCCATCAATGAAACCAAATAGATTGGTGGTAATCAATATGGATGACATTTGATCTCTCAATACAAGAAAATTAATCCATCAAGCTTCGTAGAAACAAAATTAGAGATGTTTTGAAAAGGAAGCTGAGGACAACGATATAAAGGTTATGGAGGTAGTGGTGGTGGTGGTGTTTGATTTGATGTTGGTAAAACTGGAAGTGGTTAATTTGATGTTGGTAATACTGGTGGATGTGAAGAATTGGATGATTGTGGATGTGACAGAGGTGGAAAATTTGATTGATTAGATGTAAAATTAGGGTTGTTGATTTGATTGTTGTTGTTTGTAGCAACGGAAGATGATGAATTGACGGTGTTTCTTGGCATTGTGCTGAAGAAAAAGGTTGTAGGATCAATTTAGATTTCAGATTTTGTTGTTGGAAGTCGAAATTCCACTCTTGATATCTGATACCATGTAGGAACAGTTGTTAGAGCACTGCTCGGTCGAACTCGCAAGCGTTCTTTATCTCAAGCTTGTTTGTCAAGTTTAGTTGCCAAAACTATAAGTCTTCATTTCTAGTCTACTAATAGCTAAGCCTCAGACTAGGATAAAAAGTGTAGTTGAGCTCTAGACTCCACGGTGTTCATCATGCAAAGACGAAGAACTACTCAAGGAACTAGTGGAACTTCATCGACAAAAAGGTATGTGGAGACTTGAACTTATCTATCACTCAAAAGTCTACTTTATCTCCTATCCTGAGACAAAAGTCGTATTGCTATATAGACTATGATTATACACATGTACTATTTCGAGCTGAGTTTATCTCGCTTATGTATTTCTTGAAATATGTGTTGGTAAGCTTTCGCTTTGGACAAGTTCATCTTCATTAGTGACGAAAATCATATTAGTTTCAATCACTTGAAAATCGCTTTGACGAAAAAAATAGTTTGTGAACAACAACTATATAACGTCCTCTAAGAATATTTCAATGATTGAAATGAGAGTTTAGAATACATAACCATGGTTGGATATAAACATTGTGAGACAACTCATATGTGTGTATGTCCAATAACCTTGAACCAAAGTATGCGTACTTTGCTGCTCAGGATAACCGGAACTAAAGTCCGCGTACCAGTACGCGCACTGCCGGAAGTTCACATCCCGTGAATTTCTACTGGAGTTGGTGAACTGAAAACAAACTTAATCCGGGTACTTAAGTCCGCGTACAAGTATGCGTACTTAAGTAGGTTATTTTCTAAAAACAGTTTAATTCGTGAACTAAGAAATTTATATATTAAGGAATGCAATCTTTGCAAACCGTGGCTATAATTTTCATGAATCGATTCAAGTGAATCAAAACTGTTTTTGTTTCGATTGTGTCTTGTATACTTCTATGAGATCTAAGCAATTGAACAACTCTCTAACTAGTTCATTTGAGTCATTTGAACTAGTTGTGGTAAAGAAGAATAAGTTTGATATGAAAATGCTCATATGGCTAACCTATGGTTAACTACCGCGGAACCAACGACTTGTACACGTTTAGGTACGGTTACTCAAACCTAAATGAAGTTACATTTCATGTGTGTATAACAAGCTAAGTTCGATCTAACGGTTGAAAGATATTAGCTTGAATCTAATCAGGTTTTCATCTACCGGTGAATATTGAATGCTTTGTTACCAAGGTAACTTAAATTGCAAACCCTGATTTGAAGACTATATAAAGGAGAACTCTAACAAATGGGAAACCTAATCCCCACACTTTCTATGTGATACTAGTTGTAAGCTAGAGTCGATTCTCCTTTAACCTTAGGTTTCTATCGAGACCCTGTAGGTTAACGACTTAAAGACTTCATTGGGATTGTGAAGCGGACTCCAACTATCTTCTATATAGTTGTGTGATCCGATCTTGTCAAGTTTCCATCATATTTGAGTAAAATCGTAAGGATTGGCTTGAGATTAATTTCTCCGATAGGCAAGATAGAAAAGTAGTAACAAACATCTTCGTCTCATCGTTTGTGATTCCACAATATCTTGTTTCGCTAGTCGATTAAGATTATTGTGAGGTGATTAATATTTCTAGGTTGTTCTTCGGGAATATCAGTCCGGTATATCAATTGGTTCATGTTCACCTTGATTTATCAAACAAAACTCGTAGGTATTTCCGTGGGAGACAGATTTATCTATTCATGTAGACTTTTCTGTGTGATACAGATTTGTTTATTAAAGTCTTCGACTTTGGGTCGTAGCAACTCTTAGTTGTGGGTGAGATCAGCTAAGGGAATCAAGTGCGTAGTATCATGCTGGGATCAGAGATGTAAGGAACGAAACTCTACCTTGGATCAGTGTGGGATTGACTGGGGTTTAACTACAGTCCAGACCAAAGTTAGTTTGTGGTAGGCTAGTGTCTGTAGCGGCTTAATACAGTGTGTGTTCAATTTGGACTAGGTCCCGTGGTTTTTCTGCATTTGCGGTTTCCTCGTTAATAAAACTTCTGGTGTCTGTGTTATTTCTTTTCCGCATTATATTTTGTTATATAATTGAAATATCACAGGTTGTGCGTTGAATCGATCAATTGGTAAATCCAACCTTTGGTTGTTGATTGAAATTGATTGATCCTTGACCACTGGTCTTTGGTACTGTTCAAGTATATATCTCTTATATTCAATCAGGCTCGCAAATTATTATTTGTTTGATTGCAGGTTGAATTGAGAGATTGAGATATAACTCTTTGATATACTTTTCTTAAGATTGAGTCTGACTGTCTAGTTGATTCTTTTGAAAGTATATTGGAGTTTGTCCATACAGATTGCTAAGAGAAATATTGGGTGTGGTTGTTGTACCCCCGTTTTTTCAACAATAATTTTTTGTATTGAATCTGTTGAGCAATACAGAAAGAGAGAGAGATACTTATAATATCAATTACAGGAGAGGAGGGAAAATACATATAAAAGTGAGTTGTCATAGGACAAATGTCTCAATATTACAGGTGCAGACACATAAATGACTAACTGACTCAACTGACTGCAGAGCTGGAAGCTGACTTGCTCTTACAGCTCCCAAAAAAAAAAACAGGTATCAAATTGCCTTTTCTCTTGTAATTGTTCCTAAGATGCAGCGCATTGGAAGTCCCTAATCTTGGTCGTTTCAACTCCTTATTTCCCCGATCATTGCAATCTTCATCCATGAGTCACTTACATGTGGAGAAGTTGTGCTTCAGACCTTCATGTGCGTTGTTGTGAGTTAATATTTTTGCTGGCACTTGTATTCTAAGCTTCTCCTTCATGTCTTCATATAATGTTGGTCGGTTTAAACGACCTTGTAGTTTTATCAAGCGATCGTGTGGGCTAGATGCCACAAAGTGTTTTTTTTTTTTTCGTGATTCTGATACAACTGTCGCGTCTACGGTTTTTGATCACGCATAGAATAAGATGGTGGTTCCAGGGGGTGAGCTCCAGGCTTAGTCGTCCTCACACCAACTTTAAGTGCATGTTTGGATGTACACTGAAAATAGTTTTTCGGCTTCTAGAAAACGAAAAACAAAGATGTTAGTTTGGCGATGTTAATACAAAACGACTTCTAAAAGAAAAAAAAGTTGACTTTTTGTGAAGCAAATTGTTTTTTCTTCTGATTTCTGGAATTGACACTTCTACTTTTGGTATCCAAACACGCTATAAACCTTACAAGGTCTCCTAATAATCCCAAGTCCACAAGTCCCCGAATTTCGTTACACCATCGCTCTTGTTCTTTAGTAACTTTATTCGACACTAAATTTTAATCATCCTCTTGCTGAAAATTGATTACTACAAGACAAATAACCAACAAGATTATGAATAAAGGATCCATTATTGAGTTTTTCGATTACAAAACTGAATTCAGTAAAATAAAAATATAATTTGCCGTGCAGAAGCTTTTCTAAATTTTAGAATTCTAGGTAGTGACGGTTGTATGTGTTGACCCCTTTTAACTTCTTTGAAAAATCAATTAACCCCCCTAAATTTCTCCGAAAACTAACTTACTTTTGTTCTCTTTATAGAATTTTGTTTGTGAAAACCATTGTTAGAATATGCATGTCTACTAATGAGGGTACCAGATTACTGGAGAGGGTACCAAATTCCATATAACACAAAGCACCTCTTATTTGTCCTATATGAAATTTGGTGCCTTTCGTGTAATCGATACCCCTATTAGCAATATTGAGAATACATACCATACTTTGTTATTACTTGTATATATATCTAGAATCATATTAAGAAGAAGTTAATCAGTGATGAAGTGAAATGGGTTTTTTTTTTTAACAAAGGAGCAATATATTACATAGAAATATTTGTTACATCATGATTTATATGAGGGATTAACAAGTCTGGTGGATTAAACCACAATTCCCTACATAAACTATGTTTACGAGCGGCTTTTGCCAAAGCATCGGCTACCTTATTACACTCTCTATATACAAAACCACACGACCAAATAAAGTTAACATTACATAATTTTACACACCTCCTAAGAAGAGGAGTACTCATCCAATGAGTTAAAGTAGTCTGTTGTTGAAGATAAGAACTAATATTCAGGTTATCAGTTTCAAATATTACCTGGTTCCATCCATAGTTATACTAGCCATTTACATTGCTTCTGTCAAAGCCCAAGCCTCCGCCTGATGAACACTAATAGCTCTTTTTACTGTTGCTTTTCCAACCACATATCTTCCTGCATAATCTCGAGTTATAATTCCAATTCCAGCTAACAGAGAATGGGGATAATAAGAGGCATCAATATTAACCTTTAACATAATCATATGAGGAAATCTCCAAGTGTTGTGCACAGTAGATCTGTCATTAAATGACTAAGACTGATAATCAATGGCAATATCTAAATGATGCTGATTTATGTAATGACTAATTTGATGTATGATTGTGTTTGGATTAGGAGTGAGATTACTAAATATAACTCTACATCTATGATTCCACAGGAAATGCATAATGCAGCCTACAATATGTATAGAGATAGGAGTATTGTAGATGTTGATACTACTGGTGTTATCTTGCCAAGACTGAAACCAAGCCAACAAAGTTGAATGTTGCATCATAGTAGAATAACAATGGGAAGGAAAGTATCTCCAAATAGCCTGAGCAAAAGAGTAATAAAGAAGTAAATGATTCAAGTCTTCACTGATAGAAGAATTGCACATGACACAGTTCTGATGAGAAGCATCTTGGTGTCTAAACAACCTAGCTCTTACAGCAATTACATTATGAAGACATTTCCATACAAAAAGTTGAATGTTTTATGGAATTCTCAAATTCCAAAACTTAAGCCAAAATTGAGGTGAAAGGTTAAGAGAAACATGGTTGTCGAGATCTTGTTCACAAAGCATTTTATAAGTAGAAGAGGTTGTAAACATACCAAAAGAAGTAAAAGGGCAAATCAGGGTGTCAGGTTGATCTAGCTGAATTGGAATAGTAAGAATTGGGTTCACCTAATCATTGTTAAAAAGTTGACGCAGAACTGGGACCTTCCATTCACCTATATGAGGATCAATCAATTGAAATACTGGTTGATAATCACTTAGATGCAGTTCACCTAATCTTGTAAAGTTGTTGATAAAGAAGGAATCCAATTTGAGGTCCAAATATTTATAGAGTCACCATTACCCACTTGCCACTTAGCATATTTCAGCACTATTTGAAGATCAATATAAACACTTTGCCAAATCCAACTTGTATTTTTTGTGTCTGGTGGAGGATGAAATTGAAGGTCACTATGAGGAAAATATTTACCTTTAACAATCTTTGCCCAAATAGCATCTTGATTGTGTAGAAGCTTCCAAGCTAATTTAGCTAGAAATGCCAAAATTATAATTACTTAAATTTTTAAGACCTAAGCCACCAAGTCTTTTAGGCAACCTCAATGTATCCCAAGAAATAAGCTGAGTAGTTATGTTCTTTTTAAAATTATTCCCCCAGTATTGTCTCGAAGCTTATCCATCTAATGGATAGTACATCTGGCAGACAAAAATTTGCATCGATACATACCCATGGAGCTCAGAAAAGCATTGACCTGAGAAGTTATCCCTTCTTGGTTGATAAGTTTGCTACTCCATCCTTGTAATTTGTTACCCATATTATCAAGAATACGCTTACAGTTTTTTTGTCTACATCTGTGCATCAACAAAGGAATCCCCAAATATTTTTCTCCGAGACCCTTATGCTTCATGTTAAGAATACTACCAATGTTGTTTTTCTGATGCAGATAAGTATGTTTGTCGAAGAAGATTGTTGATTTCTGCATATTTATGACTTGACCTGAAGCTTGACCAAATTTATGAAGAATCTGTTATAAATGAACCATTTGAGTATTGTTAGCCTGAAAGAACAATAAACAATCATCTTCAAAGAATAAATGATTGATTTCTGGGCAATGTCTATTAATTTCAATGCCTTTAAGAAAACCTAAATTCATATTTTGTTGTAGCAATCTTGAAAAAGCTTCCATTACAAACAAGAATAAGTAAGTGGACAGGGGGTCCCCTTGTCGAATACCTCGAGTTGGAGCAACGGAAGCACTAGGGATACCATTTATAAGCAAAGAAACATTAGCAGTAGAAAGTAGAAACACATTGTTCAACTAAAGCAACCCAGTCAGCAAAAAAAAAAAAAAAAAAAAAAAAAAAAAAAAAAAAAAAAAAAAAAAAAAAACTGTCTAAGAATCGAAAGTAAAAAAGACCATTCTACCCTTTTGAAAGCTTTCGACATATCCAACTTCAACCCAATAAGAGCTTGATTTATCTTTTTAGTCTTCATGGTATGTAAAATCTCATGAGCTATTACTACATTATCATGAATATGCCTGCCTGAAACAAAAGTTTTCTGAGTTGGAGAAATGATTCTAGGTACAAAATGTTTCAGCCGGTTAGCCAAAATTTTCGAAATAATTTTGTATCTAACATTCCAAAGACTAATAGGTCTACAGTCTGCAGGGTTTTGAGGATGAGATACTTGAGGAATTAAAACTTGGTAAGTGTGATTGATAGTTTTAAGCATGTCTTTATATTCAAAAAAATGTTGAACCATAATGATTACCTCAAAGCTAATAGTATCCCAGCATTGTTGATAAAATGCAGCCTAAAATCCATCATTTCCTGGAGAAGCCCAAGGTCGAATACTAAATACTACTTCTTTAATTTCCCGAGCATCCGACACTTGAATAAGATTACAGTTCTTTGTATCTGAAATACTTGGCTGAAACAAATTGAGAATATCTGAATCCACGGGTGTTTTGAAGTAGCAGTAATAGATCGAAAATGAGAACGAAAAATATCTTCAATTTCATTTCTTGATTCATACCAGATACCCAATGGTCCTTGGATAGCACAAATATTAGATCTTCTCTTATTAAAATTGGCCATCGAGTGAAAATAAGAAGTCTTTTTATATGCCTCAAGAAAGTTAGCACTAGCTTGTTGCATATAATATTCCTTTTGAATAGTAATCCAAGTCTGTAAAGATTTACTTAACTGCACATCGGTATGAGAAGAGGGCATGTTATTATCATAACAAAGTTGAATTAAGTTGATGTTGAACACCATGAATTGAAGCTTCAATATTACCAAAAGATAACCTTTTCCAATGTTGAAGTTGAGTTCTTGTGAATTTCAGTTTGCTAGAAAATTGATAAGCAGGGGAGCCCAGAAACACAAGTTGCCAACTCTTGTTGATAGTATCAGTACAAGAAGGGATTCTAAACCAACATTTGTAAAGCTTGAATGGAGAATGTTTACTAGAGCTAGGAGATGTATACAGTAAAATAGGGCTATGATCAGATGCAATGGGAATGAGGTGTTGAAGATGAGAACTAGTGAAATTATTAATCCAACAATTATTAACTAAGGCTCTATCTAAATGAACCGAGACATGATCATCACCAGTTCTATGATTGTACCAAGTATTATCGTGGCCAGTATAACCTAAATCAATGAGACCCAACTGTTGAATAATAGGTCTAACATGACTAGCATGATTAAAAAGATTGGTTCTACTATGAGTTTCCGAATCATGCATAGTAAAGTTTAAATCACCTATAAAAACCCAAGGAAGATCAACATAGGGATTCATATTTATCAGATACTGCCATTGATTATCAAACTCAACAGAGTGATGTGCACCATACATAAAGGTTATCAAAAAATCAGGCTTATTGTCATGAGTATGAATAATTGCATGAATAATGTCCAAAGTAGTATGCATAATTTCCAAGTCCACTCCATTTTTCCAAGCAATAGCTATTCCACCCGAAACACCAATAGCCAGATAAACCAATAGTTGGGATATTTAGTGTGAGTAAGATATAATTTCGTATTACTAGGTTGAGCTTTAGTTTCAGATAAAAACAACACATCAGGATCATATTGAGTCAAGCAAAATTTAAGGTAATCTCTAGTATGGGGATTTCCAATACCGTGAGAATTCCAAGAAAAAAATTTCATGTCTAAAGAAAACCAAGAATGCAGATAAAAGCTAAAGGATAAAAAGCAAAAACAAAAAACGTAAATAGTAAATAAATAAAGAAAAGTAAGGCAAATAACAAGTTTGAGAGACAGATGAGATAACCCGTTGCCAAGCATCAATATGATTTTGCGCAAGAAATGCTTGATCAGCAGCAATGTCCCAAACACTAACATCTTGAACAACATGATCCGAATGATAAGAAAAGGCCGTATCAGAATTGTCCAAGTCACCTTTCCCAAAGTTCTGCAAATCATGACCCGAAACAGTTGGCTCATTAACAATAACCAGAGTAGAGACCTTTCTAGTTCTTTTCTTGATACCACTAGTACTTGCCACTTCACTTGCTAAAGTAGATGAAGGTTTGAAGCTAGAAGAAGGTCTAGAAACAACCGGAGTAGCATTCGAAGATGATGCCATGTCAGGATCTGTTGCAGAGAAATTCTCATACCATCATAAAGTCTCTGTTGTTGTTGATCAAAAGGTTGTCTTAATCTCGATCTCCTCTGAGAACCATGCTGAAGAAAAAGTTGAGCTTCCTCTTGAGGATTTCGGTAATTAGGATAGATGGGTTCAGCAAAACCAAAACCTCGAACAAGCTCCTCCATTTCAATTCTTCTTTGTGTCATATCAGCACAAGAGTTAGCTTCATGATTAGGCACCTTACAATTTGGACACAAACAATAAGGTTATTTTCATAGAAAAAACCAACCCATCTTGTGACTCCGGCAGCATTAGCAGCATATATACCAATTATTAAAGGGGTAGCTACATCTATTAACACTAAAGCACGATATTTAGATGAGGTAGGTTCATTAACACCATCAGGCTCAACAACTCTGACTTCTCCAACAATAGCACCAAACAGTCTAAGAACATCTAGGTAAGTAAATTCAGGAAACATGTACTTGTATTCAAGCCAAAGAGGATAGACAGAAAAATCTAAGAGATTAAAATCCATAGTAAGATTCCAGTCTTTTAGAACAATCAAGTATCCATCAAAGTTCCAAGCCCCACCAAATAAAATTTCATTCTTATCATCACCAAGTAAATTTGATAGAAAATATGTTAGATCCGTAGTTCTTACTTGCACATACCATTGTTTGTGAGGCCAGATAAATTTAGCTGCTCTTTCCGCATCCTGACATGTCATAATACCTGGTGCATAAAGTTTGCCTGCTAAACTGAATCTCCAATCTCTATTAACAGTGAAAATAGCATCAGTAGAATGAAAAACAACCCTTCTAGTAATAGGTTCTTCATCAATTGAAGTTTCTTTCATTTGTTGAGTAATATTTCTAATTTAATTTCTAGCCATGAAAGTAATCAAAGAAGGTTGAAAAATAAGAAGGGTATGATGAAAAATCATAGATGAGTTCTATTTATACAGATAGTGAAAGGAAGAGGTGTCGGAAAAATTCTATATAAAAGGTATGAGGTGTTGATAAACCAGATAAGATATAATAAAAGGCTAGAAAACAGAAGAAAATCAATACAAAAGTTACCCATATTGAATACTCCATCCGTTTCCGGAAAAGAAATACTTTCACTTTTTCAATTTGCTTTTTTTTTAAAATTAACATGAAAAAGTGAAAGTATCTCTTTTCCAAAAACAGAGGGAGTATCATAGAGCTGTGATGATAAACCCGATGAAGATAAGTGCAGGATTTTAGTTGTTGATAAGTAAGAATAACTTATAACTGATGCACCAGTGCGATAACCTGTAGCCAATTGTAAATAAGCCAACTCTGAAGATGCAAACTTGATAAACACCAATTGATGTAATGGGACATTACTGCAACACTGATACTGGACACACAGAGTTTAAAGATATAGATCTGCCATAGGAAAATCAGATGATTAGAAAAAACCCGTAAGAAAAATAAATTGGAAACAAAAAATTGAATTAGGGCAAACAAAAACAGTAAATAGGCAACAAATTAAATACACAGAAAACAAATTCAGACAAGAGGAAGAGAAATAAAGAGATGACAAACAGTTAACGAAGAAATAAAAGCGGAGGAAAACAACAGATTAAAGGAAAATTCCAGTTGACTTAAGTTGACTTTTCGCTTGACTTTTCTCTCTTAACCTTATCTCTCTGGAGTTGTGAGTTTTTTCCGATGAAGTGAAATGGGTTGTGTGGTCTTCCTTCTTTCAAAACTGCTCCACTACTATGTAGAAGTAACTCTGACTTTTCAGTTAAAAGAAGAAAACACAAAAAGTCATTATTTCACAGAAATCTAGAACAATAAGCCAGTGGAGAGGAAATAAACAGAAACAACTTTTCACTTTTTGGTGTTACGGTAGATCCTAGATTCGTTTAACGTTACATTATCCCCAAATATCTTAGCGCCACGTTGAAACGTTGATGGTTTTCTGGGGCCAAAGAGCTTTATGCACGGTTGGATCTATAGAATGATCTGGTATGGGATGATTTGCGTTGATATCTGTTTGGTTTTTGTCCAAACTCCAAACTTCTCCTTTCACTTTCTTTTTTTTTTGCCTTTTTTAGGTGCTTTTTTCACCTGAAGTTTGAAAACAGGAATCAGATTCTACCTGTCTGGTAAGAAGATTGAAGTAAAAGGCTACTCATGACATTATTTTAGCAAAAAAAAAAAAAAAAAAAAAAGTTTTCTTTTATTTGATTCCATCTTTGGCATAGATTACATCATGGATACATGTTTAAGCAGATATGTACAACTGCCAGTCAAAAAGTGCGATCAGCAACAGGAGTGACGGCGCAATGCCGATATGAGACCTCCTCATGTACAAGAGTCAGCTCTTTGGCCGGGTACTTTCGCAAACCAAAAAGTTGTGCAAGTCATGATCTGATAGCTTAAACAGTATGAAATCTTAGGCAACCGCGAGTCCGTGATAAATTAACAAGACACCTACTAGTCAATCAAGTTAGTTGTGGAATTCTGTCAACGACTCAACATGGTATCCGGCAAGGGCGCATGGCTAACATGTGAAACAAGTAACACCTATGCTTTTACTTTCTACCGAGGTTTGAAAAAAAACGGGTCACGGCTCAGGTCACGGAAACTAGGTGTGACCGTTATAATGCGTTTTCTCATGTGTGAACACGTTTAGGGCCAAAAACGCGTTATATAGTCAAAAACGCGGTTTTGGACGTTTTTTTGAAAATGACTGGGCGTTATATGATTCATAGGAAATCAAAAAATTATTGATCTCGAATTTCCTATGTAATGGTTATAACGTGCGTGGAAAACGTTTTTAACGAGTCTAAAAACGTTGTTACAAGGTATTTTAATTTTTTATACTCCCCACTTCCCTAAATACATGACCTATTAATTTTTAAATTTTGTCCAACTAATAGATGACCTATATCATTAAGAAATTCTAATACTACCATTTTATTTGATTATTGTTAGTATAAGAAATGTGTATAATTCGATAGTCATGTTTATATTCTTTACATAGGTGTTTTAAAATGCTTTTCACTATACAATTTACGAAAGTTTGATAAAATTCGTGTCGGTAAATTATAGCCACTAAAATTAAAATCAAGCAACAATTAGCTAGGTATACTTGTCCCTTTATTAGATCGTAGAATTTCCATCAAATGCCAAGAAGTAGGCAGGGTTTTAACAAGTCTATATGGTACTAGACTACTAGTTTCTAAAAGTTAATCATTGAATGCTTAAAAAACTCGGTAAAGTAGAAATTGCATTATGAGTTAAGGTAGAGTCAATCAACCCATTATCAGATTCGATCTAAAATTGCACTTCTTATAAGATGAAATAATTATTACGTCCAAATCATGTACCCACCACCACTGCATGATGATGCATATATAGTTCTTTCTTTTATTTCATTTTAAGTTTTAACATGTACCCCCGTGACCACGTCCAAATCATGTACCCATTTTAACATGTACCCACCACCACGTCCAAATCATGTACCCATTTTAGTCTTTGAAAGAAGTGAAGAACTAAAGCAGATTCCTTGATTCATGAATTAAAGATTGAAGTTGGTGACCAAAACGTGGGTACATGATCACACTATTTTTTTCTTCTTTCATTGTGGGAGGCAATGAATAATAGGTCGCGTCAATTTGTTTTTCCATTTCCCTTCTTTTAGAAAACAAAATCATGATAATACTATTTTTTTTTTCCAGTACTCTTCTTTCGCTTCCCAATTCTTCCTTCCTCTGTGTTTTGAAGTTTCCAAGTTTCAATTTCCAACTACAAGTTTAAGAGGTAATTTTAATATTTATTAAAATAAGTATTTACCACTAAATTTATTGTCTGTTTCTATGTAGTTTATTTACAGCATATTTGATTTTTTTTTCTTCATGATACCGGATGATGATGTGGACGTCGAATGTTGTCTTTGAACTATAAATTTTAACTATACAGGTACTCTCTTATATCAACATTTAAGTTATTTACACGGTTATAACGTGCGTGATAACGGGAAAACATTTCTAAAAAACGCACGTTAAAATGTTATTTAAAAGAAAAAAACATTCAAACTAATTTTAGAAAAACGGTTATATTGTGTATGAAAACTGAAAAAATCGATCTATAAAACTGTCGTTTTTTCCTATTTATCGGCCTAATAAAGGCACGGGGTTCGGGGACCCTCACGGCCACGGTATATGGGTGTGACCGTTTTAACGGTCGTTTTTTCGGTAAAAACGGACGGGACGTTTTTAAAACCTTGCTTTCTACTTGTGATTTAACTGTTACTTGGAAATTGTACTAATCATAATTTAATAATGTATTAATCTGTAAGTACTAAGATTAATAATTGATCTTATCTTGTACCTAATAAAGGCCTTGTAGACTCGTAGTGCTTCATCATCATATTATTATAAACTTTCTGCATCTTCCTTTTCTTTGCTTGCGGATAAGAAGAAGAAGTGGAAGCTGAAAAGGACACCTGCAGGTCCTATAATAATATACTGCTGAGCTGAGAATGTTTGGTAAATAACTTGCAGTTTTTCAATGTAACTGGTTAACAAACCCCTTACCTAATATATATGGTCCTGTGAGGAATAATGAGGATGGTGGCCAAGGCCAACAGATTTATGGGACTTTGTCTTTCTTTTTCTATAAAAGATGTGGGTGTGTATGTGTCTTGGATCTGGTGGTGGTCATTGAATTATTTTCTTGAGTGAGAATGAATGAGGAGTGAGGCATGCAAGCAAGAGTACTCATGAATGACTTCCTGAATCCTCCATGCGCAGCCAGAGCTGCTGGGAAATTAACAACACTAACTTAAATTATTGAGAAAACGTAATCTAGACTTAACGTTGCATAAAGTTTGATTTACTTTTTTGTTAATTTTTATTTATTATTTGATAATCAAATCATTTCGTTTCATTTAAGGAAGAGCTCACATTTGGGATACTCACAGTTAAATAGGTCAGGGTTTTGGATTGCTGGGACGGAGCCAGGACTCATGAGCTACGAGGTCAAAAAAAATAAATAATGATTCTAACATATATAAAAGAAATAGAAATTGATTCACATGATAAGCTACAGTTTGAAACAATACGAAAGCTCACATGGCATAAAAACTTATCACTTTCGTGATAACATTATTAATTAAATCCATTCGGAATACGTCAAAATTAACTAAGAAATTGTGCGTATTACGCTAATAGCGCGTATATTAAACTTTGACGTCATTAATGGTATAAATTTTAATTTTACTGCTATTTTTTATACTTATAAAACAAAGAAAAAAAAAAAGCACAAAACCCAAACTCTTTTTTCCTAAAAACTTAAAATTTAGTGGGTGCAAGAGACCCTACTTGCACCACTTCTCTCCGACCCCACCCTGTTTTGGCATGATGAGAAATTTTAGGATGAAAGTACCGTATTGCCTTTTATCCTTGTGTTCTAATAAATTTGGGGAAAAAAAACTTAAAATCTAAATATTTTAATATAACTCTGCATCCCCATCCTCATCCTCTTCTTCTCCTCTGCCCACTTTTCTATGTTTCTCGTCTTCTTCTTTTTTTCCATTCATTCTTTACTTCATCTTGGATTTCAAAAAAATTCTTGAACGACTAATACCTTCTATAAAAATGGGTCCAAAAAAAAATGTTTCAAGTTGCGCACTGATCCTGGAGTCCTAAAGGCGGCTAAAAATAAAGCAAAATTTGAGTGACAAATTACATGCGATTGAAATCAAGAATACGAAAAAAAAAAACTCGGATGCACGTTCATTTGCCTTAAAACTGCTCTTCGCGCCAGGTAAATGGACGTTCATTTTCCCTTGCAAACATGCTCGACAAGCATGATGCAACAACTTAGCTTCCCCACCGCTTGAACTTGCGCATAGACCATGGGAGACCTAATTCCATCTTCCTTACTTAGTTTCGACATTGCTGAAGGCATGTACTAATCTTGGTCATGCCAACGGTGCATCGATCAGGATAATGTCGTACTTTTCTTAGGCTTATGCAATCTCTGTTACTTGCATACCGATATAACTTACTTTTCTGGTCATGCTAAATGCGTTATTGGTGCATGCCTACTTGATAGGAAGTATGAGCATCCAAGAAATGGAATGCAACTTCCCTCATCAAGTTTGACCACAATCATCTCTTGCATTGCAATATCGAGCCAGATGATATGAGAGGCCAATATTTCGTAATCATCTCGCAATTAGATGATATGAGTGACAACGTGCTGGACCGGAAATGCTATAACTCAATGCGGCTGCCTACGTACCCTTCCCTACTCTAAATGGACCAAGCACTGACCGAATTTCATCTATGAAGGGACAAGAATCTTAAGCCAATTCGTGTTGCAAGGTAGTGGCCAAGAAATAATGGCCTAGTCCGTATAGGCTATTTCGTCGGAATGCATCAAGGTGATGCATATTTAGTCCGCGACATGGCATAGTGATGCCTTCACATCATATGCCCCACTAGCAAGGCTACGCAGCAATAAATTAGGCCTAAGCATCAATAATGCTTTTCTGGCTAAGTTATGAAGCTTCTTTGTTCTTAGTCCGCATATGCACCTTCAACCAACTACTTCTCCCTATATATGTCTTATGGACATTTCTACAACTTAAACCGGGGGACCACTTTGGCATTCACCAAGTCACATTTTTGAGGTGCTTGCTTCACTAATTATGGCCATAGCGATGACTAAGAGCTGCGGTGCACCATGATGGTTGTATTTCCAACTTTGGCCCATATGCCAACTCCAATGTCCAGCCATGATGGTTGTATATTGCCTCAGCCACCCTGCTCTGGCTTGCTGCACTATTGTGCTGCGACATTGGCCTTTAGGAAAATTCCAATATTTACAGCCATGATGGTTGTACATTGCCTCGGCCAGCCTGCTCCGGCCTGATGTATCATTGTGATGCGATATTGGCCATAAGCCAATGACCTGCGTAACGTGATATGTTAGAACTATTTTGCTCAAGGCCATCTCCCAATCGGCCTGGTGCACCATTTGGTGCGATATTGCCTTTGGCCAATATTCCGAACATAATGCGTCATTTTGACGCGATATGGACCTTTGCCCAATATGCCTTCACAATGCGCCATACTTGGAGAAATATTGGCATTAGGCCAATGTACTTTTTACGCAAGTCATAGAACATCTTTGAGCATGAGACATGCAAAAAACACATGGTGTTACACAACAACACCAACCCTCTAACCAACATCTATCTCGCGACCCCGCGCATATATACGGGTAATCATAGCCATCCATGCCAATCATGAGATCCATGTCCCACAGCTATATAAATGATGTGTGATTGGCCTTGGGTCGACGCTTTGGGGTCCATACTCTAATTTAATATTTGGATGAAATCTGCATTCATGTCTGCTAATATCCGAACTCAAATCACTAATATTGAGACTCAGTTATCTGATATTACTTCTAGGGGTATCAATCATAATCCTACTAGGGTAGAAGAATTAACTAGAGAGTTAAAACATTGGTATGACATAGAAGAGGACTTCTGGAAACAACGAGAAAAGGATGATGCTTTACTATGGGATGATAGGAACACTGCTTACTTCCACCAAAAGGCCAACTATAGAAGACAAAGAACTCAGATAGATTCTCTGCACTCTAATCTTGGAATCTGGCTAGAGGACATGAAAGACATTCAAAATGAACTTCTTAGACATTTAGCAACATGAGTAGAACTTCTAATCCTCCTACATCTGTTGAGTATCTCAATAATATGCATGCTAAAATTGATGATTCTGATAATGCTATGTTGATTGCAATTCATACTGCTCTTGAAGTTAAATAATTTGTCTTTGACATGAAACCTTGGACTACCCCAGGGCCTGATGGATTCCCACCTGGATTATATCGGTTAATGTGGGAAACTATTGGTAATGATGTAGTAAAAATGGTTCAGGCTTTCTTCCATTCTCATCATCTTTTGAAGCAATTAAACCATAACTTTACTACTCTAATACCTAAACATAATTGTCCTAAACATGTTGTGGATTTCAAACCAATTAGCCTTTGTAATGTGTCTTATAAAATCATCTCAAAGCTTCTTGCTTCTAGACTTAAAGGTGTTCTTCATAAAATCATATCTCCTGCTCAAACTGCTTTCTTAGCTGGTAGATCTATACATGATAATATAATAATTGCTCATGAACTAATCCATTCCATGAAGAAAACTAAGGCAAAAGATGGTTGTGCTGCTATAAAATTGGACATGCCAAAGACTTTTGACAGATTGAGTGGTGTTTTCTCATTGATAATCTTAAGAAACTAGGTTTCTCAAATGAATGGTGTACAATGATAGAGCAATGCATTACTACTGTCACTACATTTATCTTGCTCAATGGAGCTCCAGGTGAGGTGTATGTGCCCCAAAGGGGATTAAGACAGAGTGATCCTTTATCACCCTATCTGTTTATTTTGTGCATGGAATGTTTTTCTAGAAGTTTAATCATTGCTGAAAGGAACATTCTTATCCATGGTTATAAAGCGAACAAGAACTGTCCTTATATCTCTCATTTATTCTTTGCTGATGATTGCCTTATTTTCATAAAAGGTAGGAACAAGGATGCTAGGAATTTGTCCTCTTTGATTGACCAATTTAGCAAGTTCTTAGGTCAGGCAGTAAATTTTGATAAATCAGCATTAGCTTTTAGCAGCAAAGTCCCTAGGTCAGTTAAGAATGACAATGCTAATATTCTTAGAATTAAAAGAATACCTTTGAATAAGAAATACTTAGGAGTTCCTTTGCTCCTACAGAAAAGAAAATATGACTCTTTTGTGCATTTAAAAGAGAGTTTTAGAGGTAGACTCGATAATTGGAAAAGTATATTTTTAACTGCTCCAGGTAAGACTGTCATGAACCAAGCTGTATTGGGTAGCCTTGCTAGCCATCATATGGCTGTCTTCCCAATGCCCAAAGAGCTTACTGACCAAATGGATAATATTCAAATAAAATTTTGGTAGGGTAAGAAGGAGAATGAAAAGGGTTTCTTCCCAAAAGCCTGGAATGATATTGCACTGCCTAAAGAGCTAGGAGGCCTCAACATTAGAAAAACTGATTTGCTAAACATGGCTTTACTTGCTAAACTTGATTGGAGGATGATTAATAATCCTGATGAACCTTGGGCTGTTATCTTAAGAGAAAAATATTTTTCTGGTGTTAACCCTTTGACTGATAGTGTTTGTGCGTGGCAACTGGATTTGGCAAGGCATAAGTACAGGTTTGAATTTCATTAATAGACATTATGTCTGGGAAATTGGTGATGGCACTTCTGTGAATATTTGGAAAGACACTTGGATTCCAAATATGCACAGACCACCAAATAATCACTATTTTTCCTCTAGTATGCCCAATGTTAGTCAGCTCATTGATCATGATAACAAAACTTGGAAAATAGATCATTTAAATGCCTTGTTTGATGAAAATACTGTTACTGAGATTACTAATATCAGAATCCCTCTTGCAGGTAGTGACAAGCTAAGATGGGAGCCTTCTAGTAATGGAATTTTCACCATTAAGATTGCCTACAACACCCTCTTGAATGAACAACTAGTTTCTAAACCTACCAGGAATAACTTAGCTATTTTTTGGAAATCTTTATGGAAACACAAACTTCCTCCTAGAGTTCAACACTTCATGCGGAAGTTTCTACGTAACTGTATATCCATTAAATCTAGGCTAGCTAGGTTTACAAGACATCATGATAACTCTTGTAGTCTCTGCAATACTAGTGCTGAATCACCCCAACACTTATTCTTTGACTTCCCTGTAGTAAAACCAGTTTGGAATGCAGTTAATCCTAGATTAGAAACTATTCTTCAAAATCAGGATTTAAACCAATGGGTGTGCAGTTTCTTTCTTAGTGTGAACATTGCTGTGCTAAAAGACTTTAAGATGTATGAAGAAGTTAGTTTTATTATTTGGCTCATCTGGAAAGCTAGATGTGGGAAAGTTTTTGATAATAAGGATTTCAACAGTACTCAGGTCACTAAAAATATTCTCTTGCAGATGAGTAACTGGAATAGGACAAGAGTACTACATCCAAATAGTTTGACAACAACCAATATGATTAGCAAAATCTGGAAGCCTCCAGTAAATGATGTTTACAAAATAAATTTTGATGCTTCCCATTTAAATAAAAATGTTTTATCAGGTTGGGGTCTAATTTGCAAAAATTTTGCAGGTATCAAGAATGGATTGCGAGGAGGTGCATATCTAGCAATCGATACGGAGCAGGCTGAAGCTAAGTCGTTATTAGAAGCAGTTCTATGGGCACAAAGAAAGGGATGGAAAAGGATTCACCTGGAGCGAGATTGTTTAAACGTAATATTGGCAGTAAATGGGAAGACAACAACAATAAAATGGACAACTCAAAACATAGTCCAAGATACTCTCAACATTTTAAATTCTTTTTAATTTTGGGTTTGCACTTATGCTCATAGAGATGCCAATCACTTGGCAGACTCTATTGCAAAGTTTGCGAGAACTCATTTACTTTGCTTTGATTGGTTTAATAATGAGCCTGACTGGACTAAGTCTCTAATCCAGCAAGACAAGAAAAATTTTTCATCTTAGGGAAATTCCTATGGCAATGGCCAAACTCAAATATTTGTTGAGCCACATGGATGGCCAAACTGGATTTTCCACTATGGTAAAGCATAGGGCGGTAGAGAAACAGGCGCGCGACCGAAAGACAGACTCTGACGTTTGCAGACAAAATGCGGGCGCATGAAGGACCGACTCAGGCGCTCGGTGTGCTGACGCGGGCGTTAGAATCAAAGTCTCTAACGGTCGACTCTCCAACGCCTATATTTCCAACGGTCGAATTTCAACCCTATAAATTCATTGTATTGATTTCATTTTCAGTCACACCACTACCATTTCCTTCTTCTAAAACTCTTCTGAATTAAATTTTTTTATACAATATGAACATAGTGAGAAGAGCGGTGAGTAATATAAAGAAGAAAAGAGATCGGAACAATGAATCGGCACCGTTGCCTCACAAAGATGTAGATTTTACTCAAAATCGAGAAGCAGAGTTTGCTTCGCCAAATATAGTTGCTGCTCCATTATTAGTCCCAGTCATGTGTCGGGGCATCGTGAACGGTCCGAGGATTATTATATCACGAGAGGTGGATTTTTCGTTCGCTTCAAATTAAATTCCTCGCTTTATCAAATTCACTTAGAAAACGTTTATGTTCGTATTCCATTTTATGGATTTAAATTGGTAAGTTTTTTTAACCGAATTAATCATAGTGTAATAGAATTACAGTCCAAGAAAGAGTTGACATATATCCTTGGAGTGCGCTTTATCAAATTAACTAAATAAAGAGGCCTAGAAAACATAACAAAAAAATGATACATTCCAAATATTGAAAACAACACCTTGGCTCAGTGGTCGAAAATAAAGGTGGTGGATGACGTGCACGCACATATTCCATTTTATGGATTTCGAAATTGGTATCATCTCGTTTTTTTAACTTAAGTTAAATTAAAATTTTAAATAATTATTAAATAATCAAAAGAATTAATCATAGTTGATATTATACTTGTAATAGGAATTACTCCCCTTGATTTGTATTTCATTGTTGGGATTCCAAGTGGAAAGGGAGACCCGCCACCATTCAACCATTTATGATTCTACACCTTTATTATCTATCTTTAGCATATCTAAGGTTTACTATGGATGTCAAATAGTAAATGGGAGTTGCTTTGTCCGTCGTTTTTGGAAACAAACATGCGTCGAGATTATAAAGATTTAAAAGGAGGTGGGATTAGATGTGCGGCCTTGAAGATTTTCCTAACCAAAGCCAGAGACCCAGTTAATGTAGATGACTATGATGAACTCGAAAGGATGTTTATCTTATGGGTACTGGGTCAGACATTCTTTCCAAACTCAACTTCTGTTGCTCATGTTGGTTGGCTTGAAGCGTTAGAAGATCTCGACAAAGCACTAGATTATGACTGGGGATCTGCAATTTTAACAGAATTGTACTGTGCGCTGGTAAAGCGTCCATGAGCGATAAAAACTTCACTGGTTTCTGGAGCATCATAGAGGTAAATATCAAAATTATTATTTTTAAATTTATTATTATTACTAAATTTAAATAATTCTTATGAACAAATGTAGATTATTTAGTCAATATACTAAAATTATGGAGTAATTTGCAGTATTGGTGGTATACCTACTTTCGTGTTGGTAAACCAATCCTAAAAGACGGGACAGTTAGATTTCCAATGTTGGACATGTATATGAAGGAAAACTTAGACAGGAACACTGGCAGAGATGTCTTGGGTTGCAGTTTTGTTTAAAGGTTACATCAGATGACTCGGAGCCACAACAACGTAGTTGTTCGCCCTTACGATGGTTTACCTCAGTATAGTGATGTTGTTGGAGTAAGTATTGTTGATTATTCTAAGCGTAGAGTTGTTTTTTTCGATCCTAATCAAAACGAGGGTTTGGTATATGGGAGAAAGAGTGCGATAAAAAATACAAGGTATATTTGCAATTGCAATTAACCCGCTTCAACAAGATGCAAACCTCGTATCGATTTTTATCTAGTGAGAATAATCAAGTTGGGAGAGGTATGAACTAAATACACAGTTGGGTATTAGTGAAGCGCAGTATGTCAACTGGTACACGTCAATTACGAAGCATGTGATTGGGACACAAAACATGCACATCTATGGGTTTGATTTCCCAGGGTTATCAAACTTGTCCCATAATCCAAGTATCGTTCCTAGCCAACCACCTCCAGAAGAGCCAAGCTTTATGACTTATCCCAGGACGGGTGCAAGTTCTTCATCATCCTCGTTAAATATGCCCTAAATTCATTGGGATCTGCAAAGTATTACTTCACAAGGTGAGCCAACCACGATCCCCATTGTTTCCCAAGGTATGGACCGTGATTATCCTTACTCCAATGTCTCTGCCAGTGAGGAAGAGTTGTGGATTCAACTCAACGATTTGCATTAGCGGAATCGACAAGTAGAGGCGATGCATGCACTTGGAACAAGTACGAAAATGTCATACAAACACAATGTATGGATTGACTCCAACTGTAGTTCCAAATGATGGGCAGCAGTCACATTCTTCCGATTCCACCAGGAGCAACAGATCATCATGGCACGAAAGTGAAGAAAACAACAGATCAGGTTGGCATGAAAGTGAAGAAACAGTGGTGCGAGAAACACAACACAATTTGGTGCAAGAAACACATCACAATACTACTTCACCACAAATTGTGCCAGTATCTCAACCTCAGGCATTTCGGCTTGAACCTAGGCGCATTTCATCATCATTCTCGCCCTACAACCCAAATTTGCCCTACAACCCAAATGAATGCTACACACCAACACCACCACAACAACAAACCTCTTATATGCTTGGAGTACCGAGTACACAGTGCTTACCAATTGCCTAATTTTGTTCAGCCAGGTCTATCAGGTCTATCCCCATTTGGAAATTTGAAAACTATGTTGGCTTTGGGTGATTTCCCAGGTATATCCCCAGGACTTTCTGAATTATTGGCTCCAGAAAATAACAATGGGGAGCTAGAGATGAGCGACGTTAGAGAGATTCTTGTAATTTTTAATTCTTTACATTTGTAGTTTTAGTTTTAAAAATCGACAGTCTTTAATTAAATAAAATTACATATGTTTAAAAGTAAGCGTTTTACATTGGCTTCACTAAATTACGACGAACTACATTACATTAGATTCACTAATGAGAAGAAGTACTAGGTACTACAAAGAAGGGGTTGAAACTGTTCAACACCTTAAGGATTTCAAAACATTTTTCGAAAGGAAAAGCCACATTTTTCCATCTTCTCCATTCAAATTAAAGATCTTGTTACCATCTCAAAGATCGGTTTCACCTCTCAGTCGATATCGATTTACTTGTATGGTTAAAGATACAAATTCACTTACTTCTTTCTTAATTGTACCAAAAAGATGTTCTATATCGCATATAAAACGACTACTCGGATTACGAGTGTCACTGCAGAACCCATCGTGAATAACCGCCAAGAAATTCACCCATGGATAGTACGAGTGTCACTGCAGAACCCATCGTGAATAACCGCCAAGAAATTCACCCATGGATAGTTTGCCGAAGCAAGCTGAGTAGATAAAAAAACATAGTTTCCGCAAAGAGATTCATCTTCTTCTTTAGCATACAGAACTCGCCGAACTAACCGGGGCCGAGACATGTTCAATCAAGAAGAATGTGTAGAGAAGAATGAAGAGAAAAATGTGTAGAATGTGTGAATTTAGAGTTGAAATGAGGATCACCAGATTTTTCAGCCGTTCAGATGGAGCCGTTGGCGCCATTGGGTCAGACGCTGGCGTACCATAGATGAATTCCTAGCAGTTTCATGAGGACTGGCGCTGTAAGTAAAAACTCGCGTTGGTAGTGAAAACGCGGGCGTTATTCGTGTTGACGCCAGCGTTAATAGAGATGACGCGCGTTCCGACTCGATGTTCAAATCAAAAGATCTAATGATGTGAACATCCATTTTTCATGTTTGTTCATTCCATAGTGGGAACAAAGTGAACAAACTCTGAGTTTGTTCATCCCATAGGAACTGCTCCTAAAAGTTTATATCAAATGAAACTTCCTTTCCTATTAAAAAAAAAAAAATCGATTTACTACCTAACTCCAAAAGAGAACCATCCCTGGAAATCTGGCAACCCCATTACCAACGTTGTAATGTCGTATAGGCGGGACTAACTTTTTGGAGAAAATAACAGCGATAAAAATTTAAAAGTCCCCTTTCGACTTCCGAGGTCATCACAAGTTCAGTCCTCTCTCGGTCTCCTATTTCCATCCTCTATCCGTCTCCCATTTCCATACAACCAACCAGTTCTCTCCATCTCCATGGTTCAAGATGCAATCATAAAGGATTGAAATCACAATCTGCAAGATAACAGGAGTAATCAAGTGATGTAATTGGATTTTATTACTGATATATGCAAATAATGTTGGTAATTTTATCGATGTAGCAGCACTGTTCGAGAAAATGTCACACAGACTTGATGTGGTATTATGTTAATTTGATTCAGTTTCAAATGAGGAAGAATCGTTAGGATTTGATACATAAGGAGAACACCGAATTTGGAGAAATCATGTACACTTTCAAGATGTGGGCTGTGTGAAGTCATTGATAGATTTATGAATCTATATTTCTAAGATTTGGTTTGATCAATAGAATTGATATATAAAAGAAGATTAATTTTACGGGATAGACAATTGAGGTTATATACTCAACCTGCAAAGAATAATAAACACCGTCTATCTCTCGTGTTATTGGCACATACAAACACTCGCACCTTTCACACACTCACCAGCTCTCTTTACTTAAGCTAATACCCTCTCTCAATCGCAAGTAGTCTGTACAAGACAACTTGAGATTGCAATTACAAACACTCACACACTCACCAGCTCTCTCTACTACTTATGAGAAGCATACAGAGTATGGATAACTATTAAAGTTGCAGCAGTAATGCACATAAAAGAGAGGCTTGCAATGAAAGATGCAGCAGCTGGGACTCAGGAACAATGGGAGGTTGATGCAGAAAAGTCGATGCAGCAGCTTTATCTATGCAGGAGGTAGACCATTTGATTATGCCGCTTTAGTTAGTGTAGATAGATGTAGAGACTATTGATGCAAAGACTGGACATAGTTGCAGAATAAGAGAGTACACACCGAAAGTAAATAATGAGCATAGGCAAAATGTAGAAGTAGTGATAGTTGGTGGAGATTATGTTGTAGTTGTTGATGTAAAGGCATACAAAGTGAACAGTACGGACAACTGAGAAGTAATCATTGATGCGGAGTTTTTGAAGTAGTAGTTGCAAAGAGTTCACGAATAGGGTGCGTAGGTGGTGTAGGCATAATTGAATCAGCCGGGCTAGTAATCCGTGATGCAGCGGTATTGGTTGAATAACATGGGAGAAAGAGACAATACAGTTGAGAAATGTACAGAGAATGACGGTTAAGGACGCAACAACAGGTGGTGCAGGTAAGTATCAGCAACAAATGAAGGAAAGTAGCATCCAACTGATTTTACAAATGTTGATTACGACAGAATGTACCTTTGCAGGCCATAGAGACAGTCCAATAGTATATTGATAGCATCACCAATACCCGAAATCAGAACTTGAAAGAGTTGTAGCTAAGAAATATTGTCGTTCGACCATAATGGGAATAGTGAAAACATTGCCACAGTCTTGAAATGATCAATTCACATAAAGCTTATTAACGACACCAAACCAGAACCAAGGGAAAGAAGCATGTACTTGTTATTGAAAACCAGGAATCATTTAGCTGGAAAAAGCTTCAAGCATCAAATTAGCTGCTCACTGTTGCACCAATACTGACTGATAGTACAAAGACTTGAATTGAACCACTGAGTAAACACCATCATCAACCACATACTAACTGATTGTTGACACCGTTATAGATGATTTCCATTATTCGGTAATTGCATCTAGCAGTGCAAAATATTAAGTAACCACTTGACATCACAACTCCATTGGTTTTCACACTTACACCACCAGGAAGCAAACAAAAAACATATGGAGTAGTAGTAAAATCAACTTTTCTTTATTCATTTGTCAGCAGTGAAAAATTAAAAGCGCGACTACACATTGTATTCAGCTCCGCACCATAAATCTCTGCAACTGTAAGCCTCTTGAAACAACATTATTCGCAAACAAGGAAATATTGAAACCAGCAAACACAGAGGTAGTCTGGCATTTTCAGCAACATGAAAAAGGAAAAAATAATACTACTAGGATATGAAGAAAATGAGCAGTAAAGATAACTAAACCAGGCTACATCAGAATTGAATGTAGACTCATCAAAGAGAACTCCGATCTCGATTCAAAACCAAACCAATTCCAAATCCACTCCTCACTCTCAGATCCATCATTGAAACACGCAAGATTTTCAACACGATGCAAGTGAGGACCATCTTGAAGTAAGGATTGAGTTATGAGTATGAATATGATCCATTTAAGAACTACATTTGTGCAGCAAAACTTCACCAACAATAATCTCAACCTTCTACCGATCTATTTAGTGGAACAACTTTAAGTTGTCATCTAACCATCAAATTTGTGGCAGACTCTAACATGCTCAGACTCAAATAGCAACAGGAATCAAGGAAAGTAAATCTTGATTAAAAAATTAGATAAAACAACTAATTATGATGAAGAAACAAATTATGACGAGGAATTGAACGTTGTTGAGGTAGTGAATCAGAAATCGAACACATAAAATCAGATCTAAAGTAATCAAAATATCAAATTCGAGATTACCAGCTTTGACCTAGGTTTCCTGACGAAGAAGAAAAACCAAATTCTAGATATGAGAAGTATGCTTGATTCAATTTGAAGACGTAGCAGTGAAGCACCAGGATCAAATCAAACTCCACACCGAAAAACCACCGATAACAAATCTTCATATGAACTCCATGAATCTTTAAACCAAACCTCCATTAACAACAGGAATCAAACCTTATGTTGCTTGAAATGCATAAACGAAAACCTAATTCAATGTCAATGCATCTTTTAAGAGAGTAAAATCGGACGAATCACATCAATGAATTTGATTGTTGAGTTGCACAGCAGCAGAAGAATTTGGTGAAGAACAGAAGCTTGAAGATGAATTAAAAAATTTAAGATTGAAACAGCGGAAGAAGGATCGATACCCCTGAGAATATCAATTCTCAGGACTGATACCATGATAGATTTATGAATCTACATTTCTGCAGTACGGTTTGATCAATAGAATTGATATATAAAAGAAGATTAATTTTGCAGGATAGACAGTTGAGGTTATATACTCAACTGCAGTAACAGGTACCGTCTATCTCTCGTGTTATTGGCACATACAAACACTCGCACCTTTCACACACTCACCAGCTCTCTTTACTTAAGCTAATACCCTCTCTCAATCGCAAGTAGTCTGCATACAAGACAACTTGAGATTGCAATTACAAACACTCACACACACTCACCAGCTCTCTCTACTACTTATGAGAAGCATACAGAGTATGGATAACTATTAAAGTTGCAGCAGTAATGCACATAAAAGAGAGGCTTGCAATGAAAGATGCAGCAGCTGGGACTCAGGAACAATGGGAGGTTGATGCGAGAAAAGTCGATGCAAGCGGCTTTATCTATGCGGGGAGGTAGACCATTTGATTATGCCGCTTTAGTTAGTGTAGATAGATGTAGAGACTATTGATGCAAAGACTTGGACATAGTTGCAGAATAAGAGAGTACACCTGAAAGTAACAGTCGCAGAGCATAGGCAAAATGTAGAAGTAGTGATAGTTGGTGGAGATTATGTTGTAGTTGTTGATGTAAAGGCATACAAAGTGAACAAGTAGGGACAATCGAGAAGTAATCATTGATGCAGGTTTTGAAGTAGTAGTTGCAGTAGTTCACGAATAGGGTGCGTAGGTGGTGTAGGCATAATTGAATCAGCAGGCTAGTAATCTGTGATGCAGCAGTATTGGTTGAATAACATGGGAGAAAGAGACAATACCAGATTGAGAAATGTACAGAGAATGACGGTTAAGGACGCAACAACAGGTGGTGCGGGTAAGTATCGGAACAAATGAAGGAAAGTAGCATCCAACTGATTTTACAAATGTTGATTCTGACAGAATGTACTGCAGGCCATAGAGACAGTCCAATAGTATATTGATAGCATCACCAATACCCGAAATCAGAACTTGAAAGAGTTGTAGCTAAGAAATATTGTCGTTCGACCATAATGGGAATAGTGAAAACATTGCCACAGTCTTGAAATGATCAATTCACATAAAGCTTATTAACGACACCAAACCAGAACCAAGGGAAAGAAGCATGTACTTGTTATTGAAAACCAGGAATCATTTAGCTGGAAGAAGCTTCAAGCATCAAATTAGCTGCTCACTGTTGCACCAATACTGACTGATAGTACAAAGACTTGAATTGAACCACTGAGTAAACACCATCATCAACCACATACTAACTGATTGTTGACACCGTTATAGATGATTTCCATTATTCGGTAATTGCATCTAGCAGTGCAAAATATTAAGTAACCACTTGACATCACAACTCCATTGGTTTTCACACTTACACCACCAGGAAGCAAACAAAAAACATATGGAGTAGTAGTAAAATCAACTTTTCTTTATTCATTTGTCAAAGATGAAAAATTAAAAGCGCGACTACACATTGTATTGACTCCGCACCATAAATCTCTCGCAAATCGTAAGCCTCTTGAAACAACATTATTCGCAAACAAGGAAATATTGAAACCAGCAAACACAGAGGTAGTCTGGCATTTTCAGCAACATGAAAAAGGAAAAAATAATACTACTAGGATATGAAGAAAATGAGCAGTAAAGATAACTAAACCAGGCTACATCAGAATTGAATGTAGACTCATCAAAGAGAACTCCGATCTCTGATTCAGTACCAAACCAATTCCAAATCCACTCCTCACTCTCAGCTCCATCATTGAAACACGCAAGATTTTCAACACGATGCAAGTGAGGACCATCTTGAAGTAAGGATTGAGTTATGAGTATGAATATGAGCCATTTAAGAACTACATTTGTGCAGCAAAACTTCACCAACAATAATCTCAACCTTCTACTGAATCTATTTAGTGGAACAACTTTAAGTTGTCATCTAACCATCAAATTTGTGGCAGACTCTAACATGCTCAGACTCAAATAGCAACAGGAATCAAGGAAAGTAAATCTTGATTAAAAAATTAGATGAAACAACTAATTATGATGAAGAAACAAATTATGACGAGGAATTGAACGTTGTTGAGGTAGTGAATCAGAAATCGAACACATAAAATCAGATCTAAAGTAATCAAAATATCAAATTCGAGATTACCAGCTTTGACCTAGGTTTCCTGACGAAGAAGAAAAACCAAATTCTAGATATGAGAAGTATGCTTGATTCAATTTGAAGACGTAGCAGTGAAGCACCAGGATCAAATCAAACTCCACACCGAAAAACCACCGATAACAAATCTTCATATGAACTCCATGAATCTTTAAACCAAACCTCCATTAACAACAGGGATCAAACCTTATGTTGCTTGAAATGCATAAACGAAAACCTAATTCAATGTCAATGCATCTTTTAAGAGAGTAAAATCGGACGAATCACATCAATGAATTTGATTGTTGAGTTGCACAGCAGCAGAAGAATTTGGTGAAGAACATAAGCTTGAAGATGAATTAAAAAATTTAAGATTGAAACAGCGGAAGAAGGATCGATACCCCTGAGAATATCAATTCTCAGGACTGATACCATGATAGATTTATGAATCTACATTTCTGCAGTACGGTTTTATCAATAGAATTGATATATAAAAGAAGATTAATTTTGCAGGATAGACAGTTGAGGTTATATACTCAACTGCAGTAACAGGTACCGTCTATCTCTCGTGTTATTGGCACATACAAACACTCGCATCTTTCACACACTCACCAGCTCTCTTTACTTAAGCTAATACCCTCCCTCAATCGCAAGTAGTCTATACAAGACAACTTGAGATTGCAATTACAAACACTCACACCTTTCGCACACTCACCAGCTCTCTCTACTACTTATGAGAAGCATACAGAGTATGGATAACTATTAAAGTTGCAGCAGTAATGCACATAAAAGAGAGGCTTGCAATGAAAGATGCAGCAGCTGGGACTCAGGAACAATGGGAGGTTGATGCAGAAAAGTCGATGCAACAGCTTTATCTATGCAGGAGGTAGACCATTTGATTATGCCGCTTTAGTTAGTGTAGATAGATGTAGAGACTGTTGATGCAGCACTGGACATAGTTGCAGAATAAGAGAGTACACCTGAAAGTAACAGTCGCAGAGCATAGGCAAGAGGTAGAAGTAGTGATAGTTGGTGGAGATTAGGTTGTAGTTGATGATGTAAAGGCATACAAAGTGAACAGTAGGGACAACTGAGAAGTAATCATTGATGCAGGTTTTGAAGTAGTAGTTGCATTAGTTCACGAATAGGGTGCGTAGGTGGTGTAGGCATAATTAAATCAGCAGGCTAGTAATCTGTGATGCAGCAGTATTGGTTGAATAACATGGGAGAAAGAGACAATACCAGATTGAGAAATGTACAGAGAATGGCGGTTAAGGACGTAACAACAGGTGGTGCAGGAAAGTATCATCAACAAATGACGGAAAGTAGCATCCAACTGATTTTACAAATGTTGATTCTGACAGAATGTACTGCAGGCCATAGAGACAGTCCAATAGTAGATTGATAGCATCACCAATACCCGATCAGAACTTGAAAGAGCTGTAGCTAAGAAATATTGTCGTTCGACCATAATGGAAATAGTGAAAACATTTCCACAGTCTTGAAATGATCAATTCACATAAAGCTTATTAACGACACCAAACCAGAACCAAGGGAAAGAAGCATGTACTTGTTATTGAAAACCAGGAATCATTTAGATGGAAGAAGCTTCAAGCATCAAATTAGATGCTCACTGATGCACCAACACTGACTGATAATACAAAGACTTGAATTGAACCACTGAGTAAACACCATCATCAACCACATACTAACTGATTGTTGACACCGTTATAGATGATTTCCATTATTCGGTAATTGCAGCTAGCAGTGCAAAATAATAAGTAACCAGTTGACATCACAACTCCATTGGTTTTCACACTTACACCACCAGGAAGCAACCAAAAAACATATGGAGTGGTAGTAAAATCAACTTTGCTTTATTCATTTGTCAGCAGTGAAAAATTAAAAGCACGACTACACATTGTATTCAGCTCCGCACCATAAATCTCTGCAACTGTAAGCCTCTTGAAACAACATTATTCGCAAACAAGGAAATATTGAAACCAGCAAACACAGAGGTAGTTTGGCATTTTCAGCAACATGAAAAAGGAAAATAAAATAATACTAGGATATGAAGAAAATGAGCAGTAAAGATAACTAAACCATGCTACATCAGAATTGAATGTAGACTCATCAAAGAGAACTCCGATCTCTGATGTAGTACCAAACCAATTCCAAATCCACTCCTCACTCTCAGCTCCATCATTGAAACACGCAAGATTTTCAACACGATGCAAGTGAGGACCATCTTGAAGTAAGGATTGAGTTATGAGTATGAATATGAATATGAGCCATTTAAGCACTACATTTGTGCAGCAAAACTTCACCAACAATAATCTCAACCTTCTACTGAATCTATTTAGTGGAACAACTTTAAGTTGTCATCTAACCATCAAATTTGTGGCAGACTCTAACATGATCAGACTCAAATAGCAACAGGAATCAAGGACAGTAAATCTTGATTAAAAAATTAGATGAAACAACTAATTATGATGAAGAAACAAATTATGACGAGGAATTGAAGGTTGTTGAGGTAGTGAATCAGAAATCGAACACATAAAATTAGATCTAAAGTAATCAAAATATCAAATTCGAGATTACCAGCTTTGACCTAGTTTTCCTGACGAAGAAGAAAATCCAAATTCTAGATATGAGAAGTATGCTTAATTCAATTTGAAGACGTAGCAGTGAAGCACCAGGATCAAATCAAACTCCACACCGAAAAACCACCGATAACAAATCTTCAGATGAACTCCATGAATCTTTAAACCAAACCTCCATTAACAACATGGACCAAACCTTATGTTGCTTGAAATGCATAAACGAAAACCTAATTCAATGTCAATGCATCTTTTAAGAGAGTAAAATCGGACGAATCACATCAATGAATTTGATTGTTGAGTTGCACTGCAGCCAGAAAAGAATTTGGTGAAGAAACGAAGCTTGAAGATGAATTAAAGAATTTAAGATTGAAACAATGAGAAGAAGGATCGATACCCCTGAGAATATCAATTCTCAGGACTGATACCATGATAGATTTATGAATCTACATTTCTGCAGTACGGTTTGATCAATAGAATCGATATATAAAAGAAGATTAATTTTGCAGGATAGACAGTTGAGGTTATATACTCAACTGCAGTAACAGGTACCGTCTATCTCTCATGTTATTGGCACATACAAACACTCACACCTTTCACACACTCACCAGCTCTCTTTACTTAAGCTAATAGTCATATCCAGAGAGAATTTTAGTCGGCTATCTTCTATAGAGATGGCTTAAGAACATGGTGATGTTGTGGTTTTAAGGATAAAGCTCCGGAGGATGATAGCGCCAACAAAAAGGTTCACTGCTATCTTATGATCTTTCCTTAAAATGTTTAATGTTTTTATGCCATCATATTGTTTCCAATCTTTCCCTTCGGATTCAATAGTTTGTATAAGTGCCACGAATTTTCTCACCATGTCTTCATATTCGTTTGAAATTGATAACATGCATATTAGAAATGGTCGTCAATCGTTAGGGAAATTGCAATATGGAATGAAATGGAAAGCAAACACACATTTAGTTTTTTGTTATATATTTTTGTTATTAAGGAAATAGGAACAAGATTATGCTGTATATCCATACCTCCTTGCCCAGAACAAGTAGTTTAGGAAAGCCATGAACCCAAGAACGCCAAGCCCAGGACATGAATTGTCATCGTCCCTCCTTGTTGTATTGATAATGTTAGAATTAGACTGAGTGTACCAATTGAAAAAGCTAGAATTTTGTTGTATCTCAGCTGGGTCTCCACCTTAGGATACAAGGATTTCTCTTAAGGAGACTTCTAAAGGCAAGAACATACACACCTAAATAGAATACAACTTCATTGTAACCGTGGACTTGGTTTCAATTATCAAATTGTGCAGACATATCCTGTACTGGTGGTTGAAGTGGTGGAATATGTGCTTGCATTGCTAAAAAATAAATACCTCTGTTAAACAAAAGAAATAGTTGTATCGCTTAGTCAGTATTTTACTAGGAATTGGTATGCAGGAATTTTCATGGAGGAGGAGGAAATTTAGTTGGAAGTTGTGGAACACAGTCATGCTCGTCCTGTAAGAAAAAGATCTATTCTTTTTTAGGCCAAGTTCTTTAATTGAGGTTAAGCTAGTTGATGCACCTGCACCCCTAGAGGATTTTATATGGCTATTGGAATTTCATCCCATAAGCATGTAGCTTATACTGGTTCAGCATTGACTAATATAACTGTGAAATTTTTTAACCACTAGTATCAAACATTATGGTGTCATCATCAATCATATGATTTCGTAGAAGATGCGTTAGAATTAGAAAGAAACATGAAAACTGAACTAAGTTCTGAGGTGCAATTCTTGGTGGTTTAACGTCATGGAAGCTTTAAATTGCTCAAATTGTAGCAAGAGAAAAGTTGTTGAATTCGCAACCACATAGGAAATTATGGTCTTATATCTATTATGCCCCCAAAAGCTATGGCAATTAGGTGATGATGAACGAACGAGGGGTTCTAAAGGAGTTTCAGGTTCCAATTTGGTTGAAATAGATGGTAAGGTCAGAGAGTTTGTTGGTTCCGATAAATGTCTGATTTTGTATGTGAAACTATGGCTTAACTGGATGGGCAGTCGATGCTAGACTTTTGGCATTTTACAATAATGCTCATGAAGAAGAGAATTTGAAGACGCGCTAGAATGACTACCAGAACACAGAACTGCGACTTCTGGCTATCACAATTCACATTCTACATAAAGACAATTGAAGGCTTCATTGTTTCTGGAATCTATTGTAGTTTCTATTGGAGTCAAATAAAACTGGATTCTATATCATAGGCAGAAACACTATTGAGTCCAAACACAGACATGCTACACAATTTTATAAGCTACATGAATATACAGAGGAAATTTATATAAAAAAGTGAAAACCAAACACCATTATGCCTACTATCATGGGAGATTGACTGTCTTGGTTAACTGTCAGGCTATTCTCACTTCCCGGGAGCGAAGTTGGTAGCGTATGACCAAGCATTGTTGTTCACTGGGTCAGAAAGATGGTCTGCTAGATTCTCTAGAGGACCTTTTCCAGTCACAATAGCCTGAACAAAGAACCCAAACATGGAGAACATAGCGAGGCGACCATTCTTCAGTTCCTTTACCTTTAGCTCTGCAAATGCCTCTGGATCCTCCGCAAGGCCTAATGGATCGAAGCTACCACCTGGGTAAAGTGGATCAACGACCTCACCTAGTGGACCACCGGCAACTCTGTAACCCTCAACAGCGCCCATAAGGATGACCTGTGTGGCCCAAATAGCCAGGATGCTCGTGCATGAACCAAGCTGGAATTGCCCAAATAGTCTAGTCCTCCTTCACCGAAAATCCGAGATCCGGCTTTGAACCAAATCTGCTTCGCCGAATTTGACTCCATTTCTAGAGAGGAGCTCGGGAAGACACAGCCCAAAGCGCCGAGCATCGCCCACCTTGAATGGATCACCTCAAGTTCGCGGTTCTTTGCAAAGGTCTCGTGGTCACTGATAATCCAAAGAATATCCCAACCGTAGTCACCAGCAAATTCACCTGTTAGGTAAGAAGGAGACTCACCAGAGAAGGGACCGAGATACTTGACACGGTCTGGACCATACCAAGGACTTCCGAAGAAGCGGCCCAGAGCTTCTTTGCGGATGTCTTCCTCGAGATCTTACCATTGCCTTGCTTCTAACATTGACTGGGAATTCGATTGTGAATTCGGACCGACTTTCCCTGCAAATGAAGGAGAAGAGAGAGCCATGGTTGCCATTTAATATGGATTTCTTAGAGAGAAAAATGAAAGATTATTAGAGATGGTACTTTGATTTGGTGAGTTAAAACTGATGCAGTTCATGTTCTTTATATAGATTAGTGTAGGATAGATGTATCTATCCATGAAAATCTTCTGTTGTGTTGTTATTGGTCCACCCAACATATCTCAGGGGTTTATTTTCACCACCCAACATATGTTGACATGGATTTTCGTTTTGCTATACATAATGAATTAGACAGCAGAGACTGACAGATACAACTCTGCACAGTTTAAGATTAAAGTAAAACTCTGAAGCAAGACTAATAGTTGTTGGAAACAATGAAGAAATAATGAGATCGGATCTCAAACAGCTGAGTCGCGGACTAGGTCGCTATCTTTAAGGTATTTCGCGACTCTGCCTCTTGATTGTGCTAGCAGTCAAAAAATTGTCGAACACCTATGGGATAAAACAATGATAACTCTCTTATTCGATTTCTCCGCACTATGAGAAATCGAACCAACAAATACTCTATCTAACACTTGCTCGTAACTCGAAATAGATGAAAAAAGCTGTCTTTTCATCTTCTCTCGTAAACTTTTCTTTTATAAGTCAAAAAACATCAATACGGTTTTAATGAAAATAAATTTCGCAATAAGTGCGCACTGAAAATCCTCCCTAACAGCCATAAAATGGCAACATTAAATTTACCAAAAATTAATGTAATTAATTAGGAATATTAAGTTGAAAACCGTTTTGGAAATCAAGAGTTAAAAATAGCAAAAAATAAGTTTCTGGATCAGCAGACCTCCCAAGACCCCCAAGGCCCCAAGGCTCCCGGATTTTTTTAATAAATATTATAGATATATAAATATACCTATTCAAATGCATGGGGTGAGACTTGAACCCAAGTCTATAGTGTGGGAGCCCAAAATTATACCACCACACTATTTCTCTAAGTTTGATATAATATTACAAAACTATGTTTTTAAATATATATATCTCCCAACAATCCCCCACTTATATTTTAAAAACATTGAGCAAGTGTTGTATAGTTGTGCATCTGCAAAGGTGCCTTTCGACTTGAACCTCTGCATAGTGTTAAATTTTCTAAGTACCATGTGACTAGAGTGACTTGCGTCTTGAACTCTAACTAATATTAGATTATTTAACACACACAACTATTTCTAGAGTAAAGTCCTTAAGTTCGCACATTAAGGCCATGTGCTTATCCCTTTTTTAACAAATGATCTAGAGAAATGCCCAATTTCTCATGAAGGCGGCCATACCTTCACATTCGTATAGGTGAGTCTATCAAGAATACTCCTGTATCCCACTCTAACTTAAGAGCTATAGAATCATTAAGAGTTAAATACTCAACCTGTTTCCCACTTCAGGATATCATGCTATGGGAGTGCATGACTCTATCATATCATTTGTAACTTCGTCTAGTCCCTTTGAACCTATCTAGGTTGGGTATCCATTACAAATGACTCAACTTCTCACAGCCTAAGTCCCATACTTCTAGAAAATTTCCATACCTTTTCTCTAGCTAACCCTTTCACAAAGTGTCGGCTATATTTCCTTCGAATCTTACATGATCTATTCTTACAACACCCGATTGTGAGAAATTCTCTAACCGTGTCATGCTTTCGACATATATGTCGATTCTTATTGTTATTATAACAATTATCTACTACTCCGATAGCGGCAGTACTATCGCAGATGATCAAAGTGGTTGGTATTGGTTTTCCCATACTGGAATGTCGACAACAGACATTTCAGCCATCCCGCCTCTTCACTAGTCGCCTATCGCTATCAATTCAGCCTCCATCGTAGATTGGGCTATAATTGTCTGTTTCTTTGATCTCCAAGATACGCCGCCCCAAAGAATAGTAAAAACATATCCGTTTGGTGGACTTGGAATCATCTGAAAGAATATTCCAATTTGCATCGCTAAATCCTTCAAGGACCGCGATACCTTTGATAGTGTAATCCTAGGTTTGTGGTTCTTTTCGGATACCGCATAACCCTCTCAACAACATCCCAGTGTTTCAAACTAGGATTCTTGGTAAACCCGCATTTAACTCCCATGCATACGCAATGTCCGGTCTAGTACAATCACCGCATAACGCAGCATCGCCTATTATACTAGCATATTGATTATCTAACACTTTCTCCAGTGTTCCTTAACAATTTCACAAAAAGGATCAAAAGGAGTACAAACAGGTTTATAATCAAAATATTCATACTTCTTTAGGATTTTTCAATGTAGTGAGATTGATCCAAACAAATACCACTATTAGTTCTAGTTATTTTGATTCCCAAGATTACACTAGCTTCACCCAAATCTTTCATGTCAAAATTCGAACTAAGCATGCTTTTAGTTTCATTGACAACGGATAAACCTGGAACCAAATATTAGCAAATCATCCACATACAAGCAAACAATCACATATACATCATTCTCGGTTTATAATAGATGCATTTGTCACCCTCATTTATTCTCAAGTTACTTGAAATCATTAAATTATCAAATTTCTCATGCCATTGTTTAGGAGCTTGTTTCAAACCATAAAGAGATTTTTCTAGCTTATATACTTTATGTTCTTGTCCAGAATTACAAAACCTTCGAGGTTGTTCCATGTAAATTTCTTCTTCTAGTTCACCATTCAAAAAAGCGCTTTTAACATCCATTTGATGAATAACAAGATTATGAGTAGCAAAGAATAAAGAATCAAAACACGTATAGATGTTAATCTAGTAACATGAGAATAAGTATCAAAAAAGTCTACGTTCTCTCGTTGCCTATAACCTTTGGCAACCAGCCTAGCCTTATGCTTATCTATTGTTCCATCAGGTTTGAGTTTCCTTTTCAAGACCCATTTACAACCTATTGGCTTACAACCGGGAGGTAAATCTACATAACTCCAAGTTCCATTAGACATGTGAGAATCCCATTCATTATCTACAGCTTCTTGCCGTAAACTAGACTCTGCGAGAACTAAACGCCTCTTGTAAATTAGAAGGTTCTTCTTCTATAGCGTAAAATTCAAAATCGGGATTTTTATCTTTTGTCTCGATCCTAGCTCTTTTACTTGGATCTAGGTTCAAATTCAAGTGATCCTAATTTCTTCACTTCTAGGTTCTTCTAATCTAGACTCAAAATCAACACTAGGTAAAGTGCTAGGTGTTGAACCCCCACTATTACCCCCACTAATTCTAGATTTAAAAGGAAATCTATCTTCAAAGAAGTCAACATCAACAGATTCAATAATAACCTTATTATTAATATCAAAGAACCTATAAGCTTTACTTGTTTTGAGCATAACCAATAAAAACACATTCATAAGCTCTACTTTCTAACTTATGTCTTTTAGGATCGGTTTCCTAACAAAAGCCAAACAGCCCCAAACTCTAAAATAAGATACATTAGGTTTTCTATTTCTCCAAAGTTCATAAGGAGATATCATGGTTTTATTATTGGGAATGCGATTCAAAACATGGCAAACAAGTCAACAAACATTCACCCCACCAATGAGAAGCGACACTTAACTAAGCAAACAAGCAACAAAGAAGTTCAGTCGGTTATACGATTCTTTCTTTCATCTTTTCCATTCATTTGAGGATTATATGGAGCAAATCTTTCATGTATTATGCCATTAGTTTGATAAATTTCGGTAAAAGGAGCGAATCATATTCGATGCCTCTATCACTACGAAACCTCTTAATTTTTCTACCAAATTGATTTTCAATTTCAAAGAATAAAAATTTTAAACTTTTCAATAGCTTCATTCTTATGGCTCGGAAATAAACATACGTATAATTAGAACAATCATCAATGAACGTCATAATATATCTCTTGCCATTTCTAGTTAGGATACCTTCATATTCACATAAATCGAATGTATTAAATCTAGAGGTTTGGATTCTCTTCTGACGTATTTATGTGAGGTCTTGGTTATTTTTGCTTGACTACGGTACTACATTTTTCAAATTCATTTTCGAAAATTCAGGGAGAACACCTAACTTGCTCATGTTATTTACTAACTTTTTACCCACATGACAAAGCCTACCATACCAAACATTAAAATTGCAAACCATATAAAGCGGAAGAATCAATTTTATTCATAGCATCAACATTAAGCTTAAACATTCCATCGCAGCATAACCCTTTCCTACAAAATTCTTATTCTTAGTTATAGTGTAAACATCGGACCCAATAGTTTGATACAACCCAGCCTTGTTGAGAAGATAGCCGGAAACAAGGTTCTTTCTCATTTCCGGAGTGTGAAGGACATCTTTCAAAGATAAGTGTCTTCCCATAAGTAAACTTCAACTCTACCGTACTGTAACCTTTCACCACAGTCTTTGTGAGAGTCTCCCAACAACACTTTCTTATCCTTTGTTTCAAAGATAAGTCTTAAACATGGACCTATCAAAACAACAATGACGCGAAGCACCACCGTCTATCCACCACCCATCGATCCACCAACCATGAAGAACTCGGATCGAGACCATGGCAATTATAACGTCACCCACAACATTAGCTTGTGCGTTATTCTTTTCCTTGTTAAACCCGCAATTCCTAGCCATGTGGTTTGGTTTACCACAGTATAACAAAGAAACTCGGAATTGGAATTCTGTCCATTTTTCGATGGGTGTTGGTTCTTGTTTTGATTAGGCCTTCCTCCTTTCTTTTGGTTCTAAGTTAGGTTTCATATCCCTTTTCTTAGGTTTCAAACTCGGATGAGTCTTATTGTTAGAAACAATGAGAATCTCTTCCTTCTTATCTTGTTTCCGAGCTTCTTCCTCAACCCTGAGCTTAACAATCAAACTTTCAAGAGAAAATTCTTTAGTCTTGTGACGCAAAGTATTACGAAAATCTTTCCAGCTAGGTGGTAACTTGTCAATCATTACAGAAACTTGAAATTGTTCATCAGCTTTCATACCTTCGGCCACAATTTCGTGGTAAATTTTTTGAAGTCCATGAGCCTGTGCAACAACTGACCTATCATCCACCATTTGGTATCTCAAATACCGGCTCACAACATACTTCTTTGAGCCAGCTTCCTCGGTGTCGTATTTTTTCTGTAATGCATCCCACACATCTTTAGCAGTTTCAAAAGTTGAATAATACTCATATAAATCATCAGATAATGCGTTAAGAATGTAGTTTTTGCAATCAAAGTCGTCATCGATCCATTTGTCAATGGCCTTTTGTTTCTCCTCAGTGATTGAGAAACAACATCTTTGGCACCATCGGAAGGAGATGGATCAAAAGCAAGAAGACCATCATCGGCAACGGTCTTATCGCCAGTAGAAGTTTTATCAAAGCAGGTTCCATGGTTCCAGGATGAACACTCGACACAATCATATGCAGCTTCATGAGTTTGAGATAAAAGAACATCTTCAGCTTCCATCTTCTGAAATGCAGCCCTTCAAATTTGAATGGCTTGTTGGTATCATCAACGCGCTTCCTTTCAACCTCCATAGCAAAATCAATTACCTTAAAATTGTTGGAAACAATGAAGAAATAATGAGATCGGATCTCAAATGAAATGAGTCGCGGACTAGGTCGCTATCTTTAAGGTATTTCGCGATCGCCTCTTGATTGTGCTAGCAATCAAAAATTGTCGAACACCTATGGGATAAAACAGTGATAACTCTCTTATTCGATTTCTCTCGCACTATGAGAAGTCGAACCAACAAATACTCTATCTAACACTTGCTCGAAACTCAAATAGATGAAAAAAACTGTCTTTTCATCTTCTCCAGAAACTTTTCTTTTATAAGTCAAAAAACATCAATACGGTTTTAATGAAAATAAATTTCGCAATAAGTGCGCACTGAAAATCCTCCCTAACAGCCATAAAACGGCAACATTAAATTTACCAAAAATTAATGTAATTAATTAGGAATATTAAGTTGAAAACCGTTTTGGAAATCAAGAGTTAAAAATAGCAAAAAATAAGTTTCTGGATCAGCAGACCTCCCAAGACCCCCAAGGCCCCAAGGCTCCAAGGCTCCCGGATTTTTTTAATAAATATTATAGATATATAAATATACCTATTCAAATGCATGGGGTGAGACTTGAACCCAAGTCTATAGTGTGGGTGATAGGTGTAGAATACACCGTATTTACTATCTAGTAGTTTATGCTTTCTTTGCTATTTTTCTTGTAAATTATGTATTTTACGCTTGTTTTGAGTTTTATAGCTACTTTGGAGTCGCACGGAGGAAAAGAAGAAGAAATCACCCAATTTGAGCCAAAAGGGCAAAAAGGTCATTTTACAGGCGATTGATATATGGAACCCAGTTGAGGTTAAGGGGCAACCCTATTGGAAGAAGTATTAAAGACAACCCAGCTGAGGATAAGGGGCTAGAAACTTGGTTACCCCTTATCAGAAGTGTCCGAGTACTAATATCATGCCCCAAATTTCTCCAGCCCTAAATCGAGAAGAGATTTCTTCTCAATCATTTTCTCACCCGCTCTACTCGAAAGTGCGGCGGCCGCTTCTTTATTGAAATTGTGAGAGAAGAGTAAAACGATGCGACCAAGATCGAGAAATCGGGCCAGAAGTCCGAGATCGAGCCCGAGAAGAGGCCGTGGGGTGATGATTGATGATGGAAGGGAAGTCATTCTTTGAGAGTTAAATCGATGAAATCTCAGAGAATTGGGAACCGGATAAATCAGGGAAGAACGAGACTAGAATCAACATGAAGCTGTTCTGAACTGAGATTGAGAATGGGTCTTGGTTGAATTTGGATCTCCAGTAATTCAAAGAAGATTAATGAAGGAATTAGGGTTTTGAAAAGGGGTTTGATTCTGTGATTGAGGATGATAGTTGCGGCTGATGGAGATGATAAATTTGTGATCGATTCATAAGGCGTCTGGGTATGGCAGAGGTTAAATTAAGGTTAGATGATTTTGTGTGAGAAGATGATGTTGGCTCTCTCTCTCTCTGTGTGTGTGTTGGTTCAAGAATGAATGCTAGGATTGCGATTACAGGGAGAGATGCACTGGTGATGTTAACTGCAATGAAGTTGGAGCTATGATTTGAGCTATTGGTTCATATGAAGACTTGAGTTGGGGAAGATTGCACAAGGGCTACAATGGAGATGCAAATGGCAGGTGGAGTGTGACTCTGGCAGTGGTGTGTATGTGGTAGTGAAACTGGTGCAATGTTGGAGGAACTGGTAACAGATCTTGGTGATTTCTGTGAAGAAATAGGTTGGCTCAGATGCTATGTTTGAACTGGAATTGATTGTTCTCACTGCCGCTATGGGTCCGTGATGATAGAATGGGTTTGGTGATTAAGGAAGAAATGGTTTCATTGTGGTGGATTATTGGTTAGATTCGATCTGGGTTTGGTTCTTGACTCGTTAGACCTTGACCCGATTGACTAACGGTTGACTGTTAGTTTGACCTAACTGCAATGCATCTTGGACGGAATATTCCATCAACGGCGACGACTTTCAAAGCGACTGCGACGACTAATTCCGGCCAAATTCCGGCCACAATCCCAAGCTTTCAGCAAAAATTCCAAATTTTCTATAGACTTCTCTCATGGGTGTGAAGACTTGGGCTAGGAATTGGATGGAGAATTGGACTCAAATTTGGAAAGAGAAGATGAAGAGTTGAGAAAAGCTTGGATTTGGAAATTGAATTGCAAAAGAAAAAGGATTCTATTCCTTGGAAGATTTGGAGAATATTGAAGCCTATAAATAGAGAAGTTTTTTACAACTTCTACACACCTCTCTACACACACATCACTTGTGTTTTTGCTTGCTTTTCTAAGATTTTTCTTCTTAACTACTTGTGTGAATTTGAAAATTCTTCTTTTAATTATTATTATTGGTGTGAATTTCAAAAGCATGAGTAGCTAATTTTCTTATTGATTGAGGATGAATTCCTAGTTCTTAACATATGATTTAAGTTTTTGTTTTCAATTCTATCTTGAAGTTTTTCACATAATTATCGTTTGTTTTTACTAATAGGAATGATCTTAAAGACATTCATGATTGATTGATAGATTGTTTGGAGTGCACGCTAAATTGATTTGTTAATTTGATCTAAAGCTAGTGAAAGTTAGGGGATAAGTAATCGTTTCTTGACTCTTTACATAAGTAGCAAACACGAGACCTTGCGGAGGATTCCGTGGAGCAATTGTGTGTAGAAACAACGTTAGCAAGTAGACCTTGATCTAAGAGTCTAACTACTAATATTGACCTAATAAGTTCATGAATCTTAATGCGTTTATTTTAAATTACATCTAGAGTGAGCTACTACTAGGTGGTTTGGTAAATAGAATCCGGTAGTCGAGAACTTCCGTGTCCGGTGATACAAGGGATTTAGGGGTTTAGCACTCGAGCTAGTCGCTTTACCTACTACATGTGATAATTTGTGACTAATAACAAGTAGAATAGAACATAACTTGATTCATTGTTTCGTATTAAGAAGGATTCCTTGGTCTTGTCTCTTTATTGTTTTCAACTTCTGATTTTAATTGCTTTGTTTATTTTTCTTTTGCTTTTTACACCCCCTTTCGTGACAACTTTTACAACTAAGATCTCTTGCTCCTCGTGGGAACGAACTTGACTTCCATTATATTATTTTTAATTGAGTGGAAATATTGATTAATTTGATTGCACCTACGACACGCATCAGTGGGAGCCCAAAATTATACCACCACACTATTTCTCTAAGTTTGATATAATATTACAAAACTATGTTTTTAAATATATATATCTCCCAACAATCCCCCACTTATATTTTAAAAACATTTAGCAAGTGTTGTATAGTTGTGCATCTCGCAAAGGTGCCTTTCGACTTGAACCTCCGCATAGTGTTAAATTTTCTAAGTACCAGGTGACTAGAGTGACTTGCGTCTTGAACTCTAACTAATATTAGATTATTTAACACACACAACTATTTCTAGAGTAAAGTCCTTAAGTTCGCACATTAAGGCCATGTGCTTATCCTTTTAACAAATGATCTAGAGAAATGCCCAATTTCTCATAAGGCGGCCATACCTTCACATTCGTATAGGTGAGTCTATCAAGAATACTCCCGTGTATCCCACTCTAACTTAAGAGCTATAGAATCATTAAGAGTTAAATACTCAACCCTGTTTCCCACTTCAGGATATCATGCTATGGGAGTGCATGACTCTATCATATCATTTGTAACTTCGTCTAGTCCCTTTGAACCTATCTAGGTTGGGTATCCATTACAAATGACTCAACTTCTCAAAGGCCTAAGTCCCAAACTTCTAGAAAATTATGGAGTAATTTGCAGTATTGGTGGTATACCTACTTTCGTGTTGGTAAACCAATCCTAAAAGACGGGACAGTTAGATTTCCAATGTTGGACATGTATATGAAGGAAAACTTAGACAGGAACACTGGCAGCGATGTCTTGGGTTGCAGTTTTGTTTAAAGGTTACATCAGATGACTCGAGCCACAACAACGTAGTTGTTCGCCCTTACGATGGTTTACCTCAGTATAGTGATGCTGTTGGAGTAAGTATTGTTGATTATTCTAAGCGTAGAGTTGTTTTTTTCAGTCCGGAATCAAAACGAGGGGTTTGGTATATGGGAGAAAGAGTGCAGTAAAAAATACAAGGTATATTTGCAATTGCAATTGACCCGCTACAACAGATGCAAACCTCTGCCCATCGAGATTTTTATCGGCTGAGAATAACCGGTTGGGAGAGGTATGAACTAAATACACAGTTGGATATTAGTGAAGCGCAGTATGTCAACCGGTACACGTCAATTCGGCCGTTGATTGGGACACAAAACATGCACATCTATGGGTTTGATTTCCAAGGTTATCAAACTTGTCCCATAATCCAAGTATCGTTCCTAGCCAACCACCTCCCGAAGAGCCAAGCTTTATGACTTATCCCGGGACGGGTGCAAGTTCTTCATCATCCTCGTTAAATATGCCCTAAATTCATTGGGATCTCGCAAGTATTACTTCACAAGGTGAGCCAACCTTGATCCCCATTGTTTCCCAAGGTATGGACCGTGATTATCCTTACTCCAATGTCTCCCGTTGAGGAAGAGTTGTGGATTCAACTCAACGATTTGCATTAGCGGAATCGACAAGTAGAGGCGATGCATGCACTTGGAACAAGTACGAAAATGTCATACAAACACAATGTATGGATTGACTCCAACTCAGTTCCAAATGATGGGCGCGGTCACATTCTTCCGATTCCACCAGAGCAAACAGATCATCATGGAACGAAAGTGAAGAAAACAAAGTCAAAGTTGGCATGAAAGTGAAGAAACAAGTGGTGCAAGAAACACAACACAATTTGGTGCAAGAAACACATCACAATACTACTTCACCACAAATTGTGCCAGTATCTCAACCTCGTGCATTTCGGCTTGAACCTGGCGCATTTCATCATCATTCTCGCCCTACAACCCAAATGAATGCTACACACCAACACCACCACAACAACAAACCTCTTATATGCTTGGAGTACCGAGTACACAGAGTGCTTACCAATTGCCTAATTTTGTTCAAAATGTGTCTATCAGGTCTATCCCCATTTGGAAATTTGAAAACTATGTTGGCTTTGGGTGATTTCCCAGGTATATCCCCAGGTCTATCCCAGGGACTTTACGAATTATTGGCTCCGGAAAATAACAATGGGGAGCTAGAGATGAGCGACGTTAGAGAGATTCTTGTAATTTTTAATTCTCGCTACATTTGTAGTTTTAGTTTTAAAGTACGACAGTCTTTAATTAAATAAAATTACATATGTTTAAAAGTAAGCGTTTTACATTGGCTTCACTAAATTACGACGAACTACATTACATTAGATTCACTAATGAGAAGAAGTACTAGGTACTACAAAGAAGGGGTTGAAACTGTTCAACACCTTAAGGATTTCAAAACATTTTTCGAAAGGAAAAGCCACATTTTTCCATCTTCTCCATTCAAATAAAGATCTTGTTACCATCTCGGCATCGTTTCACCTCTCGGTCGATATCGATTTACTTGTATGGTTAAAGCTACAAATTCACTTACTTTTCTTAATTGTACTCAAAAAGATGTTCTATATCGCATATAAAACGACTACTTGACACGAGTGTCACCTGAGAACCCATCGTGAATAACCGCCAAGAAATTCACCCATGGATAGTTTGCCGAAGCAAGCTGAGTAGATAAAAAAACATAGTTTCCGTAAAGAGATTCATCTTCTTTAGCATACGGAACTCGCCGAACTAACTCTAGCTCTAGACATGTTCAATCAAGAAGAATGTGTAGAGAAGAATGAAGAGAAAAATGTGTAGAATGTGTGAATTTAGAGTTGAAATGAGGATCACCGGTTTTCACCGTTCGAGATGGAGCCGTTGGCGCCATTGGGTCGAGCGGCGTACCATAGATGAATTCCTAGCAGTTTCATGAGGGATCCGCAACAAGTAAAAAACTCGCGTTGGTAGTGAAAACGCGGCGTTATTCGTGTTAGCCTGCAGTTAATAGAGATGACGCGCGTTAAACTCGACATGTTCAAATCAAAAGATCTAATGATGTGAACATCCATTTTTCATGTTTGTTCATTCCATAGTGGGAACAAAGTGAACAAACTCTGAGTTTGTTCATCCCATAGGAACTGCTCTAAAGTTTATATCAAATGAAACTTCCTTTCCTATTAAAAAAAAAAATCGATTTACTACCTAACTCCAAAAGAGAACCATCCTGAAATCGCAACCCCATTACCAACGTTGTAATGTCGTATGGCGGGACTTTTTTGGAAAATAACAAATAAAAATTTAAAAGTCCCCTTTTCAACTTCCGAGGTCATCACAAGTTCACCCTCTCTCGGTCTCCTATTTCATCCTCTATCCGTCTCCCATTTCCATACAACAACCATTTTCTCCATCTCCATGGTTCAAGATGCAATCATAAAGGATTGAAATCACAATGCAAGATATGTTAGAGTAATCAAGTGATGTAATCGGATTTTATTACCGATATATGCAAATAATGTTGGTAATTTTAGCGATGTAGCAAGATCTTTGTTCGAAAATGTCACTACGATCTGACTTGATGTATTATGTTAATTTGATTCGGTTTGAAATGAGGAAGAATCATTAGGATTTGATACATAGGGAGAACACCAATTTGGAGAAATCATGTACACTTTCAAGATGTGGTCATGAAGTCGATAGATTTATGAATCTATATTTCTGAAGATCGGTTTGATCAATAGAATTGATATATAAAAGAAGATTAATTTTACAGATAGACAATTGAGGTTATATACCAAATCGCAAAGAATGTGTCTTAGTCTATCTCTCGTGTTATTGGCACATACAAACACTCGCAGACCTTTCACACACTCACCATCTCTTTACTTAAGCTAATACCCTCTCTCAATCGCAAGTAGTTCCATAAGACAACTTGAGATCGAATTACAAACACTCACACCTTTCACACACTCACTCTCATTACTTATGAGAAGCATACAGAGTATGGATAACTATTAAAGTTGCAGCAATGCACATAAAAGCAGGCTTGCAATGAAAGATGCGGCGAGTGGGACTGGGGAACAATGGGAGGTTGATGCGGAAAAGTCGATGCAAGAAATTATCTATGCAGAGGAGGTAGACCATTTGGATTATGCCGCTTTAGTTAGTGTAGATAGATGTAGAGACTATTGATGCAGCCTTTGACATAGTTGCAAGACAAGAGAGGCACTGAAAGTAGTACAACATGAGCATAGGCAAAATGTAGAAGTAGTGATAGTTGGTGGAGATTATGTTTGTAGTTGCGTGTAAAGGCATACAAAGTGAATTAGTAGACAACCGAGAAGTAATCATTGATGCGAGTTTTGAAGTAGTTGCGGTAGTTCACGGGGGTGCGTAGGTGGTGTAGGCATAATTGAATCCAGCGAGGCTAGTAATGGCCAGGATGCGCGGTATTGGTTGAATAAACATGGGAGAAAGAGACAATACCAAACATTGAGAAATGTACAGAGAATGACGGTTAGGGCGTAACAACAGTGGTGGTGGGTAAGTATCAAAGCAATAAATGAAGGAAAGTAAGCATCCAACTCATTTTTACAAATGTTGATTCGACGGAATGTCTCAGCAGGCCATAGACAGCGGTCAATAGTATATTGATAGCATCACCAATACCAAATCGAACTTGAAAAGAGTTGTAGCTAAAATAATTTGCTCGACCATAATGGGAATAGTGAAAACATTGCCACAAATCTTGAAATGATCACTTCATGTATAAAGCTTATTAACGACACCAAACCAAGGGAAAGAAGCATGTACTTGTTATTGAAACTGTGAATCATTTAGTCAAGAAGCTTCAAGCATCAAATTAGTCGCCATTGTTGCACCAACACTGATCGATAGTACAAAGACTTGAATTGAACCAATCGGTAAACACCATCATCAACCACATACTAACCGATTGTCGACACAGATTATAGATGATTTCCATTATTCATTAATTGCAACAAGGGCAAAATATTAAGTAACCATTTCGACATCACAACTCCATTGGTTTCACACTTACACCACCAGGAAGCAACCAAAAAACATATGGAGTAGTAGTAAAAATCAACTTTTCTTTATTCATTTATCATGATGAAAAATTAAAAGCGACTACACATTGTATTCAGCTCTCCGTAAATCTCCGTAACCTGTAAGCCTCTTGAAACAACATTATTCGCAAACAAGGAAATATTGAAATCCAAGAAACACAGAGGTAGTCTGGCATTTTCAGCAACATGAAAAAGGAAAAAATAATACTACTAGGATATGAAGAAAATGAGCAGTAAAGATAACTAAACCAGGCTACATCAGAATTGAATGTAGACTCATCAAAAGAACTCCGATCTCGATTCAAGACAAACCAATTCCAAATCCACTCCTCACTCTCAGCTCCATCATTGAAACACGCAAGATTTTCAACACGATGCAAGTGAGGACCATCTTGAAGTAAGGATTGAGTTATGAGTATGAATATGAATATGAGCCATTTAAGAACTACATTTGTGCAGCAAAACTTCACCAACAATAATCTCAACCTTCTACTGAATCTATTTAGTGGAACAACTTTAAGTTGTCATCTAACCATCAAATTTGAGTCTGAGCATGTTAGAGTCTGCCACAAATTTGATGGTTAGATGACAACTTAAAGTTGTTCCACCAAATAGATTCAGTAGAAGGTTGAGATTATTGTCATGAAGTTTTGGTCGCACAAATGAAGTTCTTAAATGGCTCATATTCATACTCATAACTCAATCCTTACTTCAAGATGGTCCTCACTTGCATCGTGTTGAAAATCTTGCGTGTTTCAATGATGGAGCTGAGAGTGAGGAGTGGATTTGGAATTGGTTTGGTACTGAATCGGAGATCGGAGTTCTCTTTGATGAGTCTACATTCAATTCTGATGTAGCCTGGTTTAGTTATCTTTACTGCTCATTTTCTTCATATCCTAGTAGTATTATTTTTTCCTTTTTCATGTTGCTGAAAATGCCAGACTACCTCTGTGTTTGCTGGTTTCAATATTTCCTTGTTTGCGAATAATGTTGTTTCAAGAGGCTTACAGTTGCAGAGATTTATGGTGCGGAGCTGAATACAATGTGTAGTCGCGCTTTTAATTTTTCACTGCTGATAAATGAATAAAGAAAAGTTGATTTTACTACTACTCCATATGTTTTTTGGTTGCTTCCTGGTGGTGTAAGTGTGAAAACCAATGGAGTTGTGATGTCAAGTGGTTACTTAATATTTTGCACTGCTAGCTGCAATTACCGAATAATGGAAATCATCTATAACGGTGTCAACAATCAGTTAGTATGTGGTTGATGATGGTGTTTACTCAGTGGTTCAATTCAAGTCTTTGTACTATCAGTCAGTGTTGGTGCAACAATGAGCAGCTAATTTGATGCTTGAAGCTTCTTCCAGCTAAATGATTCCTGGTTTTCAATAACAAGTACATGCTTCTTTCCCTTGGTTCTGGTTTGGTGTCGTTAATAAGCTTTATGTGAATTGATCATTTCAAGACTGTGGCAATGTTTTCACTATTCCCATTATGGTCGAACGACAATATTTCTTAGCTACAACTCTTTCAAGTTCTGATTTCGGGTATTGGTGATGCTATCAATATACTATTGGACTGTCTCTATGGCCTGCAGTACATTCTGTCAGAATCAACATTTGTAAAATCAGTTGGATGCTACTTTCCTTCATTTGTTGCTGATACTTACCTGCACCACCTGTTGTTGCGTCCTTAACCGTCATTCTCTGTACATTTCTCAATCTGGTATTGTCTCTTTCTCCCATGTTATTCAACCAATACTGCTGCATCACAGATTACTAGCCTGCTGATTCAATTATGCCTACACCACCTACGCACCCTATTCGTGAACTACTGCAACTACTACTTCAAAACCTGCATCAATGATTACTTCTCAGTTGTCCCTACTGTTCACTTTGTATGCCTTTACATCAGCAACTACAACATAATCTCCACCAACTATCACTACTTCTACATTTTGCCTATGCTCTGCGACTGTTACTTTCAGGTGTACTCTCTTATTCTGCAACTATGTCCAGTGCTGCATCAATAGTCTCTACATCTATCTACACTAACTAAAGCGGCATAATCAAATGGTCTACCTCCTGCATAGATAAAGCTGCTGCATCGACTTTTCTGCATCAACCTCCCATTGTTCCTGAGTCCCAGCTGCTGCATCTTTCATTGCAAGCCTCTCTTTTATGTGCATTACTGCTGCAACTTTAATAGTTATCCATACTCTGTATGCTTCTCATAAGTAGTAGAGAGAGCTTGTGAGTGTGTGAAAGGTGTGAGTGTTTGTAATTGCAATCTCAAGTTGTCTTGTACAGACTACTTGCGATTGAGAGAGGGTATTAGCTTAAGTAAAGAGAGATGGTGAGTGTGTGAAAGGTGCGAGTGTTTGTATGTGCCAATAACACGAGAGATAGACGGTACCTGTTACTGCAGTTGAGTATATAACCTCAACTGTCTATCCTGTAAAATTAATCTTCTTTTATATATCAATTCTATTGATCAAACCGTACTGCAGAAATATAGATTCATAAATCTATCAATGACTTCACATAGCCCACATCTTGAAAGTGTACATGATTTCTCCAAATTCGGTGTTCTCCCTATGTATCAAATCCTAACGATTCTTCCTCATTTGAAACTGAATCAAATTAACATAATACCACATCAAGTCTGTGTGACATTTTCTCGAACAGTGCTGCTACATCGCTAAAATTACCAACATTATTTGCATATATCAGTAATAAAATCCAATTACATCACTTGATTACTCCTGCTATCTTGCAGATTGTGATTTCAATCCTTTATGATTGCATCTTGAACCATGGAGATGGAGAGAACTGGTTGGCTGTATGGAAATGGGAGACGGATAGAGGATGGAAATAGGAGACCGAGAGAGGACTGAACTTGTGATGACCTCGGAAGTCGAAAGGGGACTTTTAAATTTTTATCGCAGTTATTTTCTCCAAAAAGTTAGTCCCGCCTATACGACATTACAACGTTGGTAATGGGGTTGCCAGATTTCCAGGGATGGTTCTCTTTTGGAGTTAGGTAGTAAATCGATTTTTTTTTTTTTAATTGGAAAGGAAGTTTCATTTGATATAAACTTTTAGGAGCAGTTCCTATGGGATGAACAAACTCAGAGTTTGTTCACTTTGTTCCCACTATGGAATGAACAAACATGAAAAATGGATGTTCACATCATTAGATCTTTTGATTTGAACATCGAGTCGGAACGCGCGTCATCTCTATTAACGCTGGCGTCAACACGAATAACGCCCGCGTTTTCACTACCAACGCGAGTTCTGTATGCTATAGAAGAAGATGAATCTCTTTGCGGAAACTATGTTTTTTTATCTACTCAGCTTGCTTCGGCAAACTATCCATGGGTGAATTTCTTGGCGGTTATTCACGATGGGTTCTGCAGTGACACTCGTAATCCGAGTAGTTGTTTTATATGCGATATAGAACATCTTTTTGGTACAATTAAGAAAGAAGTAAGTGAATTTGTAGCTTTAACCATACAAGTAAATCGATATCGACTGAGAGGTGAAACTGATGCTGAGATGGTAACAAGATCTTTGGCTGAATGGAGAAGATGGAAAAATGTGGCTTTTCCTTTCGAAAAATGTTTTGAAATCCTTAAGGTGTTGAACAGTTTCAACCCCTTCTTTGTAGTACCTAGTACTTCTTCTCATTAGTGAATCTAATGTAATGTAGTTCGTCGTAATTTAGTGAAGCCAATGTAAAACGCTTACTTTTAAACATATGTAATTTTATTTAATTAAAGACTGTCGTACTTTAAAACTAAAACTACAAATGTAGCAGAATTAAAAATTACAAGAATCTCTCTAACGTCGCTCATCTCTAGCTCCCCCATTGTTATTTTCTGGAGCCAATAATTCAGAAAGTCCTGGGGATAGACCTGGGGATATACCTGGGAAATCACCCAAAGCCAACATAGTTTTCAAATTTCCAAATGGGGATAGACCTGATAGACCTGGCTGAACAAAATTAGGCAATTGGTAAGCACTCTGTGTACTCGGTACTCCAAGCATATAAGAGGTTTGTTGTTGTGGTGGTGTTGGTGTGTAGCATTCATTTGGGTTGTAGGGCACATTTGGGTTGTAGGGCGAGAATGATGATGAAATGCGCCTAGGTTCAAGCCGAAATGCCTGAGGTTGAGATACTGGCACAATTTGTGGTGAAGTAGTATTGTGATGTGTTTCTTGCACCAAATTGTGTTGTGTTTCTCGCACCACTATTTCTTCACTTTCATGCCAACCTGATCTGTTGTTTTCTTCACTTTCGTGCCATGATGATCTGTTGCTCCTGGTGGAATCGGAAGAATGTGACTGCTGCCCATCATTTGGAACTACAGTTGGAGTCAATCCATACATTGTGTTTGTATGACATTTTCGTACTTGTTCCAAGTGCATGCATCGCCTCTACTTGTCGATTCCGCTAATGCAAATCGTTGAGTTGAATCCACAACTCTTCCTCACTGGCAGAGACATTGGAGTAAGGATAATCACGGTCCATACCTTGGGAAACAATGGGGATCAAGGTTGGCTCACCTTGTGAAGTAATACTTTGCAGATCCCAATGAATTTAGGGCATATTTAACGAGGATGATGAAGAACTTGCACCCGTCCTGGGATAAGTCATAAAGCTTGGCTCTTCTGGAGGTGGTTGGCTAGGAACGATACTTGGATTATGGGACAAGTTTGATAACCCTGGGAAATCAAACCCATAGATGTGCATGTTTTGTGTCCCAATCACAGGCTTCGTAATTGACGTGTACCAGTTGACATACTGCGCTTCACTAATATCCAACTGTGTATTTAGTTCATACCTCTCCCAACCAGTTATTCTCAGCCGATAAAAATCTGATACAGAGGTTTGCATCTGTTGTAGCGGGTTAATTGCAATTGCAAATATACCTTGTATTTTTTACTGCACTCTTTCTCCCATATACCAAACCCCTCGATTTGATTCCGGACTGAAAAAAACAACTCTACGCTTAGAATAATCAACAATACTTACTCCAACAACATCACTATACTGAGGTAAACCATCGTAAGGGCGAACAACTACGTTGTTGTGGCTCCGAGTCATCTGATGTAACCTTTAAACAAAACTGCAACCCAAGACATCGCTGCCAGTGTTCCTTTCTAAGTTTTCCTTCATATACATGTCCAACATTGGAAATCTAACTGTCCCGTCTTTTAGGATTGGTTTACCAACACGAAAGTAGGTATACCACCAATACTGCAAATTACTCCATAATTTTCTAGAAGTATGGGACTTAGGCCTGTGAGAAGTTGAGTCATTTGTAATGGATACCCAACCTAGATAGGTTCAAAGGGACTAGACGAAGTTACAAATGATATGATAGAGTCATGCACTCCCATAGCATGATATCCTGAAGTGGGAAACAAGGTTGAGTATTTAACTCTTAATGATTCTATAGCTCTTAAGTTAGAGTGGGATACACAGGAGTATTCTTGATAGACTCACCTATACGGAATGTGAAGGTATGGTCGCCTTCTATGAGAAATTGGGCATTTCTCTAGATCATTTGTTAAAAAAGGGATAAGCACATGGCCTTAATGTGCGAACTTAAGGACTTTACTCTAGAAATAGTTGTGTGTGTTAAATAATCTAATATTAGTTAGAGTTCAAGACGCAAGTCACTCTAGTCACCTGGTACTTAGAAAATT
>JAJJWW010011269.1:0-176691 GCA_023531295.1 Papaver armeniacum | reverse complement strand
ATGGTTGTGCTCATTCACCCAGTATTTCCAGAAATCGAGAAACATGTTCTCGAGCATTGCCCGTTCCATCATAAAAGGTGAAGGTTGGAGAGTTGTAACCTTTTGGCAGAGGAATCCTTTGTGTAGCAGCAGGGTATGGAGGTTGGTGACGGTGGACAAAAGGCGTTTTGTCTTTTCCACGATCCTCCAAAAGGCGTTCCAGGTCTTCACGAGTGATGAAACTGGATGTCTCTTTCGCTGGTGGATTGTTTGTTGTCTCATGAACTTCCTCATCGTATACTACATGGATCGGAGTGACCTCGGGATCAGCATATAAAGACGTTTCTTTAGCATTTCCTTTCTCCTGAGTTTTCTCTGACATCTTGTCTGTAAGAGTCTTGAGATAATTGCATAGTTCCTTCTGAGTGGCTGCCATGTCGGTCTGATTTTTGGCAAGAGTTTCTTGCGCCTTCATGAGATCACCTATGGTAAGCGGATTTTCTCTGATTTTTTCAGGAGACCGACCGAAGAGTGGATTGTTGAAGTTGCTAGTGTTATCACTTGCAGGGGTGATCATCGGAGCACCAGTTCTTGGAGGAGTAGTAGTGGCAGGTTATGCCGGAGGAGTAGTAGTGGCAGGTTGCGCCGGAGGAGTGGTGTTGGTGGTACCACTAGAGCTTGCGATATTAGGGTCGGGTGTTGAACCAGGATTGTTAACTGAACCAGACCTAAGACCGACCATCTTTGTGAGAATTGAGATTGCAACCGAGAGAATGATCTCCCACTGTGGTCGCCAATCTGTAGATGGGGAAAAACGAGTTGCTGGTTTTTAAGGAATTGAGGAGACGACCGTGTGGAGGAAACTCCTTGAACCGAGTGAACTGTCTAACCTCACACAGATGCATTGCAAAGATGGAGTGCTTTGAATTCGAGAGATCAATCTGTAAGACTCCGGCCTAAACCAAGACAATGGTCGTTCCAGAGTCAATTCGGTCACAAGAGAGGATGGGTCGATCTGTAGGAGGGATTCTGAGAAATGTGTGAGATCAATGGTGATCGAAGATTGTAGGTGTGTTGTGTATTCTGCGCAAAAGATAGAATAAGTTCTGATTTATTGAATTTTGCTCTGTTGATAGTAATTGCTCAGACGTTGAGTTGTTAATCTCTTGTTGTCTGTTTGAAGAAAGATTGTTTTGTCTTCAATCATGATTCAGAAACTTATTTATATTGCTAGAATTGTAAACACCTTGATCCCATGAAGTGTGACAGTTGCTAGAGTCAAAGAGTGTGGAAGTGGAAATCGTGTTAAAACCAGTTGCTCATCGTGCGCATACTTGGTTGATTTTCCATCCACTACTTTGCTAAATCCTTCAACTGATTGCACAACTTTCTCACATTCCCGTCGTGTGTATGAACACACGTGCCGTAGACCGCCATACCAAGACCCTAGTTAATATCCCCCTATGTAACACAATTGATGTCTCGTGATTGTGGAGTCTGCAAGGCAGACATGTATTTAGTTAGTCAGTTATTGACTTCATGGGCCGATGAGTCCTTGTATTGCTGAGTCGAACGTGATTTGTAAATGTTCTGAGACTCATGAATTGAACGAGTCTATTAAGACAGAGGTATGATCCTCACGTAAATGCTGATAGTCAAGGTGAGCAAATATTGCTCATTCGATGGATTGTTGAATATTGATAGTTGAACCAATATTCCTTAGTTTGAGCAAATATTGCTCATCTGAGCAAATGTTGCTCGTTTGATGAATAATTGGTGGCATGACCAAATAAATTACTAAATTAGAATACTGGAAACTGAACCGAGTACAATTAATAAAATGTTGATCATGGGATTGTTTATGGGTGAAAACTATTTCTGCCGGTTTTGGTAATTTGGGGTGTGTGGATGAGAAATGAGTCTAAACCTTAAACAAATGCACTACACGGGAGTGCTTGTAGATTCTAGAAATCAATATGTGCAAATCCGGCCTAAACCAAGAAATGGCCGTTCCAGACTTGTTTCAGTCACAAAGTGAAGGAGATGAGGTTGATCTTAGGGAGGGAAGCGAAGAAGGTGTTGAGATTTTGAAGGTGTTGGCTATGTATGACTTGTATCAGAAAGCTGAACTGGCTTGGAGGATGTAAGCTATCAGTTCCGGTGTTTGAATACGATGGTATCAACACTTGCCTCTGTTGTCTGGACTTGTCTTGTTGTCTCTAGAAAATAGGGAGGAGAACCTATTTATACAAGTCATTTGAGCCTTATTCACGTCTCTCGTGGGAAGTGGAGGAAGTGGAGTGATGGAGTAGTGGAGTTGTGTGTTACACGACCAGTCTTGACCACTTCTCTTGTCATCTCTAACCGTCCATGACTTCCTGACACGTTCTTGTGATGGCGCGTTGCACGCTGCACGCTGTAAACCGCCATACCAATATCCCAGTATGTATCCCCCAGTTTATGACATGATTGATGTCTCGAGTGTGTGGATTGTGGGACCCACAGAAAGTAGCATGTACTGCTAGATTAAATAACTAAATTATTTAGGAAGTCGATACTTGTGAAGTATCGTGTGTATTCTATGCAGGTACTGCATCATGATGAGGTAAAGTGACAGGTGGTGATCACCATGACGCCTCACTAACCAATTAACTCGACCGTGGTTGTATAACCAAGCCGGTGAAGTTGAAGGGGACGAGATGATCTTTGAGACACTCATCTGCGACCGTTGATGGAATTAGGGTTTTTGAAGAGGTGCACAAGCATCACTCTTCAGCTTGGTCGAATCCAAGCATGGGAGGTGTTTTGAAAAGGACCGACCGGGCATGCGTGTATACGGCATGCCGGTGTACACATCCGTACCTCACTGTCCCATGAAGGTGCGATCTAGGCCACTCAATTTGACCGGCAAAGAGGAGCGGTTGAGATCGATTTGCAACAAATGGGTGCCGCAAAAGCCGCGCATCATGCCAATTTTGGGCGCGCGTTCCAAGACGACCAAGCTTGGTCGGTCTTGGCCGATCATCCGGCATGCATACGGTAGGATGGTGTATATACACAGTACTTCATCGTCCCATAGAAACGTGATCTAAGCCACTCAATTTGTCCTGTAAACTTGAGCGCTCGAGATCGGTTGTGGGTCGAGAAGTGTGACCACGCCTAGCTTGGGCGCGCGAATCAAGGTGTACATCCAAGTTTGGTCTTGGCCGATCGGGTGTGGAGATAGGTGGGCCCACAATGATCGTGTTGATACTTTCCGGACCTGCTTAGTCTATTCCTGGACCCTTCATTCGTGCAGGAGAAAATGGACGCTCGCGATCGCGACACAACCCTAATTATGTTTTGCAGTAGTGTGTCATACCCGAGTTTGGGGCGCACGAATCAAGACGACCAACCATAGTTGGTCCCCGACCGATCGATCGGTATGTAGGCGGGCCCACGGTGTTTGTATTGACATGCTCTGGGCCCTTTGAATCTACATCTACACCCTCCATCTATGCCTGCGAAGATGGATGGTTGAGACTTGTTTTGCAATACATGTAATGTGCGCAAACCCTAATTTAGGGTTTTTCGTCCATCTTGCTTTGGCTTGGACGGTTTGGCAAGCTATGCCACCCTTTTGGAGAGACCGACCATGCGGGGCCCGCGTTGGGTCGGTGGTGAATGTTCCAATACCTGCTTTGGGTCATGGATTTAATCTAAGCCATCCAATCATGCTGGTGAAGTTGGATAGTCGTGATCGTTTCTGAGACTGATATGGTCAGTTCAGGTTCAAATATGCTCAATCGGGCTAGTATAATACACCGAGAGTTGTTGCCTGTATGGGTATTTCGTACATGTTTTATTATTAATGTTTGGAGATTCGTGTTGCTCTGCTGAGAAAAACACTCGATCGTCATGCCGCACCGTAATCAGTACAGAAATACAAGGCTGGTCATGCATTAATTAATAATCTTGTAAATTCCACGGGGTATATGGGATTGTTGCTACATGCTCCAACCTGGATGAATTTTGTGTATTTAATTCACAGAATACTGGGATTGTTGCCACATGCTCTATTCTAGGTGAATTAGTAAAGTGAAGAAGTATTCATCACTTATTAATGGCTTTATCTTTTGCAAGATATTAGCGCATAATTTTGGCTTTTACAATTTCAGCCCTTAAATGAAAATCCACCATCAACAATAAGTCCCCTGCCTAGCGCATAATGGTTACGCTATTGTGGGGTAGGCATAAGATGGTGACAAGTTTGTATACGAAATGACCAAGCTAAGGTGAATATACATTTACCGCATAGGTCGACATCGTCAGTGTTGTCCCAGGCCGGTCGGTCCCGATTAGGATGGTGGAGGAGCGGGACTTGATCTCGCGAGTCGCTTTGGGTTTCTCCGTACTATCTCGGGCCAGAGCTTGGCCCATTTCTTGGACTAGGCGCACTCCCCTTCGTTACACGGCAGCTTTCCTCAGATATATCCGATAAGCATCATTGATCGCTATCTTGAATCGGTAGCCTTTATAGGTGGCAAGTAGAGACTCCTTTTCTCCCGGGATTCTGTTGACTTGCTAGATTATAAAGAAAAATTCTAAGGATTCTTCTCATCACATAGTCGTTCCTTTTGTATCTCAGGTATTGCTCCGTACTCATCTGATCTTCTGATTGACTGATGATGAAACACATATTTTTGTGTGCCCATAACTTCTTTTTTCTTTGCATCCTATCATGGAAGCAACGGGCGATGATTATTCTGTAACTTCTCCAGAAGAGAGTTTCGAAGTTGACAAACCTGAGACTAATGCGCACGAGGAGGTAATGGCTAAAATTGATCTCCCACTTCGTGAAGTTGGTCGTGCTATCGAGGATGTGCACTCTGCACTGCGTATCACCAGGGGACGCATATGTGCCCTTTCAGCTGCGATCGACATGGAAGAACGGTGGAGGCATGAGGAAGCGTTGCGAGCACCAGTAAGCGCAAGGGAAGAAATATTTGCAGCGCGGTTAAAGAGGCGGAGAGTGGAGCATAAACGGCCTCCGGATGAAGATAGGCGTGATTATCCAATCCAGGACGGTGTGATAATCCTTGATTCTGACACAGACGGACCTGAGTGTTCGAAGGCAATCAGCGCACACCTAATATTGCCGTGGGCTTTGAGGAAGACTTGGAAGTTGTTCCTACCGATGATGTTAGGACGGAGAACGTTGCTGCGGAAATATCTGAAGCGGAAGCTGAGGCTCTGAAGGGAGAAGCGGTAGCAGGTGATGGCGTTGAAGCAGGACCCAGCAGTGGTGCAGACGCGGTTATTCTTCTTGACGGCTAAACCTCTTTGCTTCTTTTTCTCTTTTCATGTGTATTCCCGTAATTTTTTTGAACCTCTTTCTTGTACTCAGTGGCGGCTGAGTTCAAGATCTTTTCTTCTGTTTGCTTACCATTGAATAAAGGTTTATGTCATAACCCCTCGTTAAGATTGCATCTGTATGTGCTCCTGACGTGAGATCTCCTTGGTCTTGCTGGGGAAGATGGCTCAAATCACTTTCTTTTTGTGCACACATTCTATTTCCTTCTTCCCATGAGATGTTTTCTTAGGGTTTCATTCCTTGCTCTAGTGGGTCGATTTAGGCTGACTCAGGACTTTGTGTTTTTAGGGGTAGAGAGGTTCTCAGATGGAAATAATGCTTCAATTAAATTGAAAATTGAAAACCCTAACTATGAATGCAAGTATTGCAATCATTTTCTGGAGGAATTACAAATATGACATGAAATTGTAAAAGGAAACACGCTGGAGGAAATAGCACAGCGTTTTAAAGTGTGGAGGACGCTGGAAAGTGGTAGCACAACGTCTTAAGTTCGGTAGGGTTTGAGCCATTGTGAGTGAATTGTTATGCCTTCTAGTTTATCGGCGTTGATGAGCTTGCAGTAGCCTCCTAGGATAACATCTCTGCTGCAGTGCGGTTCATCTTCTCTTTCGGTGGGCGAGTCGGGTGGAGTGGTCATTTTCACCGTCATGCTCCCAACCTTGAATGCGGTCGTCTTCGTCACCGGATCTCCAATTCCAAATGGGTTTGGGCGTGCGAGATACCGGACCTTGGCCTTATCGTCTTTGACCAAGACAGCCTCTACGCTCTTGATAAAACGTTTGAAGGGGCCGGCTTCCCATTCACATCTCTTAGCCGGGGTTGGTTTGTTGGTTGGAGCCAGTCCCCAGGACTTATTAGAGTAAGGAGTGATTGGTTGCAAGAAGGGTTGCGTGATGAGACTTACTTGAGCTCGGAACCTCTTAATGTATGCTGATGGGCTCTCTCCAGGAAGTTGTGTCACATTGGCAAGCTGCAAGTGCGGCAACGGACAACCTTCAGGTCCAGACGGCTTGTTAGAGATCCTTTCAGGTGTCGTAACCGGTAGAGGGCAAGCTCCCAGTGTTGTCTTGTTGTCGTGTAACCAAGAGCGTCCTAGGATCATGTCGTAATTCGGATGCTCTATGACTATGTAGAACTTTTCTTGTGTCGAGGCATCGCCCAATTTTACTTCAAGATCGATGTATCCATATGCATCTCTGAGTTCTCCTTCTGGAGTCTTAATCACAATTGGGTTGCGAGTAGCCTCCTGTTTTGAAATCTTTGCTCCTTTTAAGGTCTGGAGAGTGATGATGTTGAATTCAGAGGCCGTATCGATAAATGTGTTATCGAACTCGATATCCTTCAAACGGGCAACGGTTAAGAGTCCCCAATTTCCCTTGCTTGCATCTTCCAGCAAGGACTGAGGTTTCGAGACCGCTTCCTCTTCCAGATACAAGCGTTTGCCTGAGACAACACGGTTAAGGGCTGCAAATATGTCCTGACGCTGTGCTTTGGAGAAGTACAAGATCTCGCATAAATGTTCCATCATAGATTGTACAGTCTTGCGAACGGAATCCCCAGAAATCATGCAGTTCCTGACAGGAAGAGGGTCTCTCTGCGAACACCTTCGTTTCCAAGCTGGAGTTCTCCTGTCTCTATCTTTTCTCTGAAGATTTGTTTCAGCCTGTTGCAGTCTTTGGTTGGATGGTGAACGAACCTATGGTAGCGATAGTACTTAGAGAAAATCCTATGGGTAGTGTCACTCTTTCATTTGAAAAAGTGCACTGCCAATTAGACCAAATTAGAGTCTTTTATGGGTAGTGTTTTGGTCCCTTTTCAGCCAAAGACTATCATGCACTCTTTCGATCGAGCGAGTGGTCGAGAGTGTCACACTAGACGGGGGACTATCCCCCGTTTGAGAAAAAAAAGCCACACGGGATACCATCACCCGTTTATAAAAAAAAATTGCGTTGGACGGGGGACTGTCCCCCGTCAGTATTGATTTTCACTATCTCACGGGGGATAGTCCCCCGTGAGTGTATAAGTTTAGTTTTTAAATATTGAACTTTCCCTCCAAACATTACTTTATTACAGAATTTTGAAAAAAACTTTGTAGACGGGGGATAATTAGCCGTCCAGTATACTATTTTCATTTTGCCCACAGTGGCTTCACTCGTTCATATGAACGAGTCCTCTTTCATATGAAAGAGTTAGTCTTCTTTTGAGGACTACCCATAGGATTTGCTCTTAGGATCCGCCATATCTTTCTCAGTTGGTGGACGTCTGATAGGAGGCAGCTTGATGGCATCGTCTTGAATCCACGCCTCCAAGAGTTCCACTACTTCATTCATGGGGAACAGGAAACCCGTATCTTCGGTGTCTTGTGCAGAGTCTTGCCCGCTCCCTTTTGAGAAGAAGTCATGTGTCTTTGGAGCCGCACGCTTGGGTTGTTGTTCGTTGTTCTTTGAAGCTTTCCTTTTTCCTCCTTCGCCTACCACGCTCACAAAAGGACCACTGTTGTATTGTTTGTTTGTGAGGCGCCTGCTTCCTCGACTCTCACATGGATCTTCGTTTCGAACAACCCTGGTTCTCTCTAGCAACGCTGGGGCGGTTGTGGCTGACCGTTTGGCAGCTTCATGGAGTTCGGAGAACGTCTGAAAGCCTAGATTCTCTAGTAAAGCGCGATATATGGGTATCATCACGTTGATGCACAGCTCCACCAGCTTACGTTCAGTGATGTTCGGATCATGACAATCTAGTGCTTGAGTTCTGAACCTCTTAACGAAGTCGTTCGGATGCTCGTTGTTCCGTTGAGAGACTCTCACTAGATCTGAAAAGGTGATCTGCTCGGATACGAAGAAATATTTCCTGTAGAAAGCACCGACTATCTCCCCCCAATTGGATATCTTTGTCGGGTGTGATGTTGTTGTACCAGGTGTACGCCCTTCCCGTAAGTGATTTCGAGAACTCTTTCAGGCGGAGAACATGATTGTACTCATGCTCCCCCAAGGATTCCAAAAATCGAGAAACGTGTTCACGAGCGTTACCAGTACCATCGTAAAGGGAGAACTGAGGAGAGGTGTATCCTCTTGGAAGAGGGATTCGTTGCATATCTTGAGGGTACGACGGTTGATGTTGGTGTGCATCCATCAGATTTCCTTTGCCTCGATTTTGGAGAAGTCGTTCTTGGTCCTCACATGTGATGAAGTTGGATGGCTGGTCCCTCTCTATTGGGCATTCAGGAGCAACACGAGCTTCTTCACTCATGTGGGTCCGAGTGGAAACGCCTGCTCCGGGTGTATTGAAGGCATCTCTTGCTGGCGCCAAGGTTTGCCGTGAATCTTGTGGCAATCGTTCAGTTATAGTTTTAAGGAAAGTGAGTACCTCTTTCTGAGATGCGGACATATCCGTTTGAGTCTTAGCAAGAATTTCATGCTTCTCCATCAAGTCTGCAATGGTAATAGACGGTGGTCCTCCTCTTGTGCCTCCGGCTCCTCGTCCTGATGAAGGAGTGAAAGTTGTTGCTCTGGTGACCACTGGAGGCGTTACACTTGAGGATATGCCGGGATTTGCGGTTGCTCTGGATCTAGTGATGGGAGGCGTTACACCCACTGGAATGTCTCCTGCTCCGCTAGCGTTGGTGATATGAGTAACGGCTCCACGAGATGTATTGACCACTGTAGCTCCATTGACGGGTACATCGACACCAGGAGTGTTATCCGTACTAGCTCCATCAGGATTGATTGCTGATCCAGACCTGAGTTCTACTATCTTGAAATGAAATGCTGATTGAATTGATTCTAAGATCTACCCTTTTGAAATTAATAAAATTGGATCGAATTTCGAAGAAATTGACTTTACAACCGAGAGATTAACCTCCGTTGTGGTCGCCAATCGTTTATGGGTGAAAACTATTTCTGCCGTTTTTGGTAATTTGGGGTGTGTGGATGAGAAATGAGTCTAAACCTTAAACAAATGCACTACAAGGGAGTGCTTGTAGATTCGAGAAATCAATCTGTGCAAATCTGGCCTAAACCAAGAAATGGCCGTTCCAGACTTGTTTCGGTCACAAAGTGAAGGAGATTGGGTTGATCTTAGGGAGGTAAGCGAAGAAGGTGTTGAGATTGTGAAGGTGACCCTAACTAGTTAGGGTCATCCTATTTTGCTTAAGTTAGGGTCATCCATGATTATAAAGGAAAATAATCATGTTTCTAGTTCTTATTACCCTAACTAGTGTGGATGACCCTAACTAGTGTGGATGATTATAAAGGAAAATAGGATGACCCTAACTAGTGTGGATGACCCTAACTAGTTTGGGTCATCCATGGTCATCCATGATTATCTTATGGATGACCCTAACTAGTGTGGGGTGATAAGGTTTGTCTAATGATTGGTTAAGTTACTTAAATATCCTTGATTAATTAATTAAATTTTTTATTTTTGAATTTTTCAGTTTTTTTTTTTTTTTTGACAATTTTGAATTTTTTTTTTTCTTTTCTTATTGTATGGACATTTTTTTTATGACAATTAAAGAGCAAAGTTCGGCTAACAATAAAATCAAAATTATCAGTCGAACTTCTCTTTATTTTTTTCATCCTGAAAGTGTCAATGAACAGTTCGGATGATAATTAAACACGAAGATGTTAGCCGAACTTCACTTTATGAAGTATAATATTAAATTCGGATGTCCTATTTTTTTTATCGAATATGCCGAACCTGTGTATGTTTTCACAAAACACAAGTTCGGCTGACATATTATCAGCCGAACCTACGTATGTTTAGGTTCGGCATATCACTTGTCCGCCGAACTTAGATTCGTAAATAAAAAAATTTGTTAAATTTTTTTTTTAAAAGTTAAAAATTAAATTATTATTATTTTATTTTATTTTTTAAATTAAATTCAAAAAAAATAAATATTTCTTTTAAGAAAACATATTTTTTATTTTAATTTAAAAATAATTAAAAAATATAAATAATAAGGGCTTTTAATGAAAAATGGCATATTTTTCCACTTGTGTTTTTGTCTTATTTCTTTGGGTAAAATGATGGTAAAAATAATTAAAAATATAAATAATAACAGGGCATTTTTGCCATTATGAAAATGGCTAGATGAGGGGTACATAAAACTTTTCGCACCTAGAAACACTATTTCCACTTGTGTTTTTGTCTTATTCAAGAGGCCCCAAAATCTTTGGGTATCCCCAAATGATGGTTCTACTAAAATACATCTTGGGTAAATAGACTCTAACTACCAAGTTGGCCGCACATAGGCCCTACTACAACTCTTTGAACAGATGGCCCAATTCTATTCACCAGATCCAAGTCCACAATACTCCGAGTTCACCCATAAAAAAAGCCCAAAAGAAAAGATAAAAGAGTTTGGCAGGCTCTCTTGTTCTCTGTTAAATAGTGAACGATGAACTATGATTTTAGGCGTACATAAAACTTTCGGGGCATGCAAAATGATAGTCCCATCTTGGGTGACCTTATAAGGGGTAACCAATGGTGGCTCAATTACCTATATACCCTTAATACAAAAATCTAAAATCAGTTTTCTAAAAAATCAAAATCAGCTTCCCTTAACATCTCTTCTTCTTCCTCCTCTAGCCGAACTCTTCCCCTCCCGCGAAAAAAAAAAAAATTCATCACCGTGATTAATTGTCGATTCGTAAAAATTTGATTGTCGATTAAACTAAACTACATAATGACTCGTACAAAGAAAATCAGGGACTAGGCAAACCAAATCGTCTTCTAATCCATCAATTGAAGAAGAAGAACCAAATGAAGATGAAGGTGTAGAAACTGAAAATCAACCACCAATTGAACCAGAAATTGAACCAACTGCATCTCCAACTCCGGAAATGAGGATAAGAAAGTAAGTTTTACAAACCCAATCTCCTATTTGTTGTTTTTCATCGATTAAATGACGGTTACGGTGTTGGGTTCAGCTCAAAATTGAGTTGCGTTTTTAGCCGAACTGTTCTTCACGAAAGCTTCCTGTAAGTGTATATGAACAGTTCGGCTTGAAATTTCATGAAATTTCAAGCCGAACCTAGTCACAGAAAGAGATGCATAGGGGTTCGGCGTATCCGATAATCATAATATGTGCCGAACCTAACACATTTACGAGGTTCTATTATTACGATATTCACAATATGTGCCGAACCAATACAAAATTATTAACCCAGGAATGTACATGATCGGAGTTCGAAACTATATTCTACTTATTCAAATAGCCGAACAATGTGTTTCCAACAGGTTAGGCGCTTACGAATTTATAAATATAAGCCGAACCCTAAACATTTTTTCTTCCAGATTTTTTTTTTCTCACTTTCCCTTCTCCTTCTAAAAAAACCTAATTTTTTTTTTCTTACTTAAAATTTTTTATCTACGCAAATTAATAACTAAATAATCTTAAAACTAATCACTAATCATTAATAACTAATCAGAATTATTTTAACTAATCATTAGTATTAACACTAATCCTAAAAGGGCAGATTTGCCATTACCAAAAATATTTGGTTAAGGGGCTTCTAATTTTGCTATTTACACTCCTTTTTTATCTTTACTTGGTATGCCTAAAAGATTTCCGTATGCCTAAAATCATAGTTCTAAATAGTAGCTATAAACCAACTTTGAAGCCTTTAACACGTCCTTTCCAGTGGAAGATAGGGCATTTTCCTTCTACTCTCGATCAATGCTTCAATACCCATTTTCCTTCTACTCTCGACACTAATTATTTTTTCCCATGATTTCTCTTTTCCCTTTACCACCATCATTGGCACTAATTGTGTTTTTTTCCATATTTTCTCTTCCCCTTTACAACCATCATCGTGGGCACTAATTGGTTTATTCCATGATTTCTCTTTCCCTTCCCCACCAGTCTTATCCCCTACTTCCTAAACGGGGTTAACCATATACAACTTTCACGCAATTTCTCTTTCCCTTTACCACCATCACCGGCGCTAATTGGTTTTTCCCATGATTTCTCTTTCCTTTCCCCACCATTCTTATCCCCTACTTTCTCTTTCCTAAATGGGGTTAGCCATATACATTTTTCACGAAATTTCTCTTTCCCTTTACCACCATCATCAGCACTAGTCATGACCTTTTCCCCAGTAGATAAACCAACATCAGTCCCTTCGCTTGAAGTTATGTTTGCTGCCACTACATTTGCACTTCCATCCCTTATATCCCCTGAAATATCGTTCTCTGCCCTGTCTCCATCCTTTGAGGTATTTCCAGTTGAGGCCTTGGAAACTGCAATCCCAACCCTTTCATTGAAGTTGCAGGCGTCCATGAACAGAATGTCTACTAGCTCATCAGTATAATCTTTTGGTTCTTCCATTTCAAACCTTTCATAACGATATCCATGCCACAGTGAGCTTGTTTTTACCTGTTTTGCCAGATAATGCACAGCTTCATTCTTCCCAGAATCCCATTCAAAAGTAGAGGAACCTCGCTTTGTTTGGACTGTTTCGATGAAAGGCACCAAATTCTTCAAGTACACCTCTTTCAAATGAGGGAAACTTTTCGACATACATTTCACGCAAATGCTACTGACCGTTTTGCTATCGCAACGGCAACTGTCAGAGGCAACCTTTCTGAGAAGCTGAACAACTAATCTGGAATTGCACAGCACAGTAGGACTAGAACAGCCATGTTTCGAAGCAAGATCGAGACCATCCTCTAACCCCTCCAAAATATGATGAAGATAAGACATTCCATACCGTGTGAAGTTGGCTGTAGCAGCTATTGGCACTGCAGACATGTCGCGTACAATAACAGCGTGTCCTCCAAAACGTTTTTCTTTCTTATAGTAACCATACACATTGACCAAAATCTTGTCGCTTTTTTTTGGCCAAGTCATCTTCCAAATATCCTTAGCTCCAGAGTCACACTTGTAATCCTGCAAAACATCCTTGTTGTTATAACATCATCCAATTATATACTGTAAAGATGATAATGTTTAGCTTTCGCAGGTTCCTTTCTATTTAAAGGTGATTTTTTGTTTCCATCTCGTAAGTGACATGGAGGTCCCAAAAGCAGTAAAAATGTAGGGTACTCAAAACTTGTACATACCACGAACTTTAGCTCGCCGCGAATGAAATCCAACACAGTGGGTACCAGCACAGGACACTTGGAACGATATAGTTCAGAGTCATCCTGCAAAACATCCTTGTCGTTATAACATCATCCAAGTATACTCTTTATGTTTAGCTTTGCCGGGTTTCTAATAATTTATCTCCATCTCGCAAGTGACATAGAGTCCCGAGAGCAGTAAAAAACTAGGGTACTCAATACTATTGTGTAGGGTACTTAAAACTTTTGTGTAGGCTACATACCCTGAACTTTTGCTCGCCGTGAATCAAATGCAACAGAGTGGGTGCTACCACGGGAAACCTTGAAAGATTTAGTTCAGGGTCATCCTGCAAAACATCCTTGTCGTTATAACATCATCCAAGTATACTCTTTATGTTTAGCTTTGCCAGGTTTCTAATAATATATCTCCATCCCGTAATTGACATGGAGTCCCAAGAGCAGTAAAAAAGTAGGGTACTCAATACTATTGTGTAGGATACATACCGTGGACAGTCGTCCGTCGCGAGTAGAGTGAGTGCCACCACAGGAAACCTGAGAAGATGAATAATATACTTCAAAAGGCAGAACATGATTTACTACAAATAAACTAAGAAGATTCAGCTAACGGAGAGATAATTCATATGAGAACTATTTTAGTATCATGAACCTCCATCGTGTGCTCTCCGACAAGAAAATTAACCGTCTGAGGCTCCATTTTACTGCTCTTGTCATCTCCGAACCCAAGCCTCCCGTGTTCTTCTCTTCCCAAAGCATACACCTGCAAGGAAAGAGCGCGTCAGACAGATTATTACATATTGGAAAACAGGTAACAAGCAAGACCACTTTGTACAAAAAGAAAATCAATGCAAGTGTCCTTATGTTTGCATGCAAAGGCACATGAAGCAAATAGAACTGTAGCATAAGCCATTGCAGCCCAAATTACAAAACTGGAACATAATAATTTCATGGTGAATGATGTGCTTCACATTTGGCACAGCAAGATATTTTGATATTCATGAGTCTAATATGTTACATTTGGATTAGACTCTTGTAAAGCATCATTCATGCGAAGTTGAAGGCCAAACCTAAACTTGGATTCCCCATCTAGAAAAAGAAGATTAATACTGTGTATACTTAGCACGGGCACCTAAACCAATAATATTTACGGCGTATAGCGGAGCGCGGCGCAGGTGTAAAACCTCGAGCCGCAGCAAGGCGAGGACAGGGCACGGTGTAGAACTATAATTCTCGCATAGGTTTTTTATAAAAACTAATATATGTTATGTTCTTGACATAATTGATAATTAGCTTAGCATTGATAATCTCCCGAAGGCAGTGGAGGTGTGGCACCTAATGTTATAATATAAAAAAACACGCATAACATGTTCTCACATTATATGTTGCACACAGCACTTTGTTTAATTGAGAAACTGGGACATTTTGAGAAATGGATCTCAAATTCTCAATACATGCCACAGTGTTTGAAGGCAAAGGAGTGTGAAAAAACGGAAATCATAGTTTCCTTTTAAAATTCGTATAATACTTCAACCCTCCAGTGAAAATCGTCATATGACAGTTTAGGTAAATATCTCAGTAAAACTGGAAAATGCTGAGTGTAAATATTTCTTACTCACCACTTTTGAATCTGGTGCTCTTCGTTCATCATTTTCAGAGACGTAGTTCTCTTCCTCTGGGTAACAATAGTCGACAGGGGAAGCCCAACCTTCATCTGAATCAAGATAACTGTCAGAGGAGTCGTATCCTCCTTCGTCATCAGAAGTATTCCTGCTGCCTCCTCCAGAGGTAACTTCGTCGTCATACATACTGTAAATCAAGAAGAAGAACCATCAATTGTCACACACACTGTAAATCAAGAGGAAAGGCGAGTTGTACTAGCATGACTCGGTTCATAAAACATAGGCTACTACTGTAGGATTGGCTCAGATGAGTCAGACCAGCTTCCATAGTATATACATATGCATGACCGGTAAGTGTAAATTACATAAAAACAACTTGGGGGTTTTCATTATCTTATTTTATAGCAACAAGATTTCCGCATAACTAGACAGATTGATACAATCAAAATATATAGCCTTAGGTTTTCTGACATATTTAACTAACCTTTCTGCACAACTAACTTACATCTATCAATATTAGGATATGGATAGGTTATCATCATAAAGATAGCAGCAATAAGCCAACAAGTATAAAAAGCACAATAACAATGAATGAGACCTTGACGCGCGAGATTGGATTTGATCTAAAACAGGAGCAGCAGCGAAATTGGATTTGACCTAAACAAAAGCAGCAGCAATATTGGATTTGATCTCTGCTTGTACAAGTAAGTGCAGAGAAATAAGAAGCCCCTTAAAGCAATTCATAACAAAATCAATCAATCAAGCTCAAACAGAAGAAATTCAGATAAATTGCCGAGAGGATACGTAGATACTTACTAGAGAAAGTAAAATGAGTTCGAACCCCAACCCTATTTCTCGCCTTGCTTCGCGTGATATTTTTTTACACTAAACCCTGATTGGGACAGATTGAGATATAAGCCCAGTCCAATGCACATGTCGATTGCATGTCTTATGAAATATTAAAACCCATTTTATTGGGCGTCCATCATTTTATTTTCCTGGCATCTTTAGGGGCGACCCCGAAAGAATTAGGGGCGACATAAAAGACAAAATAGGATGAAAATACTTGTATGCCCCTTCATAATCGGTAGTTTAGTTAGCTACCGATTGCAAAATCTCATTTTTGGGACAACTCTATATTCTAGTAGTTATATGAACTATTTTGACTACCGATTATAGGCTCAACCAAATTAGAAAAAATAGAGAATTTTTGCAAAATCTCATTTTGGGGCAACTATATATTCGGAAGTCGATACCTTCATTTATTACCGATTATAGGCTCAACCAATGCAGATTGAAAAAGCTCGGTGCGGGCATGAATACACTGCCGGTACGCTATACCGGGGGTCTGGGGGGGTCCGGGGGCTACTCTATATTCGGTAGTTATATGAACTATGACTACCGAATATGGTTGGATATTTGCAAAGAGAGCCACTGTATAATCTAAGTCATGATAACTCTTCCTTTCTTACCGATTATAGGCTCAACCAAAATTCCAAAAAAGAAAGGATTTTTGCAAAATCTCGATTTTGGGTTACTATATATTCGGTAGTTATATGAACTATTTTGACTACCGAATATGGTTGGATATTTGCAAAGAGAGCAAGGATAATCGGAAGTTAGGATAACTTCATTTACTACCGATTATAGGCTCAACCAAAATTTCAAAAAAAAAAAGGATTTTTGCAAAATCTGATTTTGGGGCTACTCTATATTCGGTAGTTATATGAACTATTTTGACTACCGATTATGGTAGAATATTTGTAAAGAGAGCCATTGTATAATCGGAAGTCATGATAACTCTTACTTTCTTACCGATTATAGGCTCAACCAAAATTCCAAAAAAAAGGATTTTCGCAAAATCTCATTTTGGGGCTACTCTATATTCGGGAGTTAAATAACCTAAATTCCCTACCGATTATGGTAGGATATTTGCCAAAGGTCTACTTTAATCGGGAGTCAAGATAACTATTTTGACTACCGATTATAGGATAGTCAAAATTCAAAAGATAAAGGATTTTACTTTATATTCTAAGTTATACAAACCAAATTTACTCCCGATTGTTGATTAACTACCGATTGTATAGTTATCTACCGATTGTAAAGGGTAGTTTGGGATTAAAAAAAAATGCCACGAAAATAACCTACCGATTGTGAAATAACCTACCGATTATGACATTTTTGTCGTTTTGTGTCGCCCCTAATTCTTTTGGGGTCGCCCCTAAAGACCTGGGTTTTATTTTTGGTCACAGTAATTCGAGGACACCTTTTATATATTCTTTAATATAAAAATAGAGTTTTTTTGAGCGACGTGGTTAACCGGAGCTTCTGGTTGATTCTGGCCCCACCATTCTAAATTTCAGCCAATAAAATTTCAGGAAAATTTTGGGCCCACGAAATATTATTTAGCCAATCACATTTTTTAAAAATAATTACCTAAAATTATAAAATTGTTTTAGTATAAACGATAGGGAAAAGAAAGAGGTGGAGGGGGAGAAGGATTCTCTATTGAACAGTATGTCTTAAGGTTACATGGACATAATACATATGTATACATGGAAAGGGGAAAACCAAAAGACACCAAATCTGGACCGCACACCCATGGGCGTTGGCCCTTTAACACTCCCCCCTTGTGCGGTTCAATAACAAAACAAAACTTTATAAACTTTATACATAGTGCTTCATATATAGTTCTTCAAATGTCGTCCTCTCCTTGATGACTTGTGCCGAAATCAATTGCCTCATTAAAATCTGACAAGGAAAAACCCAGTGGGAGAAAACCTTGGTACAACTCTTCACATGTAGTACTTCACATGGTGTCTCGTATTTTACATCTAGTTCATCACATGTAATAAGTTCTTTAAGACCGACGAGTCTAAGTTGATTGCCTCGTTAAAACTTCGTCAGGAAAACCCAGAAGAATAAAACCTGAACTAAAGAAAAAGAGTACAATACTAAGAAAACTTAGAACATAGTTAGATGCGTATACGTTGCCTCATTAAAACCTTGACAAGTAAAACCCAATGGGATAAAGCCTTGAAAAAGGGAAAAGAGTACAACGTGACAGATGCAAGTAAAGGTGATCTGTTGCAGATGATCACTTTGCTTCGTTGAAGTTGATTAGTTGCCTCACAACTTCTCAGGCATAAAATCCTTCTAGAAAAGACAATATCCTTACTTGGGAAGTTAATTCCCTGTGTTTGTTGTTGTCTAATTAAAAACCTTGCCGAGTAACAAAACCCTGTGGGAAAAAGTAACCTCGGTGAAGGAAAATAGTTCAACACACCATTAAATTCTCCCCCTGATGTCAGACAATTTTCATTAGTCTAAGGCATTCAAAAGGAGTTTATCACACTTTACTTTTGTGACTTGAATGTTTATAAGACCATGTTGTTGATTTTGGAAGTTACGCTGCTTAACAGATTATCGCATTTCATTTCTTTGATTCAGATATTTTCGGTAATATCCACGCGATCTTTATGTCTTCAACGTTCAACATACTTGATGCTTTTAGTGTTGTCTCGCTAAAAACCTTGTCGAGTAACAAAACCCTTTGGGAAAAACTATTCTCGATCGAAGGGAAAAAGAGTACAACACATCTTCAATTTCAAAGTAAAATACGTCGACATCATATCCTTGGATCTTCCCCCTGATGTCGGCATCTCCCCGATTACTTTCGAGTTGTTCTAGACTCATTACTTTAGTCATGTACTTTTCGAAATTGGATACCTGGAATGACACGGAAAATAGCCTACCTTATCTCCCCCCCGATTACTTTCGTTTGAGAAGAGATTATTATTCCTTCATAATCAACAACTTTTGGATTGCGGCTTCATTAGCATTCCTTTTTATGTCTTTGCGGGATAAAACAATTTTACGTCAATGGTTACTTTTAAGTACATGATTTCATTCACTATACCATTCCAATGACGTTGCGTTGGCGCGGAGCTATATCTAGCTAACAAGTTCCCTGAGGATGTAAAATTTAATCGAGTACATCATTATACTAAGTACAACAATGCGTCTATTGTACTTAGATAAGGAAATTTCATCTCCCAACACATCTTCGTCATTTTCCTTTAGACGAAATGGTCACATACTTACATTTGAACCTCGACTAATCATGGGAGTGCTATCAGGATGCATGTCTTTGTTAAATTGCCTGACAACTTTAGACAAATGCAAACTGGTGGGCTAATATACCACAAGCTCGGTATTCGATCGAGCTTTCCCCAAAATTTTCATCTCAAATTCGGATTTCAAATAGCTTTTAAGGTCTCTTATTACATCAAGAGTACATATCATGTCTGTAACATCAACATAAATAGCTAAGATTCCAAATCAGGAACTTTCTTATGAACATGCAAGGAAAAATAACTTACTTGTCTATCCCCTCCAAATCAAATAGCCACTTAGACGGGTATACCACATCCGCCTGATTGCTTGAATCTATAAGTGAGCGTTCTATCTAACTATAAACGCACTTTGTGGTTTAGAGTCATTTGATTTGGGAAACAAAAGTCTATCAAGTACTTTTGTAAATATCTTCTATCTCTTGATGCTTTTAGAGATACTTAACAACCACATATGCTGCATTTCAAGTCCTTTTGAAAATTACCAAGCTAACTAAGTAGCGGAACTCTATAACGTTCATTACAATAGAACAATTCTAGGGCTTTGTGAGAAACCTCGCGCCACAAGGCGAGTCTTTGTACTTTAAGACTACTTTCTTCTCATTATGCTTTATGACAAATTAATTATGTATGTCCAATAGGCTTTACACTTGGTTGGTTAGCACTACCACACCAAATACCCGTATATTTGCCAAAGAACTAAGTTCTACCTGGATTGCGTAGGCCAAATATGCTATTTATTTGAAATTAATCAAACTAAAGCATGGTTCGATATCATTGTGCTCTACTTCTGGAGCAATTATTTATGGATTATATCATCACTGTGCACGCATGATCCTTCCATTGACTCATGTGCATTCTCATAATCCGTCAGGATTTCATTGTTCTCTAGAATCATTTAAAACTTCGGAGCGTCCTCCAAGATTGATTCATGGACATATTCGAGACAATATTATGAGATGATTTCGATGATATAAATAAGTTGTGCCTTACTCACCTACTTCCTTTATAGGTGAGCATTGATCGAACCTGGTGGTCTCTCCATCTTCCTTTATGGATCCACGGCCTCAACTACACTTCCACCAAGTGTAGTTGCAACACCTTAGTCTATGGTGTACCCCATACCGAGGATTTCTAATCTTGGGAATATTTGCAGTACTGGTATGTGTGATCTTTTCACTTTAGCGACATCAATATACATTCTAAAAATCGATTATTCTTTGTCACTTCACATTTACATTTGTGGAGTACAAGAATCAATATGAGACACAAGTGGGAACACACCACGACAATTCCCCGTCGTTCCCTTAAAAATACTTTTTTTATCTCCCCTAACGACGGGAAGAATGTCTCATTAAAATGACAACCCGCAAATCTAGCGGTAAGAGATCTCCGCCAAAAATTTTAAAATGCGGATAATTATTGGTAACTCATTTCCAACATAACTACTTAACAGTTTGAAGACCCATCATAGTACGAAGTGGAGTCGTAATGGCACATATATAGTGTAACCAAAATGCGTAAAAACACGAGTGTCAGGCTTAAATCCAGTTACCAACTGGTACGCAGAAAAGGTTGACTGATATTGGGTTCTAAAAACAAATTAAGTAAGATACGTGTAATATTGCATATCCCCAAAGCAATAAAAGATAGGTTGGTACGCATAACCTATTCCTTAGACACCATCTGTAACCTTTGATGGTAGCCTCTGCGAGACCATTGGGTATAAGATGTTCGATATTGATCTTATTAAACATGCAATATTCATCAAGTCCTTTTGATATAAATTCTCTAGCATTAACAAGGGTGGTTAGCCTTTGCACTTTGCATTGTGTGGTATGTGCTAGTAGTTTTCAAACACAAATTTCTTAGGAACTATAACTAGTCCAAAAAGTCAAAACATTCACCAGATCCATCAGTCACTTTAATGGTCCGCATTCTCGCATGAATATTTTTCTAAAGTTCACCTTGTTTTCTTTGTAATATGGAATTTTTACCATTTGCATCTTAGGATGGGCTCGATCCTCGTTTTTACCGAAGACTTTGTAAAAATGAGTGATATGCTTTTTACCTAAAAACATAATGGGAAGAGGGTTGTGCATTCAAGTAATTTAGAAAAACACTTATTGAGAGATATGTCGTCACTTTGCATTCTCACAATCTTTTTCCCATTTTCGTTCACTCAATTAAAGTGATATTTGTATGAGTTCTTTCAAAACAATCATCATGTCACAACCAAAGTTGCTTTATGGTTATTCCCAAAGCCTCGTGTGAGTCAATTTCCAACATTTCATCATCGGAATCAATATGGATTCAATAATCCAAATTAATACTATAGTGATTTACATTTCACTATATTGACTCATTAGTCTCTCTAAAGTATGTTTCCTTCCAAATGCTTTAGTGACTATAAAAGATGCAATCAATTACATTCTCATCATTTTGATGTTCCACATAATATCCATTTGCACGGGTTACTTGGGAATTTAACAAGGTGTGATTATCTCTTGGTACATTTAGAGATTTTGCGACGACTTTGTTCTATCTTGAAAAAAAATGAGCAATGCTGCGCTCGATAAGATAGTCAATTGGCCAGGCAAAGTTCTTGTTTCCATTAAAGTTGATGTGAAAATTGGTTGTTACTATGATACACAAACACATTATATTGTATATACCAACACCTATGACCAGGTGCATTTCCAACTCTTTTATTTATGATGAGCTAGAGTTACATTTTAGCTGATCTCATGTTCAATTGATACCAATACTTTGGTGTCATTACTGCTGGGAAAAAAAAATGAATAATTTTTTTTTCTTTCATGATATATGTCCCTTTTCACATGCTTTATATGAGTCGGTACGTCTAACCCTCATTATTTTGGGGTTCTTTCCATTTTCAATTTTGCTACATTTAGCTTAATTTGAGAAATTTCTTTATCTCAATAAGCCAAGAGAATCTCATTACACATGTCAACCACTTAATTTAGGTTGAATATATTACTAAAGATAATTCTCTTGTTGTCATACTTCAACATATACCGGTTCGTTAGTATTATGGATGAAGTAGAGAAATGAAAATTTTATGACTCATATCATCTTTTGTGAGTTCTTCCACAAAAATTGGAATACATGTGATTTTATTTGAACGTATGTTTTGAAACTATTGACAGATTAATAGTCGAGTAAGTGGATACATTCCATGGAACATTCAAAAAATTTGGGAAAATATCAAGTATCCAATAGTGGTGCTCAAGTACTTCTAAGCCCCAAATGAATACATTGGAATTGAGTTGGTACAACCAATTAAACAAAATACACCATTCAACTATATCCAATATCATATTCAAGAGAACAAATATCATTAAGACCAAAATTCTTTATGCTTTGGTTCCCCCGGCACATATACAAAACTGGAACGGTCTTGGTCATGCACGTCCCGTCGACCAAAACCGTAATGCAGTCATGCGAACAGAGCAGCCTATACAGACGAGATAGGACAGCCTTGGAGCCTAACGGGATAGGACAGCCTTGGAGCCGGAACGGGTCGCTTTCCACAAAGTCACGCGGACGTGTCAAGGATCCCGAATAGACGTTTTTCCGGAGATGAATAGGCTACCTCTTTTTCGGATATTACCTAGAATCCCTTAATTTCTCTTCCTTCACTTCTCGAGAAGACGAACAGACTACCCCCATCAATCACAACAATAAAAAAAAAATATTATGAAATGTAATGATTGTGTGAGTATCTGTATGCATATAGTAGCTTACATAGGACAGATTAAATTTCACGACAGATTAAACAGGGATTTGTACATACAATAACTCATATAGGACAAATCAAAAGCAATAGGATCAAATCAATTTTCGGACAAATCAAATCAATTGATTTAAGGTGTAACAACTACAGCAATCAATCATATAGTATAATCAACTATCACAATCACATACGGATAATACTATAAAAATTAAGCATCTGATTGTTTAACGTTTAGTATAGGACAGACTCGAATCAATTCTCGCGGATTTGATTTATAGGGAAAAATTAAAAGAAAAAAAATTAGGGAAATAGATCCAACTTATCTTATTTGATTCCAGCGATTTCACTATTAGTTTGACGATAATTGCATAACTGCGTTGATCTCAATCACCCATGTAGAAGAAAAAAAAATCTATCAATCCAATTTAGCTCTGCGGTATAGCATCGGGCATGATAACGTGTTTTAGTATAAACGATAGGGAAAAGAAAGAGGTGGAGGAGGAGAAGGATTCTCTATTGAACAGTATGTCTTAAGGTTACATGGACATAATACATATGTATACATGGAAAGGGGAAAACCAAAAGACACCAAATCTGGACCGCACACCCATGGGCGTCGGCCCTTTAAAAAAAATCTTATTAATCTAGAAAACATAACAAAAAAATATATAAACAACTTCAACATTACCAAAAAAAAAAAAAACGATTTCATCGTGATAAAATGTGCAATATTCATCATGATATCATCATAAAATTGGATCAATCATATGAATTAAAAAAAAAAATCCAATGTCCAATGGCCATTTACAGTTTTTGTCATAAAATCTGCCTAATTACAACTCCAAACTACGGGTAAAAGAAAATACTTGTAATTACACTTTCAGTTGGTATTAAAAGAAAATACAAAATTTAGATTGACGATTAAAAGAAAATACCTGATTTTTGGATGTCACACATGAATCAAGAAATCTTCTTTCGAGGGTTTACAAAAGGGTTTGTCAACCATGTACAGATAAAAATAATACAACATCATTATGAGTAAAAATCACCAAACAATAAAATTTGCAGAGAGAGAAGAAAAAAAAATGATAATGAAAGATATCAAAATAAATGTGGATATCAAAATAACAAAAAGAAAAAAAAAATCTTCATGTGAATGAAAAAAAATAGCAAAATATCTTTTAATATTGTTTAATTCCATAATTTAAAAAATTACAAAAAATAATATATTTTATTTTAATCTCATAATTATTTTTTCCCATGAAAAGAAAAAAAAATAAAAATATAGTAATTTTGGAAAATTAGTTAAAATAATATTTTTAGTATTCTCCATTCCATAAATAAACTATATTGGTGGGTTTGGATGTAGAATTTTAAAGTTGGGATTTAGGGGTCCAGGGGATTTGGTGGAATTACGTTTCCCTCGGTTTGTTTGGTTGCCCAAATCCCTGGAATCACGTTTCCCATGGGAATCAGTTTTCCAGCAAATCCTCCATACGGAGTCCGATCCCTACCCCCTAAGATTTGTTGGGAAACTTATCAAGGAATTTATGGGCCTACTTTTTTTTAACTCTAAATCTCATATATAATCAATTTTAAGTTTCCAAGGGTAAAACCAAACGGTATATGGACTTTAGAACAAGATAATTCTATGAATCCTAGGAATTTTAATTGGGTTAGCAAACACACAAGGAATTTACATGAATCCCGAATTTATAATCTCATGGGATTATAAATTCTTGGAAATCGTGAATTTTTAAACAAACACACCATATATGTATTCCTAGAAAATATCTTCAATATATTTCGGACAAAAAATATGGCAACAATCTATAGTGGTTATGGATATTTGCTTAAAAATGTTCTTAAGATAAAAACAAAATAATCCTTTTAGGTTCTTATTGGTAAATATAACATAATTCCAAAAATTATTGTGATCCCTTTGTATATAAGAACGCAAGCCAAGCCTCATTCATTCAACATTCCGTCTGTTCTCTGAAAATGGCATGCTTTTTATTTATTTATTTTAAATTTTAAATTTTTGTTGGGGTTTATATTTGATTCTTGGTTGATTTTCTTTAACGGCGGTTGCCCTCATTCTTCATCGCAATCGTCCTTTTTGCTTCACCAGGTATGTAATAGTTCATAAATTTTTCTGCAAATACTTTACTATGTAGTTGTTCTAACTTCTTATGAATACTCCATTACTTCTTGTTGACCTAATTGTCGTATAAAAGTGTATTCGACGAGTTTAACATTAATTGTTAGATTTGCATTTGAATTTTATGAGTATAAATTTGTATTTCTTATGTTGATTGTTGAATGTGGGTTTTCACTAATCATTCGGGTTTTGTTTTTTGATGAAATAGATCCGGGTGTGCGATAATAACGTACGGGGCTCACAGGAAGAGCGACTCATCTTTTTTTGGTGTTCGACCACAACTGTTGTGTTATCCAATAAGTAGAGGTTATGTTTTATTTGCTTTTGTAAGTATTATTTTCTTAATCTTATAAGCTTTGTTATTTTTATGATTTTGATTAGAAAAATGAGGCTATGGTTCTTAATATGTTAACGTAATCGTTTAGTATTTGAACTGAAAATTCTATAGTTAAATGTTTGTTTGGTGACGTAAATTTAGTTGCATTTTTTTTTTTTTTTTTTTTGGTGGTTGCAGTATGGGAATGGATACCAAAACAGCTTAATCGATATGGAACAGCTCCCAAACGAGCATTGTCTATTATCACATATCAAACAATGGAGATTTTGATTTTACCGTATGACTATGGAAAGAATCTGGTAGTATATTTCAATTATTTTATCTCTTAGCATTTTGCAGAAAGGTAATTTTTTTTATCATTTCAGGAGTATCTTTTTGGGATCTTTTGACGATCTTATATCTGCGATGACATGTATTTTAGAGCCTTATATTTTACATATGTTTTTCTTTTTTGATGTTCACTGCAGCTCTCGGCAGTCGGCACTCTTTTAGACACAATACACTGAGTTGGTCAATAAGAAAAAAGTGAGTCAATTTTCATACCGAACATCATTATATGTTGATATTTTGTTTGATACCTTTATTCACTGTGCCCATGATTCGGCTAGATACAGTTTCGGTTATTTGATACCTTTATTCATTGTGCCCATGATTCGGTTAGATACAGTTTCGGTTAGAGAAGAAGGTAACCACTATCATTTGGTGTTATTTTTTTTATTTTCTATGGTTAGTTTTATTTTGTGATAATTGCATGGAACATTATATCTTCTTTTAGTGCACCAGAGATAAACCAATCTTGGGCTTTTGCCGTCAGTACCGAATCTGGATAGAAGTAAAGCTAAGGATGGTGGTGTGGTTATGGATTAAATGTAGCGAGAATTATCAATGAGACAACTGCAGTTTCCATGTCTGGTTTTGTGACGATAATGAGTGTTGACAGGTTGATAGAAAATTCAAACAGAAAGTACATACATGTGACCATTACTCCATGTGCCAAATTTCGCATTAAGCTTCATATCAAAATTCCGGTTCTTAAAGCTGTATTATGTTACTCATAACTGCCACCTTTTTCTATGCCACCTTTACTCCCTATGCCAAATATGTCATTATGCTGTATTAGGGAGTTCCCAGTAAGAAAAGTTGTATTATGTAGATTGATATCCTGTAAAGTCACAGGGGTGGATAATGCACTAAACTTTAAGAAGATAATTAATGTGCTTTGTATGTTCAAAGAGAACAACAATTTGTTGGATAATTATTGTGCGATTTTCGTGCGATTTTCTACGAGGGTGGCTCACAATTCATCCAACCAAGCCTATCTGTACCTTAGGAGAAAACTTTTCAAATGTTTTTACTTCATACGAAGAAGAAACAAGTTATAAAGGAAAAGAAAAGGCAATTTTCAACTGAAGCGTGGTTATTGTCTCAAACTTAAGTGCCTTTGGAGGTGTCTCTGGTTAAAACTATAGTACATTTCCGAGGTAAGAGATCAGAAGAATACAAATTTCATTGGGCGTTTGAGTCGCCATAGCTCTCTTTATAGGAAGGGACACCTTAAATGACTCAACGATTAATTCTCTTACATAAACACAACTGTCTATCCTTTGCTTGAGAAATCTACTCTTCCAGCCATTTGCTTACTCAGAAAAATCCATCATCAAGTTGTAGTACAAAACACGCCTATCTTAATTTTGTGGCTCATCAATTACTTTGCATTGATGCTACTAAATGTTTATGATCATGTTACGTACTTTTACCGGCCTATTTTCATTGATTTATTTGGCTTCATCATTACAATGTGCATAGTGAATTGGTCGAGTTGGAGTGGAGTAAGCATTGAAGAATACACTCATCTTACTTGAAGCATATTGTACAATGACTAATAATATATTTTTACTTTGATATTCTAAACGAAAATTCCATTTTTTAATAGTTTAGTTCATTAAACTTTGATTATCTACTCTTTGATTGTTTTTATTGGCAAGGTCCATTGCAACGCGTCATCAAAATTGAGTACCAAAAGTTTAACTGCCTTTATTTGGTTCATCTTACGATTTAGGCGTTTTTCTCAATAGAAAAATCAATTTTAACTGCACAGGACTCACATTTAAAAGAAAATTGGCAAACCTTCGTTCGCACTATTGAGGAGATATTTAGTAATATCTCAAGTTTAAATATCATAGAGTCACTCATTACTTCACGAGTTCGCACTATAAGGCTGGCTCTAATGGTTCTCCAATATTCAATATTTTTGGTGAACCCACGTCATCCAAATTCAACGCCCAACCACAGTGAGAATCCAAGATCCAAAACAGAGACGCCATTGGAAATGACATGATGTATCAACTGTTAGATCATCAATAAGACTAAGAATTCAACGGTCTATATCATCCTGATGCTTGACTTTCAATAAAGTATTTTCTAGACGGTATTTCTCTTGGCGTCTGGTGTTTTTTGGGAAGCCATTTCAAATGGCGTCCAAGTGTTGATTCATCTCATGTTCAACGAAACAGAACCCTTTCTGAATTCAACTTATTAACGACCCAAAAACGACACTTTTGGGGGAGAAAGTTGAATCTTACTCCACCATTAGAGTAAGCCTAAGTCACGAATTCATACTTGCATTCTAGCATATGATTTGCATGTTTTTCTTACTTTTGGGGAGTTCATCATGTTTTTCCCAAATACATACACGTATTTTGGTTGCCAAAGGTATTGATAATGTTCCATTGCATAAATTTAATTTTAACGTACCAATCAAAATGCATTATGGTCGCTAAGTATATTGAAAATGTTCTATTATGCAAGTAATTTCTTAAAATTATGTCTACATTTTGATCCTATTTTGTATTTGACTCTATTCTCTCTATGTTATTTAAATCCTGATCAATTTATTTTATGTGAATTTCATGATTTCTATATATAAATATTCTTAGGAAAATCATTAGCTTTCCTAAGAATATCAAAAGAAAAGGAAAATCAAAAGAAGACCGCTACGATATCAAACAAAAACATTATTTGATACCCGTTTTATCTTATTAATGATTTTTCAAAGAATCTCATCAGTCATTACATAATCGAGAGGAGGAATAAAAATAGAAGGCAGTTGAACAAGATTTTTTTTTTTTTGATTATGATGCATCGAGAACTTAATGATGCTTATAGTGATGAAGCATGGATACATGATGCTTGGGTGGACTAAAATACGTAAGAATATATCAAACAACAAGATCATGAACTCTAAATTTTAAAAATCATTAAAAAAGAAAAGATTGGAGTAAGCAAACTTTTAATAATTCTATTTATAGAGCTTGAATAATTCTATTTATGAGTTTTGAGTGTTACTCCTTATTAAATTTTGATTAGTTTTTTATAACAATTTTTCTTAATGAAAGTAATTTTGAAATTAACATTGCCCATGATTCCATAAACAAAAAATAGACCCGTGCATTGCACGGGTGATAAACTAGTTTATTTTAATACCAAAACTACTCTCCTCCTAGTTATTTTTGTGTGATGATCGGTTGGTGTAATTAATTGATTAAGGTTAAATTAATAATATGCAGTTGGAGGATACTTATATTAATTGGGGGATAGGGAAAATGGACGAAAACTGGATTCAAAAATCAAATCAGGATCACCCCTTATCTATGTATTTTATATAATTCATAATCTACCCTTCATTAATCAGGTTTAATGTTTATTTATAATTAGGAAAATCATAAAATTATTTGATAAATGATTAGTGTATATTATTATTTGGGTGAGATGAGAGTAGAGGGAGGGAAAATTTTTTGAGAGAGAAGTTTTTTTGGTATTGTGAAGAGAGAATTGTTGCTGAATCTTTAACTCAACTGCAACAACAAGTATATCTTGAATCTTCAGCTAATGATAAGAATTCAAAATTGGAATTATATGATGAACCAACACCCTTAGATCAAGATTTTTATGAGCATGAAGTGTTTCGTGAAGAACAAACCCAAGAAAGTATACAAGCTCAACATACAATCACTCCCAATATTCGGGTACATGTGTTAATGTGTTGAAAATTTGATTTTTCTTTTCTTTGATTCACCATTTTTGTAGCTCAAGAAACTCTGTGCCGGCATGGACGTGGTATGAATACAATGCCGGAAGAACCCATATCGGCATAGTATTCATACTAAAACCATGTCGGCCAATAATATCCCTTATTTTGAAATACATGACGGCATTGTTTTCAACCAAAATATCCATGCCGGTACAAAAGTTACTTTTTACCTACCACGGAATATGCTACCGGCGTGGTTCAATCCTAACATTACTATGCTGGTACCTCAAAAAAAAACATACAGGAAGTAGCTTCTTTGAAAGTTAAATACTGGCGTGGTTGATTAATTATCGACCAAGCCGACACCTAGTATCGGCATGGAACTATGGGTAATGAGCATGCCCGCACCGATGCTTCCGGCGTTGATTACAATGAAATTATACGCCGGAAGCATTTCAAATTTGCTCTTCAGTTTCGGTACAGTTCGAACATGTTAGGAACGTTAGTCGAGCATGCCGAAACTGTGGTCCGTCATAGTATTTTAATATTTTTTGGAACTAATCTAATTTTCTTTTAATTCGTTCCTTAGATTGTGACATATATTGATCCAACAAATTCCAAACCGCTTGGTCAGGATATGTCAGAATACTATAAAATTCCTCCGAGATGTTACCAAAGAATACTTTTCACCTAGTTTTTTGAACTTTACTTAGGGATTGTATATAAAGTACCTTATACTCTACCATTGTTTTCCTTATGTGGGGATTAATAGATAAATATGTGAAAAGGTGGGTTCTAACAACCACACCCAATATTTCGCTTAGCAATCTGCATGGAAAAACTCCAATATACTTTCAGGAGAATCAACTAGATAGTTCGACTCAATCTTAAGAAAAGTACATCAAAGAGTTTATATCTCAATTTCTCAAATCAATCCGCAATCAAACAAGTATGAATTTGCGAGCCCGATTGAATAATGATAAATAACTTGAACTGTACAAACGACCAATTTTCAAGTGTCAATTTTCAAAGGTTGGATTATCTAATTGATTGATCTTACACATAACCTGTGACATTTCTATTATATAAACAAATATAATGCGGAAAAGAAACAACACAGACACCAGAAATTTTGTTAACGAGGAAACCGCAAATGCAGAAAAATCCTGGGACCTAGTCCAGACTTGAAAACCCCACTGTATTAAGCCGCTATAGAGATAGCCTACTCTAAGTTAACTTTGTACTGGAATGTATTTGAGTCTTAACCAATCCCACACTGATCAAGGTACGGTCGCGTTTCTTACGCCTATAGAACCACGCCGGATTCTGCGCACTTGATTCCCTTAGCTGATCCCACACACAACTAAGAGTTTCTACGACCCAAAGTCGAAGACTTGATAAACAAATCTGTATCACATAGAAAAGTCTATTGAATAGATAAATCTGTCTCCCACAGTTATACCTACGAGTTTTGTTCCGTTTTTTGATAAATCAAGGTGAACATGAACCAATTGATAACCAGGAGTTATATTCACGAATAACAACCTAGTATTATCAATCGCCTCACAATAATCTTAATCAATTGACGAAACAAGATATTGTGGAATCACAAACGATGAGAAGAAGATGTTTGTGACTACTTTTCAATCTTTCCTATCGGAGATAAATCTCGAGCAAATCTTAAAGAAGATAGTATTCAATCATAAGAGAAAATAGCAAGATCAGAACACGCAACTATAAAGAAAATAGTTGGGCCTGCCTTTACAATCCCAATGAAGTTCTTAAGTCATTAACCTACAGGGTTTCGTGAAAAACCTAAGGTTAAAGGATAATCGACTCTATTCGCAACTAGTATCACACAAGAGGTGTGAGTATTAGGTTTCCCAGTTTCTAGAGTTCTTCTTTATATAGTCTTCAAATTTGGATTTCCAATCAATGTTACGTTGGTAATAAAATATTCAATATTCATCGTTAGATGAAAACATGATTAGATTCAATCTAATATATTTCAACCGTTAGACACAAATGAAATGTACCAACACAAATGATAATTTCCTTTTTAAGCTTGTATTCCATTTAAAAGACAATGAATGAGATTGTACGGTGTGGTTTGGCCGCCATAACCACCAGGATCCGGAAGATTTTTTTGGTCACTCCCTATTTTTGAATCTAAAACCTCATGAAATGGAGGATGTAAAGAAAATGACCAAAGTATGTATCAAACCAAGAAAAATTCTCAGAGGCTTCAAGGAAAAGGATCGGACGAACGTTTCTTCTCTAAGTACAATTTATAGCGCACAAGCAACTATTAGAAAGGTGGAGTGGAACGATAGGAACGTTATGCAAGAATTTGAGAAGATAGCTTGGAATCACAACTACACGTGTATAATTAAAAGAGGGATGGACAACAAACCCCTTCAAATATTCATTTCTCATCCTTTTCTTGCCAAATTGGCTCATACATGTTTTGGTGTTCTTATGATGAATTGCACCTATAAAACAAACAAATACAATATGTCATTGTTCAACATCATGGGACAAACATCGGTAGTAAGCACATATGTACTAAATTTTATACCCATATTAATACTATTTTAGTGCTTTTGCATAAAGTACAAACGAATTCGATCATGGTAACATTAACTGCTCCTAAAATTCAGCTATCAAATCCAGTCTTGACCTTCTAATATCAACTAAATGACTTGTTGTGTAGAAACCCAAGAAGGCCATAGCTGCGACACATACATACAACGGGGACTAGCTTCACCGTTAAGGACATCAAAAAGATAAGCATCAATAAATGACTGAACCCGCCTTAAACATGAAAAAAACAAGTGTTTGCAAAGCAAGTTGCATGAGAGCAGAACCACTATACTTGATTAAGGTTATTAATCACATATCCACGAGTAATCACATTATTAACAAATTGGTGTTACGGATGCGAGACTCAAACATATAACAACCGAAAATTTTAAAAACTGCACAATATGTGAAATTCTTACCTTAATCGTCGTTGTCGCTTGGGATTCTTCATAGTCTCATCTGTAATCTGACTTTCCAGAAAAGTACTTGAGCCAAGTGAGGCGATGGTCACCACAAAACTCTCTCGATTGTCGTCCATAGCGATATCACGGACCACCACCGATCTAACTGTTTCGGTTGTTGGATCAAATAAAAGTAATCGGTTGCAATAATAATCTACGAGAATTGTCCCGTCGTCGAAACACAATAGCGGCTTCCATGGGCATAAGAGCAAGCGCGATAGTTGGGTCATGGTAAAATTTTTGATCCAAGATTCCATAACTCCATACTGCTGCATCACCCACATTAAGTCTAACAGAATCCCAAATAAAAGCTACACAAATGTTTGTCTCCCAACACTCCCACATTTTTATCAACATCTCCAGAAAAATCTGTAGGGGGTATAATATTTTGGGGTAATGGGATATACCCCATTATCCCATTCCTAATATCAAAACACAATATAGCTTCGACTTGGGTGGCAATAGATCCCAACCAATGAAGACATCTATTTAAAAACACAAACATGCGATTTTATACCATCGTAAAATGAGTACTTGACATTGCCTTGAATACTACTCCGTAAACCTGATCTCACTGTATAAATTTCAATATCGGAGCAACCAATAGCTACATTATCCGAAATTGCTATAAGTTTGTAATCATCAATGTCGAAATCATAACCAAATCCATAGGCTATGCCGTAACCAAATTTATTCACAGTTCGCATACTAAATTCCTTAAATTATCTTGTAAATTGGTTCAAAATACTAAAATAATAAGTCTCTACATGTCCCCTCTCATAATCAACTCTATCAGATCTACAAATCTTGAAGCAACTTAAACCATTACAGGAACCCAAAAAACTGTGCTGATAAGTTTTGTTAGATTCGAATGGGTAATTCATCAGAACAGCTCCATCACATACAACACTTGATGATGATGATGATGATGATGATGATGAAATTGAAGCATTATCTATAGGTAGAGAGTAAATCTCAGAGGGATTAAACATGGATTTACGTCTAAACAAGAGTTTGTGTTTGCTGTTCTTGCTCTGAATAGAAAGATTAACATGATTCTTGATAAAAACAGGTTATTGAAAAGCTTACAGTCTGACCTTGATGACAAGATTGAATTCCCTGGTAATTTCAAGAAGATTTCATCAGATAATTCTTTTGGGAAGCCTTAGCCACAGAGATACTGCTTCTTCTTGATTTAATTTTTCTCCTTCTTCTTCCTTTAGTTTGGATCTGGTGCGGGATGAAACGCTCATTTTGAGAATGGGGTTTCGTATGTGAAGTGAGAGTTCAGGGTTCAAGAAATTTAAATGGGAAAGTGGAAGACGATATGATCCGGAGGAGTTTTGTAACAGTATTCTAAGTGGAATGTTATGGCACGGTGCGACGATCATTTTATATACAACACTGCATGATCAGATAGAGTTGTTTATGGGTAAAAATCGTTTCCGCCGATTTTGGTAAATTCGGTAGATGAGTGAGAAACTGGTTTAAACCCTAAACAAATGTGCTGCACGTGAGAACTTTCTAGATTCGAGAGATCAATCTGCACAAGTCCTGGCCTAAACCAAGAAATGGTCGTTCCCGGACTTGCTTCGGTCCTAAGTGGAGGAGAAGGGTTGATTTGGGGAGGAAGCAAAGAAAGGTGTTGAGACCCGGGATAATTCTGGGAGAGTAGTGTCTCGACTTGTATCGGAAAGTGGAAGCTTCGGAAGCTTGCAAGAGATGAAAGCTTTTTTGGAGAGCTTGCAAAGTTGCCTTTTCTGAGAGTGTTATGTTTTTTCTCCTGACCGAGACTTGTTGTCTGGTGGAAATAGGTAAGGCCTATTTATACAATTCGAGATTGAAACGTACCTGGCCTCATGAAGGAAGAGAGTAAAGGGTGAAATAATGGGAGGAGGTGGTAACCGCATGGTGTTTATGGGTGAAAACATTTTCACCATTATTTCCTCATTTATTTGACCGCTTTATTCCTATTCACGCTTTCTTAATGTGAGCGTAGTGTACGCCGCATCTTTGTGACCACCAAACCAAGACCTTGGAAAGCATCCCCAGTTTGTGTTGATGTCTCGAGTGTTGTTTGCACCTTGAGTGCAAGTGGCGCGCTAGTGGCGCGTGTGGCATGTGCGGAATGCCTTTGTTGCGGGTTGCTCCTTGAGTGCAAGTGGCAATGCCGAGGCACTAGTGGCGTGTGTGGCATGTGCGAGAATGCCTTGGTGGTAGGTTGCACCTTGAGTGTAAGTGGCAATGCCAAAGCTGCTAGTGGCGTGTGTGGCATGTGCCAATGGCATGTGCGGAATACTTTGGTGGTAGGTTGCACGGTTTGCAAGTAAGGCTACCAGCGTGGGTTTTGGCATGTGCCAATGGAAGGTATGGCCAAGTTGGCCTAGGTTGCACGGCTTGCAAGTTAGGCTACCAGCGTGCGTGTTTGGCATGTGTCAATGGCACGCATGGCCATTAGGGCCACGACTAGGTAATGAAAGCTACCAGCGAGCGTGTTGGCATGTGCCAATGGCATGCTCGGCCATTAGGGCCACGACACAGTAAGAAAAGCTACCGATGCATTTGGCATGTGCCAATGGCATGCGTGGCCATTAGGTCACGGCCTGGTAAGAAAAGCTACCGGCGATGCATGTTGGCATGTGCCAATGGCATGCGTGGCCATTAAGTCACGACCTGTAAGGAAAGCTATTAGCGATGCGTGTTGGCATGTTCCAATGGCATGCGTGGCCATTAGGGTCACGGCACGGTAAGGGAGCTACCAGCGATGCGTGTTGGCATGTGCCAATAGCATGCGTGGCCATTAGGGTCACGGCCGGTAAGAAAAGCTACCAGCGATGCGTGTTGGCATGTGCCAATGGCACGGAGGTGCGTCTAGCATGGTTGGCATGCTTTGGCGCGTTTGGTGTGACTAGCATAGCTAGGGCCAAGGCAGAGTGTGTTTGGCATGACGCGGCTAGCTTGGGCTAGGTGTGGATGGCATGATTTGCCATTGGCACGGAGGTGCGGCTAGCATGGTTGGCATGTGTTGATGGGTGAAAACTACTCCTGCAGAATTTGATAATTTGGGGTGTGGATGAGGAATGAATCTAAACCTTCAACAAATGCACTGCGCGGTGAGTGCTTGTAGATTCGAGAGATCAATGCGTGCAAGTCCGGCCTAAACCAAGAAATGGCCGTTCAGGACTTGTTTCGGTCACAAAGTGAAGGAGATGGGGTTGATCTTAGGGAGGGAAGCGAAGAAGGTGTTGAGATTGTGAAGGTGTTGGCTTGCTATGACTTGTGACGAAGATGGTTGAATATGACGGTATCAACACTTGGTTTACGTCGGACCGAACTTGTGTTGTTAAATGTCTCCAGTATATTCCTTGTTGTTGGAAATAGGGCGGAGACCCTATTTATACAAGTCATTGAGCCTCATTCACGTTTCTCGTGGGAAGTGGAGGTAGTGGAATGATGGAGTAGTGGAGTTGTGTGTCGGTAACACACCCACCGTCTTGCCCACTTTTCCCTGTTCATCTCTAACCGTCACGACTTCCTAACACGTTCTTGTGATGGCGCGTTGCACGCCGCACGCTGTAAACCGCCGACCAATACCCCAAGTATGTATCCCCCAGTTTGTGACATGATTGATGTGGGAATGTGGATTGTGGATCCACGAAAGATAGCATGTAATGCTGAATTGAATAACTACGTTATTGAAAGTCGATACTTGTGCGGTATCGTGTGTATTTTATGCGGAGTCTTGCATTACGGTGTGGTAAAGTGATGTGTAATGATTTGCTCACTAAACAAATAACTCGACCAGGGTTGTATAACCAAGCTGGTGAAGTCGGAAGGATGAGATGATGATTGAGACACTCATCCGCGGCCGTTGATGAAATTAGGGTTTTTAAAGAGGTGCGCAAGCATCACTCTTCGCTTGGTCGAAACCAAGCATGGGAAGTATTTGGAGAGGACCGACCATACATGCGTGTTGACGGCATGATGGTGTAGGCGCCTGTATTCCGTTCCCTCATGAGAGCGCGATCCGGGCCACTCAATTTGGCCGTCAAAGGGGAGTGGTCGAGATTGATTTTGCGACGGAAGTTTGATACCGCAAGAAGCCGCGCGCCATACTCCTTTCGGCGCATTTTCCAAGACGACCTAGCTTGGTCGGTCTTGGCCGGTTGGTTTTGCGTGAAGACGGTGGTGACGTTCATGCCTATGTCTTACCGTCTCATGAAACGTGATCTAAGCCACCCAATTCGTCGGTGAAGTTGAGTGGTCGAGATTGGTTTTGCGGCGAAATCTCTTACCGCAAAGGAATTGGTAACCGCGTGTCATCCCAAGTTTGGGCGCGCGCCCCAAGACGACCCATCTTGGTCGGTCTTGGTCGATCATACCACCGTGTAGGTGGTAGGTTGGTGTTCACACCTATACCGATTATCCCATGAAAACGTGATCTAAGCCATCCAAATCATCCTGAAGTTGAGCGGTCGAGATCGGTTTAGGATTTGGGAGTGTAACCGCACGAGTTTGGGCGTGCGTTTTGGGTTGGCCGGGCATGGTATGCCTTGGCCGACCGCAAGAGGAGGTAGATGGGCCCACGGTGGTCATCTTTGTATGACCGGCCTTGGTTAATCCAATCTGTGACCCTCCATTCGTACCGGAGAAGATGGACGCGCGTGATGACTCGAAACCCTAATTTTGGCTTTCAAAGCCGCGCGACCATGCTCTTTTGGGCGGACGGTTTTGTTGTAACCAACCACGGTTGGCTTTGACCACCGATTGGCCAAGTGTGTAGGCGGTCACATGGTGATTGTGTCGACATGCTCAGGGCCCTTTGAGTCTACATCTACACCCTCCATCTATACTGCGAAGATGGAGGGTTGAGACCGTTTTGCGGCACATGTAATATGCCGCAAACCCTAATTTAGGGTTTTCCGTCCATAATGCTTGGTATGGACGGTTTCTTGGCAAGCAAAGGCCAATGGTCGACCATGCGGGTTGGCGTGTGTATTCCATACCGCTTGGGGCGATGGAATTGATCCGTGGTCATCCAATCATGCTTGTGGAGTTGGATGACTGCGATCGATCATATCTGACAGGCAAGCTAAGGCCGTGGGTATTCCATACCATGCTTAGGGTGATGGAATTGATCTGTGGTCACCCAATCATGCTTATGGAGTTGGATGACTGCAATCAGATCATATCCTGAGACTAATCTGATCAAGTCCGATGCTCAATCGGCTAATATAACACACCGAGAGGGGCTCAATCGGGCTAATATAACACACCGAGAGGGGCTCGGGCTAATATAACACACCGAGCATCGGCACATGCGGGTATTTCGTACATGGTTTCATTATAGTGCTTGGAGGTTCGTGTTACTCTATATATGAGTAACACTCGCCTCATGCCACATCGATAATGATTCATTATAGTGCTTGGAGGTTCATGTTACTCTATAAGAGTAACACTCGGTCGTCATGCCACACCGATAATGAGTACTGAAATACAAGGCTGATATGAAATTCACAAGAAGGGATTGTTGCTACATGATCCATTCTTGGTGAATTAAGTGAGGGAATATCCAACACTTATAAATGGCTTTATCTTTTACAAGATGTCGACGCATGATTTTTCTCTCGGTTTTTACAAATCTAACCTTGAATGAAAATCCACCATCAACATTAAGTCCCTGCCTAGCACATAATGGTTACATTATTGTGTGGTAGGCATGAGATGGTGACAGTTAAAGATAAAACTTATGAGACAAAGTTAGATGTTACCGGGAGAGACGGGTCGTCCCGTCCTTCGAGCATGTCACGTTCAAGAAACGTCCGAGGAAAGTGTTCCCCAGCATGATGTCGGTCTTGCTGCGATCGACCTTGCGATGACTGCTTCGGTCGAGGGCTATTGCGCCTGCTTCGTTCAATCGTGGGGATGTGCCTAATCGACCGGTGACATTGCGCATGCTTCGTTCGTGGGAGTTACTGCGCACGCTTGATCGAACGTGGGCTTGTTGTGTCTGCTTCGGTTGAAAGTGGGTCCACCGTGTACATGCTTCAAACGTCGGCCATGTGCTTGGCCAAACCGGCCTTGCTTTGTGCGCGGACTTGAGACTTGAGCGTCTGCCGGTCTTGAAACTTATACTCTGACCGAAATCAATACGGACATACTTGAAACGATGTTTGGACCGGTCATTGTGTGCTTTCCGTGTGAGTTGTGTCTTGCCGTGTGTGACTACACTTCTCATGTGCTTTCATAGAAGTTCTAACTCCTGTCTTTTATTTCATTGCGGTAGAAAGAAAAGAACTCCCGTTGATATATCTTAAGAAGATAATCTTGGTGGAAGTGTTAACAACTTCAAATACATGCCGAACATTGATGATGAGTTGTTCACTCTGCTCTCTCTCTCTTTATATGAAAATATTCGTTCCACAAGGATAACCCTCCTCCTATCGACTTGTGTTTTTTCAGGCTCTGCCGGATCCTCATGAAGGATGAATGAGACGCACGTTGAGCAATGAGTACATCAAAGACAACTTGACCGGAGCGCAGATTATTGGTGTAGCTTGAGTGTTGAAACGACTCGAGAGGATGTTAAAGTGGCTTCGTGCGAACGTTGAGGTAGATCTGGAGAGTGTTGACGGGGATTCCCGAAGTGAACAGGGGGTCCGGAGAGAGCATTGAGGCGGCTCTTGGATAGACCATTGAGGCGACCTTCACTGGAGGAAGCGTTAGCGGAGCGGCTCTTGATTCGATTTACCCTTGCGAATTCCATGCTTCTTGACCGACCATCTTTCTCGTGTTGAAGAAGTCTTTGACTGAAGGTGAAGGAACTTCGTCTTGAGCCTCGAGTCCCCAAGCGTGGTTTACATGGTTTGTTCGTAGTAAATCATGACTGGGGAGGATCATTGTGAGGATCGGTCCCCGGTGTAGGAATCTCCATGACAGACCGTTCAATCTGATGTCGCTCATTTGATCGGGGTCCACGTAGGTCCGCGCGGCCGAAATACCTCTTTCTGAGTTGCGGCCATATCCGTTTGAGTCTTAGCAAGAACTTCCTGCTTCTCCATCAAGTCTGAAATGGTAATGGATGGTGGTCCTCCTCTCGTCCCTCCGGCTCCTCATCCTGATGCAGGAGTGAAAGTTGTTGCTCTGGTGACTACTGGAGGCGTTACGCTTGAGGAGTTATTGGGATTTGCTTCTCGACTCGGTGACGGGAGGTGTTACACTTGTTGGAATATCTCCTCTTCGCCGGCACCTAGTGGTAGAAGTGACGGCTGCATAAGGTGTATTGACCACGGTAGCTCCGGGAAATTATAGGACGGAGCCCTTTACGTATTTGTGTTACTCGCCAGGGAAGAAGAGGTTGAAAAGTTGCCTAAGGAACTAAGGCAAGCAGGTTGTACTTCAAAGGATGAAAGTCTCTCTTGCCCGAAGGATGAGTTCTTTGTTGAAGGACTTCCTTGAAAGATTGTAGCTACCGACTTGTTTTTCCTTTTAGATTTTTTTTTTTTTTTTTTTTTTTGTGATATTGAGGATTTTCTTGAATTAGGTCTTGAATAGGTAATTGAATTGGCTTATTTTGAGATAGTTTTGTGAACAAACTTTTTGAAAGAGATTATGTTAAATGAGGTTTGCATCTTGGTCATGAATGATTGCACATATATGAAGTTGCAAATGTTATGTAAAAGGGAGGTACGAATGGAAACAAACATGGCGTTTGATCACGAGCCTCTTTCTCCACGTGCGGGATGCTAAGTCCCAGGTGAATTCTAAACTATCTTTCTTGTAAAGTTGTTGAGTAAAACTTACTTGCCTTTTGAAGCCTCACCATATCGAGGCCGGAGTAGCCTCTCTAAGAAAATCCTCCGCAAGCTATCTCTCGAACCGAGCTTCTCTGAACAATGCGCTTCAAAGCGTTGCATTCACCGGTGGGGTGATGAAGGAACCGATGGTAATGACAGTACCTCGGATCCATTGTTGATCGAGTGAGGTGGGCGCCGTCACGGGGTAGCTTCAACTCTCCATTTCGCACCCACGTCTCTAGTAGCTCCGGGATCTTCTTCAGGGAAGGGGAAATGTAAGTACCTTGAGTCTAGCTTTTCCCGCGTTAGCGGGCGTTGCAATGTCTCTCCGTGGCCTTGATGTGGAATAGGAGATGAAGTTGTAAGACTTGCGGATGTCATCATATATCGTGGATCGCTTGCCTAGGCGAGTGATGTGGAAGGTGTCGTAATGTCACTGCCGAGTGATCGAATTGAACGTTCCCATCCTCTGTACTCACGCGTTCCTTGATTGATCTCTCCTTCCTCAAGCATTTCTTCACTCAGTTGAAAGGTTGATGCGGGTCGATCAGGTCTTAGGGCTTTAGCGAGGTTTTGAGATATAAATCTTCTAACACGGTTCCATAGGCTGCGGGCTCCCTTTCTTTATCTCGCGAGACATTGTAGTGCTCCGGACAAGTCTCTTCTCCCGTGGAGTCGTCTCGGATTCTCATCGTCGATTGGACCTGCTTGTTCATCTTTCCCGAGTCCCCTGCGATTACGCGCTCTTTTTGTTTCTCCCCAGGTAAAGGTGTGATCCACGGCTGAGGATTCACCGTTTCTTGCGGGAGTGGATGCATCCTTCTTGTAATTGTCTTTGCTATGTCATTCAAAAGGCGAAATGTCTCGCTCGCCTCACGGTGATACCCGGCTTGATTTGCCAAGACATCCTCCGACATTCGACTATGCTTCCCATGATATCTGAACCGCCTTGTAGTTTCGGATACATTGCGAGATGGAAACGAAAAATTGAGGATTCAATTTTATGCAACCGATAGATCAATCTCCCCTTTGTGGTCGCCAATTGTTGATGGGTGAAAACTACTCCTGCAGAATTTGATAATTTGGGGTGTGGATGAGGAATGAATCTAAACCTTCAACAAATGCCTTTGCGCGGTGAGTGCTTGTAGATTCGAGAGATCAATGCGTGCAAGTCCGGCCTAAACCAAGAAATGGCCGTTCCGGACTTGTTTCGGTCACAAAGTGAAGGAGATGGGGTTGATCTTAGGGAGGGAAGCGAAGAAGGTGTTGAGATTGTGAAGGTGTTGGCTTGCTATGACTTGTGACAGAAGATGGTTGAATATGGCCAGTATCAACACTTGGTTTTGTCGACCGAACTTGTGTTGTTACGTCTCCGTATATTCCTTGTTGTTGGAAATAGGGCGGAGACCCTATTTATACAAGTCATTGAGCCTCATTCACGTTTCTCGTGGGAAGTGGAGGTAGTGGAATGATGGAGTAGTGGAGTTGTGTGTCGGTAACACACGACCAGTCTTGCCCACTTTTCTGTTCATCTCTAACCGTCCCCGACTTCCTAACACGTTCTTGTGATGGCGCGTTGCCTGCACGCCGCACGCCGTAACCGCCAGACCAATACCCCAATATGTATCCCCGGTTTGTGACATGATTGATGTCCTGGAATGTGGATTGTGGATCCACGAAAGATAGCATGTAATCTTTGAATTGAATAATCTTGCGTTATTGAAAGTCGATACTTGTGCGTATCGTGTATTTTATGCAGTCTTTGCATTACGGTGTGGTAAAGTGATGTGTAATGACTGCTCACTAAACAAATAACTCTGACCGAGGGTTGTATAACCAAGTCTGGTGAAGTCGGACGGATGAGATGATGATTGAGACACTCATCTGCGGCCGTTGATGAAATTAGGGTTTTTAAAGAGTGCGCAAGCATCACTCTTCAGCTTGGTCGAAACCAAGCATGGGAAGGATTTTGGAGAGGACCGACCATACATGCGTGTTGACGGCATGATGGTGTAGGCGCCTGTATTCCGTTCCCTCATGAGAGCGCGATCTGGGCCACTCAATTTGACCGTCAAGGGGAGTGGTCGAGATTGATTTTGCGACGGAAGTTTGATACCGCAAGAAGCCGCGCGCCATACTCCTTTCGGCGCATTTTCCAAGACGACCTAGCTTGGTCGGTCTTGGCCGGTTGGTTTGGCGTGAAGACGGTAGGCCGACGTTCATGCCTATGTCTTACCGTCTCATGAAACGTGATCTAAGCCACCCAATTCGTCGGTGAAGTTGAGTGGTCGAGATTGGTTTGCGGCGAAATCTCTTACCGCAAAGGAATTGGTAACCGCGTGTCATCCCAAGTTTGGGCGCGCGCCCCAAGACGACCCATCTTGGTCGGTCTTGGTCGATCATACCACCGTGTAGGTGGTAGGTTGGTGTTCACACCTATACCGATTATCCCATGAAAACGTGATCTAAGCCATCCAAATCATCCTAGGTGAAGTTGAGCGGTCGAGATCGGTTTAGGATTTGGGAGTGTAACCGCACGAGTTTGGGCGTGCGTTTTGGGTTGGCCGGGCATGGTATGCCTTGGCGGACCGCAAGAGGAGGTAGATGGGCCCACGGTGGTCATGCTGGTATGACCGCCTTGGTTAATCAATCTGTGACCCTCCATTCGTCTTAGGAGAAGATGGACGCGCGTGATGACTCGAAACCCTAATTTTGGCTTTCAAAGCCGCGCGACCATGCTCTTTTGGGCGGACGGTTTTGTTGTAACCAACCACGGTTGGCTTTGACCGATTGGCCAAGTGTGTGGCGGTCACATGGTGATTGTGTCGACATGCTCGGGCCCTTTGAGTCTACATCTACACCCTCCATCTATACTGCGAAGATGGATGGTTGAGACCGTTTTGCGGCACATGTAATATGCCGCAAACCTAATTTAGGGTTTTCAGTCCATAATGCTTGGTATGGACGGTTTCTTAACAAGCAAAGGCCAATGGTCGACCATGCGGGTTGGCCGTGTGTATTCCATACACCTTGGGGGCGATGGAATTGATCTCTGTGGTCATCGATCATGCTTGTGGAGTTGGATGGCTGCGATCGAGATCATATCGGCAAGCTAAGGCCGTGGGTATTCCATACCATGCTTAGGGTGATGGAATTGATCTGTGGTCACCCAATCATGCTTATGGAGTTGGATGACTGCAATCGGATCATATCCGAGACCGGCTCTGATCAAGTCCGGATGCTCAATCGGGCTAATATAACACACCGAGAGGCTCAATCAGGCTAATATAACACACCGAGAGGGGCTCGGGCTAATATAACACAGGAGCATCGGCACAATGCGGGTATTTCGTACATGGTTTCATTATAGTGCTTGGAGGTTCGTGTTACTCTATATATGAGTAACACTCGAGTCTCATGCCACACTGATAATGATTCATTATAGTGCTTGGAGGTTCATGTTACTCTATAAGAGTAACACTCGGTCGTCATGCCACACCGATAATGAGTACGGAAATACAAAGTGATGATATGAAATTCACAAGAAGGGATTGTTGCTACATGATCCATTCTTGGTGAATTAAGTGAGGAATATCCAACACTTATAAATGGCTTTATCTTTTACAAGATGTCAGCGCATGATTTTTCTGGTTTTTTACAAATCTAACCTTGAATGAAAATCCACCATCAACAGCATGCTTTGGCGCGTTTGGTGTTACTAGCATAGCTAGGGCCAAGGCAGAGTGCGTTTGGCATGGCACGGCCCGGCTTGGGCTAGGTGTGGGCTGGTATGATTTGCCATTGGCACGGAGGTGCGGCTAGCATGGTTGGCATGCTTTGGCGCGTTTGGTGTGAATAGCATAGCTAGGGCCAAGGCGAGTGCGTTTGGCATAAGCGCGGCTAGCTTGGGCTAGGTGTGGTCGGCATGATTTGCCATTGGCACGAAGGTGAATTAGGGTTTTGCTCGTTGTAACCCTAATTTGAAAAAATACCCCTATTAATTCGACTACATGTATTAAATGTTCTAATAAATGTGTCACCGGTGACATTAGGTTATTTGGGGTTTTACGATTTTACCCTTTGTTTAAAAACCACCATCAACAAGAGGTAGGCTTTTTAATGTGTGAGTGGGACCCCAAAACGGGGTTTGATTTTATTGATCCATCAATTTGAGTCCAACTTTAGCTTTTCTGAGAGAAATTAGATTATTTTGTAATGTTTGTCAATTTAGCAGCCAAAAATTTTGTGTACGTCTGGTGGTTTACAACAATATGTGGCATGGAAACACCCCATAATAAGAAGTAACAAATAGTGTTGACGGTTAAGAGAGGTTAAAGGAATGATGGAGTAATGGTTTATAGGATTCTGGAAACTTCCCTAGCATAATGGGCGTAACTTTACCATTTCCTCCACTATTTCCATCTCCCCATATCTTCACGATTTCCCCTACTTGTGAGGAATTAATGAATGTTCCCAACGACCATAAATAGGCGTCTTTGCCTATTTAGAAGAACTAAACAAGCTTATCATTCTCAATCTCTGCTTTTCATAGTTCGACAACATCACACTCAACAATTCAATCACCATTGATTTACTCAACTTTCTTTGCTTTCCCTCCCCTAAGATCAACGTATCTTCTCTCTTGTAACCGAATCAAAATGTGAACGGCCAATTTCTTGGTTTAGGCTCGTTTTGTGCGATTTTGATTTTCAAACCTAAAGAAAGTACTTTCACAGTACATTGTTTTACCTGGGATTAATTTTTGGATATCGAAAGGGGTGAAGCTACCCATTCAAAGTGTTTTGCATCAGTAGAGTTGCTAGCAGAATTGATTCCCCATGCTAGGAGAGCATGTGGGAGAATAGATGACACTGACATGGGTAGAATGAGACTTTTTAGCGCGGAACCTCTTGATGAATGCAAATACATCTTCTCCAAGTTTTTGTTATATATGAAGTTCCTCCAAGTGACATGACGAAGGAGCGTCCACTAAGTATTTCTTTTTTCACAATGGAAGGTCCCACCACACTGGCCATTCTTTATCTGATTTTAGATCTTCAGTTGTCCTTTGTCTTGCCTTTTTATACGAGACAAAGAGTGGTCCGGATAAAATTTTAGAAAACACAAAAAAAGGAGCGCGATGAAATAAACAAACATTGGCTCAAAAATGATATCGGTGGTATCTAAAATGTGGAGAGCGTTTATCGACATTTTTGTTCCATCCAGTCTAAATGGGTATTGAATATATCAGTCGAAAACACTCAAAATGAGTTATGAAAATAATCCCAGCTGTCTGATAAAAAAAAAAAAAAAAAGACTTATGAAAATGAAAGTAAATGGCTAACAAGGGGGTAGTCAAATAAGATTTCTACGGACTTTCATAGATTTTTAATTTGAGTGACTCTCGGAGATTCTCTGAAAATCTAGAGATTTCTAATGATTCTCTGAGAGTATTTTAGAGAGTCTTTGGGACTTGTAGAGACAAAAAATGAGATTTGAAGGGACAAGAAAATGAGACTTGTAGAAAGTTTATGTGATTTGTAGAGACAAAATTGTATAATATCCCCTGATTAATTCCAAACATTACCGATTTTTTTATTATTCACATTACAGTAATAATAAAAGTATCATGACTATCTAATAAAATACGTGTCCATTATCAAAATAAATCTCACTGTCGTCCTATGCCAAATTTTCATTCACTTTATTCCACTCGTCCCACATTTTATTTTTTTATGTTATCTCACCATTGAGTTTTCCAAAAACTTATAATCGGAAAAAAAATAAATCATAACTTCTAAAATATATTTTTTAAAATCGATATATATCACAAAAAACTCACATATCCGATCTTAAAATATATATTCTCAAATTTAAAAATCATTTTTTTTCCACATTTTGTCTTTATTACCCCTTTCCAAGTGGCCCTCAAGTGTATTACTGTACAAGGAGAGAAAAAAATGGTTCACTCCCAAAACCAAAAAATCTCCAAATTCCCAAGTCTCCCGAAATATCACCTCTTGAGGAGAGATTTCTACCATGCCTACTTTTAAGAAAAAGTCTCTCCAAATCTCTGAAAACAACAAATTAATGACTTTAAATTCACCTTCGAATAACATGAGTGTTGGAGTGACTCTTATGAGATCCTAATCCAATAACATGGAGTTTCAGAGAATTCAAATGACTTGAAAAAAGTCTCTAACCAATAACAAGAGACATTAAGAGACTCTCCAAAAATCTCTATGGACTAACAGTAGATTTGTGAATTTCCTAGAAGTCGTTAAAAATCTCATTTGACTAACCCATGTAAATACTTGAACGGACTCACCGGGCCACAAAAGACTACGTGCGGCTGATTCTCCTGCTTCGTCACCCGGGCCATTTAGTATTGGTAAAAATATCTTTTGGTCCTTTTATGCCTGGGCCCACATCAGTTTAGTCCTGTTAGGAAAAAAAATTAGCATTTGGTCCACAATTAAAAAAAAATGAAACAGACTTAAATACCCTTTACACACGTCATCATAATCACACGTGTCTATCAGAGAAAATCAGAAAAAATTAGCATTCGGTCCCACTGTAACCGCCCACGATATCTATCTCTTTCCACGATATCTCTCTCTTTCCATTTTCATTTATCAGAGAAAATCAGAAAACTGATTCGTCCGCCATTAAAATCAGAAAACTGCTTCCTCTTTTTTCTTCAAGATCCATAAATCAAAACATTAAAATCATTTCAATCCTCACAAATCAGTAGAACAAAACACCCAAAATCAAAAACAGTAGAAAAAAAAGAGAAATCAAAACCCTAAAAATGAGAAGATCGAAGGGCAAAAAAGTAGTGGAATCATCTTCTGACGATGAAGTTGAAGAAGTTGAAGAAAGAAACAGTCAATTAGTTGAGTTTGTAGGAGTAAATGAAGTTGAAGAAGAACTAGTTTTAAAGAAATCCAAATCAAAGAAACCGTCGAAAGGTACCAAAAAACCCTAATTCGAAGTAGTAGAAGTTTTATTCTTCATTTTCGATGTTTATTGTTCTTCTGAATTTTTATTTTGGTTTTCGATTCGTCTTGTTACATGTAGATTTTCGATTCGTCTTGTTCCATTTATAGACTTCATGCCGTAGAAATGGACTTCATTCCCAGGAGTGAAGTCTAGAAAAACCGCTTCAATCCATGCCATAGAAATTGACTTCATTCCCAGGAGTGAAGTCCATTAAAACCTCTCCATTCCATGCCATAGGAATGGACTTCATTCCAGGAGTGAAGTCCATTCTAAAACTCTCTATAGTCCCTGCAATAGAATGGACTTCATTCCTGGAATGAAGTCTATTAAAACCTCTCCATTCCATGCCATATGAATGGACTTCATTCCCAGGAGTGAAGTCTATCAAAACTCTCTATAGCCCAAGATTTAGAATGGACTTCATTCCAGGAATGAAGTGTATTAAAACCTCTTCATTCCATGCCATAGAAAAATTGACTTCATTCCTGGAGTGAAGTCTATTAAAACTCTCTATAGTCCATGCAATAGAAATTGACTTCATTCCCAGGAGTGAAGTCTATTAAAACTCTCTATAGTCCATGCCATAGGAATGGACTTCATTCCTGGAGTGAAGTCTATTAAAACTCTCTATAGTCCATGCAATAGAATGGACTTCATTCCCAGGAATGAAGTCTAGAATAACCTCTCCATTCCATGCCATAGAAATTGACTTCATTCCTGGAGTGAAGTCTATTAAAACTCTCTATAGTCCATGCAATAGAATGGACTTCACTCCAGGAATGAAGTTTAGAATAACCTCTCTCGTCCATGCCATAGAAATGAACTTCATTCCCAGTAGTGAAGTCTATTAAACCCTCTCCGGTCCATGCATTATAAATGGACTTCACTCCTAGAATGAAGTCTAGAAAAAACCTCTCCAGTCCATCCCATAGATAGAATGAAGTTATGAGAAGTCTAGAAAAGTTTTAGATATATATTCTACGGTCCATAACATAGATAGAATGAACTTTATCTTCTTTATATCACCTAATATTTTATGAAAAACCCTTGAGCGTTAATGTTTTTTTGTTTTTCTTTTAAAAAATGTAGATAAGAAGATAAAGTGTAGCTATGCTGGAGTAATTGCACTTGTCCAAAAGATTAAAGCACTAGAGGATGAAGAGGCTTTGAATGAAGAACAGAAACGTGCATTGTATAGGAGTCCATTGGGTAATGTAGCCAAAGTGTTTCTGGAAGAGACCATTGTTGCTACTGCATGGAATAAGTCACTACCTGCAGTCCAAATTATATGCAACACACATCAGTTCATTCCCGGTTCAAATGATCATGTGTTCATTTTCAAAGTAGGGGAACAAACATTTGTGCTCAGATCCTCACCGAAGAGTTGTCATTAATATTTGGAATACCATGCATCCCCAAGCGGCGGAATAGAAGAAACTTTCTTGGACTCAAGAAACCAGACAGACTACACTTGTGGAAGGTTCTTGAAAACCTACAAATTTGATCCACCGAAAAGGAAACCTTTTGATATTAAGAATACTGTAACCGAAAGATAAAATTATTGAGTTGATTAAGAATAAAGGATCTATTGAAGATCTTGTAATAATGTTTGAACTTTTCTCTTGTCTACCATTTTTTTTACTACTGGTGATGGAGGTTCCATACACTCCAAGTACCTAGCTTGCCTAGAGTCACTAGTCTGATGTCTTTGCCGCATCTCATACACAAGCATTTGATGGAAAGCTTGAAAAGAGGTTCTTCTGAAGGATGTTACCTTTACTTGTTGGTGAGATGAAAACTGTTATATACTTATATGTTTCATTATTATTTTTGGCAGTTCATTTGTATATTTCTTCATTTTGTATATTTGAAAAACTGACTAGTGTAGTTTTTTTTTTTGCAGCCTTGGTTTGCTGAGCATTCAAAGAAAATAGGACCCAAGTGGAAGGTGCGGAATAGAGAAGCCTCTTTTGTCCAAGGTTTGCAAGGTGGAACATTGAGAGCCTTTGTAATCACATAGAAATGAATGCGACGATTTTGGAGAGGTAACAAAGTAGATTAATATGATATTGTTATATTGCATTCAAACTCGTTATGAAATAGGCACTTTAAGATAAAAAAATTGTTAATTCATTATACCATAGGAATGGACTTCATTCCCAGGAGTGAAGTCTGAAAACTCTCTATAGTCCATGCAATAGATTGGACTTCACTCACAGAATGAAGTCTATTAAAACCTCTCCATTCCATGCCATAGAAATGGACTTCATTCCCAGGAGTGAAGTCTATTAAAACATGTTATGAACTCCGACTGTTAATGTCAATTGCTCTGAACTTGTAGTTCATTCCTTTTTAATGAATTCAAATTATGAATGAGGAAGTAATTGGGGTTTCATTTTGTGTGTGCAGCTATCAGAAAAATTTCTGGAAGAATATATAGAGGCTGAAACAAAGCTACTTCAACAACAAAAGGCCAAGACAAAGGCTGAGTTGCTCGAGGAAGAATTCAACCTTATGTCAGGTCAGGTAGAAAGTCTTAAAGCTACACATGTTGGTGAGATGGAGAACCTGAGAGTTAAACATACTCGAGAGATTAAAAAGTTGACAAGAAAGCATTCGGGAGGAGATGGGGCATCTTTTGTTAAAGCGGCAAGAACTTGAGCACTCACTTGCAGAAGCAACAACTTCAAAGACACTTTTGACAGGAAAATGGAGTCCCTTGTAGAACACTTGTCTTCTAAGCAATCCGAGGTTGATGCATTGCTAGTCAAGGTGGGAATGTCGCAAAATTCATGGCAGAACAGGCTTGTGAATACATGCGTACAATTTTCCTAATGATGAGTACAAGAGTTCATTGTTGAGTGATGAAATAAACAATATCTTGAATCAACAAGTGGATGAAGGCACGGAAGTCGGTGGAGGGAATGAAAATGTTGTTCGGATGAAGGAACGCATGGCGGCATCAAATGCTTTAGATATGGAAGCCGCCGGAAAGACTGCTCCTATCTTTCCCGTCTTAACTGTTGTGAATCCTTCTACTCAAGTTGATGCTATGGAAAAGCTACTTGATACGATGGTCAAGAAGAGCTACCTTCATTTCCAACAGGCATAATGGAGTTCCTTTAAATATGGATCAATGTTTGAACCTAGGTAAAAATTCCAACTATTCTTCTCCCTTTTTTTAAAAAATTTATCCTTTACAGGTTGGACTTCATTCCTGGGATAAATTCTAGAAAATGAAGTCCACATAATGGACTTCATTTTTGGAATGAAGTCCATATAAAGGTTGGACTTCATTCCTGGAATGAAGTCCACATAATGAAGTCTGTGCCTTAGAAAATTCAGGGTATATTATTGTTCTATGATGGACTTCATTTTTGGAGTGAAGTCCATTATGTGGACTTCATTTTTGGAGTGAAGTCCATTATAGAAAATTTAGGGTATAGTATTGTTCTATAATGGAATAGAAAAGTTAGTTTTGGAATGTAGTCCACATAAAGGACTTCATTTTTGGAATGAATTCCACATAAAGGTTGGAGTTCATTCTCATGGATGAACTCTGGATACAAAATATCATTATGAAGTTCACATATAGATGTTAGGGGTTCATTCGAGGTGAACTCGATTTTTTGATGCACAATACCATTATTGAATTGTTTTATATTTGTGTTTTTGAATTATTTATAGCAGCAAGAGACAGAGATAATATGTTCATCAATGAAGAGCATGTGAGTCTGCAGATTATTGTTGACAAGAATGAGAAGAATGAAGACTTGAATAATGAAGAAGTCGACACCATCAAAAAGGGTCAACCAAATCGGCCGGGTCAACCAAAAATCTACGAGAAATCAAATCAATCAGTAGTCCTCCTAGTTTCTCGATTGGGATGACACGAGATAGTTGTTGAGCAAGCAAACAACATTGAGCCAGTATCACAGGTAGTTGTTGAAAGACAAGATTTGAATGATGAAGAAGTTGTTGAGCCAAACAAACAACATTGAGACAATATCACAAATAGTTCTTTGATTTGAATAAACATGGTCTTGGTTCTTGAATGTGATAAAACCCCAATTAAAGTTGTTGAAAGACACGGGATGACTACAAGGGGCAAAAAGGCAACAAATGTGCTTGGAAAAGAGTACATCGGTGGATCGGACTATAGTGAATCGAAACTGAAGTTCACATTGATATCTTAAAGGAAAGAACCTCTAAATGAGGAGAAGAACGTTGAGCATAACGAACAACAAGTGAAGAATCGAGCAAGCAAGAAAGTTGTTTCGAAGACTCCTCCTAAACCTGCTGACCAGGAGAAGAATGCTGAGCAGAAGAAGAGAAAGAATGTACCTGCTGCAAAGGAAAGGCAACAAATGTGCTTGTTGCATGTAGATTTTCGATTCGTCTTGTTCCATTTATAGACTTCATGCCGTAGAAATGGACTTCATTCCCAGGAGTGAAGTCTAGAAAAACCGCTTCAATCCATGCCATAGAAATTGACTTCATTCCCAGGAGTGAAGTCCATTAAAACCTCTCCATTCCATGCCATAGGAATGGACTTCATTCCAGGAGTGAAGTCCATTCTAAAACTCTCTATAGTCCCTGCAATAGAATGGACTTCATTCCTGGAATGAAGTCTATTAAAACCTCTCCATTCCATGCCATATGAATGGACTTCATTCCCAGGAGTGAAGTCTATCAAAACTCTCTATAGCCCAAGATTTAGAATGGACTTCATTCCAGGAATGAAGTGTATTAAAACCTCTTCATTCCATGCCATAGAAAAATTGACTTCATTCCTGGAGTGAAGTCTATTAAAAGTCTCTATAGTCCATGCAATAGAAATTGACTTCATTCCCAGGAGTGAAGTCTATTAAAACCTCTCCATTGCATGCCATAGGAATGGACTTCATTCCTGGAGTGAAGTCTATTAAAACTCTCTATAGTCCATGCAATAGAATGGACTTCATTCCCCGAGGAATGAAGTCTAGAATAACCTCTCCAGTCCATGCCATAGAAATTGACTTCATTCTGGAGTGAAGTCTATTAAAACTCTCTATAGTCCATGCAATAGAATGGACTTCACTCCGAGGAATGAAGTTTAGAATAACCTCTCTCGTCCATGCCATAGAAATGAACTTCATTCCCAGTAGTGAAGTCTATTAAACCCTCTCCGGTCCATGCATTATAAATGGACTTCACTCCTAGAATGAAGTCTAGAAAAAACCTCTCAGTCCATCCCATAGATAGAATGAAGTTATGAGAAGTCTAGAAAAGTTTTAGATATATATTCTACGGTCCATAACATAGATAGAATGAACTTTATCTTCTTTATATCACCTAATATTTTATGAAAAACCCTTGAGCGTTAATGTTTTTGTTTTTCTTTTAAAAATGTAGATAAGAAGATAAAGTGTAGCTATGTTGGAGTAATTGCACTTGTCCAAAAGATTAAAGCACTAGAGGATGAAGAGGCTTTGAATGAAGAACGAAACGTGCATTGTATAGGAGTCCATTGGGTAATGTAGCCAAAGTGTTTTACGGAAGAGACCATTGTTGCTACTTTTTGCATGGAATAAGTCACTATCTGCCGTCCAAATTATATGCAACACACATCGATTCATTCCCGGTTCAAATGATCATGTGTTCATTTTCAAAGTAGGGGAACAAACATTTGTGCTCGAGATCCTCACTGAAGAGTTGTCATTAATATTTGGAATACCATGCATCCCCTGGCGGCGGAATAGAAGAAACTTTCTTGGACTCAAGAAACCGAGACAGACTACACTTGTGGAAGGTTACGGAAAACCTACAAATTTGATCCACCGAAAAGGAAACCTTTTGATATTAAGAATCTGAACCGAAAGATAAAATTATTGAGTTGATTAAGAATAAAGGATCTATTGAAGATCTTGTAATAATGTTTGAACTTTTTCTCTTGTCTACCATTTTTTTTACTATTTGGTGATGGAGGTTCCATACACTCTAAGTACCTAGCTTGCCTAGAGTCACTAGGTACGATGTCTTTGCCGCATCTCATACACAAGCATTTGATGGAAAGCTTGAAAAGAGGTTCTTCAAGGATGTTACCTTTACTTGTTGGTGAGATGAAAAGCTGTTATATACTTATATGTTTCATTATTATTTTTGGCGATGTTCATTTGTATATTTCTTCATTTTGTATATTTGAAAAAAGCTGACTAGTGTAGTTTTTTTTTGCAGCATTCAAAGAAAATAGGACCCAAGTGGAAGGTGCGAAATAGAAAGCCTCTTGTCCAAGGTTTGCAAGGTGGAACATTGAGAGCCTTTGTAATCACATAGAAATGAATGCCGTGATTTTGGAGAGGTAACAAAGTAGATTAATATGATATTGTTATATTGCATTCAAACCTGTTATGAAATAGGCACTTTAAGATAAAAAAAAATTGTTAATTCATTATACCATAGGAATGGACTTCATTCCCGGGAGTGAAGTCTGTTAAAACTCTCTATAGTCCATGCAATAGATTGGACTTCACTCCTGGAATGAAGTCTATTAAAACCTCTCCATTCCATGCCATAGAAATGGACTTCATTCCCAGGAGTGAAGTCTATTAAAACATGTTATGAACTCCGACTGTTAATGTCAATTGCTCTGAACCTGTAGTTCATTCCTTTTTAATGAATTCAAATTATGAATGAGGAAGTAATTGGGGTTTCATTTTGTGTGTGCAGCTATCAGAAAAATTTCTGGAAGAATATATAGAGGCTGAAACAAAGCTACTTCAACAACAAAAGGCCAAGACAAAGGCTGAGTTGCTCGAGGAAGAATTCAACCTTATGTCAGGTCAGATAGAAAGTCTTAAAGCTACACATGTTGGTGAGATGGAGAACCTGAGAGTTAAACATACTCGAGAGATTAAAAGTTGACAAGAAAGCATTCAGAGGAGATGTGGCATCTTTTGTTAAAGCAGCAAGAACTTGAGCACTCACTTGCAGAAGCAACAACTTCAAAGACACTTTTTTAACAGGAAAATGGAGTCCCTTGTAGAACACTTGTCTTCTAAGCAACCCGAGGTTGATGCATTGCTAGCTGAAGGTGGGAATGTCGCAAAATTCATGGCAGAACAGGCTTGTGAATACATGCGTACAATTTTCCCTGATGAGTACAAGAGTTCATTGTTGAGTGATGAAATAAACAATATACTGAATCAACAAGTGGATGAAGGCACGGAAGCTGGTGGAGGGAATGAAAATGTTGTTCTGGATGAAGGAACGCAAGCAGCATCAGATGCTGATATGGAAGCTGCCAGAAGACCTGCTCCTATCTTTCCCGTCTTAACTGTTGTGAATCCTTCTACTCAAGTTGATGCTATGGAAAAGCTACTTGATACGATGGCTGAAGAAGAGCTACCTTCATTTCCAACAGACAGCGCCGGAGTTCCTTTAAATATGGATCAATGTTTGAACCTAGGTAAAAATTCCAACTATTCTTCTCCCTTTTTTAAAAAATTTATCCTTTCTGAGTTGGAATTCATTCCTGGATAAATTCTAGAAAATGAAGTCCACATAATGGACTTCATTTTGGGAATGAAGTCCATATAAAGGTTGGACTTCATTCCTGGAATGAAGTCCATATAATGAAGTCTGTGCCTTAGAAAATTCAGGGTATATTATTGTTCTATGATGGACTTCATTTTTGGAGTGAAGTCCATTATGTGGACTTCATTTTTGAGTGAAGTCCATTATAGAAAATTTAGGGTATAGTATTGTTCTATAATGGAATAGAAAAGTTAGTTTTGGAATGTAGTCCACATAAAGGACTTCATTTTTGGAATGAATTCCACATAAAGGTTGGAGTTCATTCTCATGGATGAACTCGGATACAAAATATCATTATGAAGTTCACATATAGATGTTAGGGGTTCATTACGAGGGTGAACTCGATTTTTGATGCACAATACCATTATTGAATTGTTTTATATTTGTGTTTTTTGAATTATTTATAGCAGCAAGAGACAGAGATAATATGTTAAATCAATGAAGAGCATGTGAGTCTGCAGATTATTGTTGACAAGAATGAGAAGAATGAAGACTTGAATAATGAAGAAGTTTTACACCATCAAAAAGGGTCAACCAGCGTCAGCCAGGGTCAACCAAAAATCTACAGTAAATCAAATCAACTGTAGTCCTCCTAGTTTCTCGATTGGGATGACACAGATAGTTGTTGAGCAAGCAAACAACATTGAGCCAGTATCACAGGTAGTTGTTGAAAGACAAGATTTGAATGATGAAGAAGTTGTTGAGCCAGCAAACAACATTGAGACAGTATCACAGATAGTTGCTGATTTGAATAAACATGGTCTTGGTTCTTCAGACACTGATAAAACCCCAATTAAAGTTGTTGAAAGACACAGGATGACTACAAGGGGCAAAAAGGCAACAAATGTGCTTGGAAAAGAGTACATCGGTGGATCGGACTATAGTGAATCGAAACTGAAGTTCACATTGATACTGCAAAGGAAAGAACCTCTAAATGAGGAGAAGAACGTTGAGCAGAACGAACAACAAGTGAAGAATCGAGCAAGCAAGAAAGTTGTTTCGAAGACTCCTCCTAAACCTGCTGACCAGGAGAAGAATGCTGAGCAGAAGAAGAGAAAGAATGTACCTGCTGCAAAGGAAAGGCAACAAATGTGCTTGTTGCATGTAGATTTTCGATTCGTCTTGTTCCATTTCTAGACTTCATGCCGTAGAAATTGACTTCATTCCCAGGAGTGAAGTCTAGAAAAACCGCTTCAATCCATGCCATAGAAAAATGACTTCATTCCCAGGAGTGAAGTCCATTAAAACCTCTCCATTCCATGCCATAGGAATGGACTTCATTCCAGGAGTGAAGTCCATTCTAAAACTCTCTATAGTCCCTGCAATAGAATGGACTTCATTCCCAGGAGTGAAGTCTATTAAAACCTCTCCATTCCATGCCATATGAATGGACTTCATTCCCAGGAGTGAAGTCTATCAAAACTCTCTATAGCCCAAGATTTAGAATGGACTTCATTCCAGGAATGAAGTGTATTAAAACCTCTTCATTCCATGCCATAGAAAAATTGACTTCATTCACAGGTGAAGTCTATTAAAAGTCTCTATAGTCCATGCAATAGAAATTGACTTCATTCCCAGGAGTGAAGTCTATTAAAACCTCTCCATTCCATGCCATAGGAATGGACTTCATTCCAAGGAGTGAAGTCTATCAAAACTCTCTATAGCCCAAGATTTAGAATGGACTTCATTCCGGAATGAAGTGTATTAAAACCTCTTCATTCCATGCCATAGAAAAATTGACTTCATTCCTGGAGTGAAGTCTATTAAAAGTCTCTATAGTCCATGCAATAGAAATTGACTTCATTCCCAGGAGTGAAGTCTATTAAAACCTCTCCATTCCATGCCATAGGAATGGACTTCATTCTGGTGAAGTCTGTTAAAACTCTCTATAGTCCATGCAATAGAATGGACTTCATTCCCAGTAGTGAAGTCTAGAATAACCTCTCCATTCCATGCCATAGAAATGGACTTCATTCCTGGAGTGAAGTCTATTAAAACTCTCTATAGTCCATGCAATAGAATGGACTTCACTCCAGGAATGAAGTTTAGAATAACCTCTCTCGTCCATGCCATAGAAATGAACTTCATTCTAGGAGTGAAGTCTATTAAACCCTCTCCGGTCCATGCATTATAAATGGACTTCACTCCTAGAATGAAGTCTAGAAAAAACCTCTCCAGTCCATCCCATAGATAGAATGAAGTTATGAGAAGTCTAGAAAAGTTTTAGATATATATTCTACGGTCCATAACATAGATAGAATGAACTTTATCTTCTTTATATCACCTAATATTTTATGAAAAACCCTTGAGCGTTAATGTTTTTTTTGTTTTTCTTTTAAAAAATGTAGATAAGAAGATAAAGTGTAGCTATGTTGGAGTAATTGCACTTGTCCAAAATATTAAAGCACTAGAGGATGAAGAGGCTTTGAATGAAGAACAGAAACGTGCATTGTATAGGAGTCCATTGGGTAATGTAGCCAAAGTGTTTGGAAGAGACCATTGTTGCTCTTGCATGGAATAAGTCACTACTGCCGTCCAAATTATATGCAACACACATCGGTTCATTCCTGGTTCAAATGATCATGTGTTCATTTTCAAAGTAGGGGAACAAACATTTGTGCTCGGATCCTCACCAAGAGTTGTCATTAATATTTGGAATACCATGCATCCTGGCGGCGGAATAGAAGAAACTTTCTTGGACTCAAGAAACCAGACAGACTACACTTGTGGAAGGTTACGGAAAACCTACAAATTTGATCCACCGAAAGGAAACCTTTTGATATTAAGAATACGAACCGAAAGATAAAATTATTGAGTTGATTAAGAATAAAGGATCTATTGAAGATCTTGTAATAATGTTTGAACTTTTTCTCTTGTCTACCATTTTTTTTTCTACTACCGTGATGGAGGTTCCATACACTCCAAGTACCTAGCTTGCCTAGAGTCACTAGGTACGATGTCTTTGCCGCATCTCATACACAAGCATTTGATGGAAAGCTTGAAAAGAGGTTCTTCTCTCAAGGATGTTACCTTTACTTGTTGGTGAGATGAAAATCAAGTTATATACTTATATGTTTCATTATTATTTTTGGCAGTTCATTTGTATATTTCTTCATTTTGTATATTTGAAAAAGCTGACTAGTGTAGTTTTTTTTTTTGCAGCCTTGGTTTCTTTGAGCATTCAAAGAAAATAGGACCCAAGTGGAAGGTGCAGAATAGAGAAGCCTACTGTCCAGCAGTAGCTTCTTGCATCTAAGGAAGCGTAAGTATTAAATAACTACTAAAACCAGTTTCCAATTTGATTTTTAATGGCTGAGTTCATATCTCTCTATATTGCAGAATGTGGTCAGTGTGGTAGGTTTTACTTGAAAAATTTCTGGTCGGCGAAATGTACTGATGGAAAGATGTTATTCATGGTGGTCTAGACTTGACCAGAGTAAGTAACTACATAGTTTTTTTATTTTATGTATCTGCAAACGTTTACAATGTGGTTTTCTAGTAATAGATGGTTGAGAACTTTCGGCTATAAAACAGTCCAAATTGTTGCATCCCAAGTGTATACTGTTCAGGAGGGCCTGTCAAACAATGTTGCTTCCAAGTTTTATGGCATACTGGATGCAACTGGATTTCCAATTCCAACTGAATTTCGTTGCTTTGATTGCCGACCTTAGCGCATTACGTTGTCCAATTATTTGATGAAAACTATCTGTATCTTCTTGAAATTGTTTTGTCCACTTATATTGTACCGAACAAAAAAATAATCACTCTCTTTATGTAAACACAAATTAACACTTTTTTGCTTATGTCCTGCAACCACCAAATGATTAACTTTGGTGGAAACATGTCCTCTAGGTTCTCCTTAGTGCGAGGAATGTGACTGACTAAAGTCTTGGATTGTTACATTAAGGTTTACTTAAAAGTTGATATATTTGTGTATATGCAAATGTTTACGATGTCGTTATCTGACTAAAGTCTTGGATGATTAAGAATTTCTGCTAGAAAACAGTTACAACCAAAATGTACTCTATTCAGTAGGGTTTTATTGTTATGGATGAACTATTACTGGTGATGTTAGACGATTATGGTTTAGGATTTAGTTAAAATTCTGTAGTAGACAATTGCTTATGAAGTAATAATTTGTATCTCAGATTTGTTGCCCGCCGATATATCATATCTATCATGCATTCAATTGTTGCATCCCAAATGTAATCTATTCAGGAGGGCCCTGTCAAACAATGTTGCGTCCAAGTTTTATATATATTGGATGCATCTGGATTTCCAATTCCAACTGAATTTCTTTGCTTTGATTGCCGCTCTTAGCACACTTTGTTGTTCAGTTATATCATGAAAACTATCTGTATCTTGTTGAAATTTCTTTGAACTTAAATTATATCATCACTTTTACAGGGGTTCGCAGATACTCAAAACCTGGAAAGCTATTACAGATGATTCCTCCTCGAATTGCAACGCGGAGAGAAAGGAAGTGACATAATGAGATCAAATTTTAGTTGAAAATCTTAAAGAAAGTGCTTGTGATGCTGATGACTTAATGTTAGAAATTCTCTTATGAAACCCCTTTAGTTTAAAAATCTAAAAGTCAGTGCTTGCAATGCTGATGGCATTTTGGAGACTTGAATTATATGTGATTTTGCCTCGTCCTCCAATTTCATTTCAAGCTGGCTACAAGATTTGCAGATATTGACCTAAAACTAGAGGTTCGGACAATGATGCAGTTTTCTGATTGCCGTAATGACATCTACTCTCATTAGTAAGTTCTTGTTCTTCTCATTTTCATTTAGTTATGTCCATTTTCAGCTGTTTCTGATTTCATCCTCGGTAACAAATTGTTGTTAGGATTTTTTTTCCCCATGACTATTGTTTGACTTATCCATTACACTGAGTCTGAGTATGTAATATAACTAGTTTAGATTTAACGTTCAACATGTACACTAGGAACTTCTTTGTAATCTGAAACATAGAGCAGAAGGATGTTGTGCTCCTTCCTGCTACATATATTTGAATTGGAATATAGCGAAGAAACTTGCTCCTATCAAACTATGTTGCCTCCGAGTTGTGTCATGTTTTGGATGCAACTGAATTTCCAACTAAATTTGTTTGCTCTCTTTTTCATCAATTATTTACTCCCTCCGTTACTTTTTAATAGGCCAGTTTCTATAAATAAATGTTACAAAAAAATAGGCTGGCTTCCCAATTGGGAAAGTCAAATATTCTTTAATTTTTGGGCCACTTTTCTTTTAACTTAACGATTTGATGAGTGTTATGTGGGCCAATTTCAATTCATACTTTTTTGGGTGACAAGTGTCGTAGAATGGCATCTCACTACACTTTTTTATTGACAAGTGTCATTTTCAGAGGACCACTTTCATGATTAGTTCTCATAATTTCCTTAATTTTCCGAAAAATAAACTGGCTATATTAAAAAGTAACGGAGGGAGTATCTTTTTGAAAATTATTCATCTTCCTGAAAATTGTTCCGTGAACAAAAATTATATCACGACTTATATTTTCTGCCGATATGCTGACGAACATGGAACGCAATACCTTACAGATGATTCTTCCTAAAATTGTGATGCTGTCTCTTGCGTCTAAGCCGATAGAGGCAGTTTGAAGTATATGTGATTTCTGCTCATCCCCCAAGTTCTTTTCAAGGTGGCTAGATTTTTTTTTTAAACTAAAAATTAGAGGTTCTCATCAGCAAGTCTAATTTTCTTATTTCAATTGGTTTTCGACAAATTTTACTTGATTCTTGAGAATAGTTCTAGTATAAATCGACTTTTTAATACACCAATTCTCAGAATGTACTTATGTAACTGGCTTCGATTTGAATCCACCTTGTACACTAGGAAGGTCTTGATAATCTGGAACATAGAGTAGAGCGATATATAATTTTGATGTTAATTACTTCTCTAAGTATGAATGGAGGAATGGAAATGACACCTCAATGTCAATGGCCTTGGCTTCGACCAAGTGCTGGTTCATATGGAAGGAGAGATGCCTCAGAAATTTTGAGGACAAAATCAGATCTCCTACCCTATTAGCTATGGCCATTTTGAATCATTTTGCATACTGGCATCCAGATTTAAATCTCCAAACAAAACAGACAGTCGAAACAGCAAAACTGGATATCTCCAGATTTAAATCATTTTACTAACTCAGGTTTCGGTTTTGTCTTGCGCAATTGGACAGGAACATTTGGAGGAGCCGAACTGGGCAATTTCAGATGTGCATCAGCAGAAGAGGCAGAAGACACTGCTTCAGGCAGTTAAATGGGCCAAACAAAGAAATCTTCAAAATCTGGTCATTGCGGGGGATAACTCATCTACTATTCTATATCTACAAGGAAAGAAAAGCGCAATTCAGTGGCAAAGCATGGCAATCTTAGATCAAGCTAGAAGTCTGGCAGACAGTTTAATCTCTTTTTTGATAGAAAGGCGAACGGGGTAGCAGATATACTTGCTAAGAAACTTCTACATCACCAGTTTCTTATGAAGATTCAGCACCAGTTTTTTTAATTCCTAGATTAACTTTTGACATTGTCAAAGCTCTAAATGTTGTAACAAGAACAGAAGAAACTTATCCAACTGATTCAGTCATTGTTGAGCATCTCATATGGATTTGATCCCAAACGAGCCTGAATCTAGCAGATTAGTTAATTCTATGTAAGTTTGTTTGGCTTTCAATCTGAACCTGTGTTGACGGATTTCTTTTGCAAAATGATTCAAGGGACGGGTTCATACTAGTCATCGGCATTATGATTTCTAGTTCCTCAATTTTTGTTTACATTTCCATCTTCTTCGTATTAATTTTACCTGTTCAATAATTCCTGCGAATATTATGTTTATTAATATCTTTTGTTCTGTGTTTAACAGCTGCATTAGAGAATTTATGAAAAACAAATCTTAACAGAAGATGGAACATCAGAGCAGAACCTCTCGTACCAGATATGACAACTGCTACAATCGCAAGATAAAAAGGAACAAACAAGTCCATTCCAAGGACCACTCAATTTTAAAACTTACAAGGACAGCAGCAATATCCATCTGTTCTTACTCGAACAATCAAGAGATTACGATAAGATAAGAATGAAGAATGCCAGATTACTGAGTCAGACTATCAAAATGTCTCGTACAATCATTTGCCAAAGAAATTTAAAGAAAAAAAAACATCAGCTTGGTCATAAACAACCTTGCACTTTTAGGGGCGACCCCGAAAGAATTAGGGGCGACTTTTTTATTCCCAACCCATATACACCGTTAAGGAATGTCCAAAAACGCGGAGAATACGTTAATGCCCTTACACAATCGGAAGCTATTTTGTTCCCGATTATAACAACGAAATCGGAAGCTTAGTAACTATGTTATACTCACAGGTGTTATCGATTTTGTGCCAAACTCGCATCGGCTTCTATGACAATCGGAAGGAAATAACCTCACGAGACTACCGATTATAGTAGCTCATAAATTCCCAAAATTGGTGATTTCGCCAAGAAAGAAATTTAGAACAAATCTGTATAATCGGAAGCCTTATTAACTCTGGAATTATTCTAGTTCCCAAATTCGAACAAAATGACATTTTAAAAAACAAAATTTGGGGCAAGCTGTATAATCGGTAGGTTATTAGCTCACAGATTATACTCCAACTACACCCAAAATTTTTATGAAAATCGGAAGTTTTAATTGTTGATCGACTCACAGATTATACTCCAAACGGCTAGTTCGTTCAAAATAAACTAGCCGTGCCTCGAAAACCAAACACAATCGGTAGATAATACATATTGACAAACCTCAGATTATGTTGAAGTAACAGATTTTTTAAAAAAACTAGCCGTTAGGTACTTTTTGCTATAAATAGAGACCTATCTCTACCAAACTTATTCACCCATCACTTTCAATCTTCTAAATCAGTCACCCATCACTTTAGAACACTAAAAATGGCTCCAACTCAGTTCAATCATCTAGAAGATGTTGCTATTGTCGAGCACACACCACTCTCACAAAGCACTCCAGTTGAGGAAGCGCAATGGGTGACCCGATGAAACGAAGACCCAACAAGAGGGCCTTACTTTGGGGATGATCAAAACACCAATGCTTGGTGGAAACGGGTGTTTAAGGTTTTAAAGCACTAAGCGGAAATCGTTATAGGAGGACGCTCCATGAAATAAGGGAAAGGTGCATATTTATACAATGAATGCGTCTTCTTTGAGAAACAATTGAAAGCTCGTAAGGACGCTATGCCAAACGAAGACCGAATGAGTAGAGTAAGTTTGTGAATCAATAGGCCTCTTATCAAAAATTCTTTATTTGGTTATGATTATTCAACAATCAGGTGTTCAACCAAGTGCCTCTCAATCACAACCAATCCAAGAAGGTGTTCAACCAAGTGCCTCTCAATCACAACCAATCCAAGAAGGTGTTCAACCAAGTGCCTCTCAATCACAACCAATTCAAGAAGTTGTTCAACCAAGTGCTCCACCATCACAACCGAGTAGGACAACCTAGTGGCTCAAGAAGAAGGAGAAAGCCGAAAATAAAAAACCTCCTCGAAAGAAAGCGAAACACCTTGTCCGGATGGGCGAAGGTGAAGGATATTCCGGAAGGTGTAATCCTTGGGCTGGGAGGATGGAGGAGAATTGTTATTTGGATACAAAGAATCCTGGGCCAGAGAAATATATGAAACTGAGGTAATGATCGTATCCATGTTTTATTAACCTATTATGTTTTTCTCCTAATACTTTTAAGGGTTGTAGTTTTAGGTTATTCTAATTTTATTTTTAACTTGTCATGTGTTTAATAGTATCATTCCGATGCGGTTCGTTTACTCAAAGCGACATGCTGCAACAAAATGCTAGATTGGCCTTTGGAGGGTGAATGTGAAAGGTTCAAGACCATTATTGCAAATTCGAGGTTGGCGATCTTGCGGGGAACTCAATGTTGGAACATGATCGGGTGGCTATATCGGCGTTTGTGGAGAGACTTTATCAGACCGACACCTTCCATATGCCGTTTGGGAGATGACGATAACCCAGAGATGATGTTGAGCAGATTCTTAAACTCCCCGTCCATGGCAAGGGTGTTAGGGCCCCGGTTCACTAAGCGGTTGGAATGGAGGAATCTTTATGATCGACTAAGAGGTGTTTGGGTTGGGATGAAGAAACATCAACAAGCGAGTTCAAAAGATGCATGAAGTATAGAACTAGACAGGTTCAACATGGGTACTACGATGGATATGTTCAAGGGCACCAAGGAAAAAAGAAGAAAGGAACTTTAACGGACGAGCAAGTCAACCACGCGGCCACCGCATATCTCCTATGTGTATTGGGATGTGTCATTTCCCCAATACCGGTGGCAATCGAGTCGACGCCAACCTTTTACAACTTACGGATCCTCTCGATAAAGTGCATGAGTACTCTTGGGGCACGGCATGCCATGCGTGGTTGATGGAAGAGTTGATAAAGGCGTCGAGGTTGGAATTAGCCAAGTGGCGGGAACGTGAGTCTGCTACAGGTATTGTTTATTAACTCCACATACTTGGTTATTTTTATTTTTATACTATTGAAGAATCAATTTCCTAATACTTGCAAAAATGACATTATAGACTTGGATCTACGTCCACTTCCCTATCTTGGGATTGGCCATTGAAACCCTACGTGGGAGAAAGGTGACCCTATAGGAAGAAAGTACGTCTTCGATGACAACCATTCTAGGACGAAGGAGCATCGGTTGATTCGTTTGAGGGAGATTTTGGACTCACTTAAAGCCCAAGACGTATGCTTTGATCCATACAAGGAAAGACCAGCTCTTTGGACATATCGCGGGTCGGTCCGATTTGGCACTTTATTTTGGACCGTTGTGGCACCCCAGGGATATATGATGTACAATGCCTCAAGGGTGATGCGACAACACGGTTTTGTACAAGGTATACCAAAGGAGGAAATCCATGGAAATTTCACTTTGGTTGGAGCAATGCAAGTCGATAAAGATTCTATCACGGTGGTTCACAAGGGTTCACCATCCTGTCAATTCCATTGGGATAGAAGGGCGCATTACTTGATCAACCAAGGAAGGGCAGCCAACCAAGGTTTTGAAAATGCTCCCAACTACATGGATTGGTACCGTAATGTTTCTCATGTTCGTGTAATCCAAATGATCTTAAAGCAAAGCCGACTTAAATGCAAGAGTATCCTCAAAGAGAAGCGCGGGTTTTGATAGATTGGTACGTATTGTTTTGTTAATTTAGTTTAATATTATGGGTCAAAATAGAGTAATAACCGTTTGATGGTATGCTATGTTTTAAAGCAGATGAACAGTTCAAGCGTTTGTCGAAATGGTGCCTTTGATTGTATAAAGGCCGGAGAAGCCTGTTTGATTGAGAAGATAAAAGACCACAAGCGAGTTGATTGACAACGTTGACAATGAGGAGTATGCATCTCGGTTCGGGGAAAAATTGCAAAAGAAACCTGCAACCAAGGTGAACAAAGAACTCGGGCTTCATCAAGCACTCAAGTTGATGAAACCCATGATGATCTTGGTCCAAGTCGTAGAGCTAATAAAAATCGCAAAGTCAAAGCAAATAGGAACAAGTGAACTCTCGGTGTTGTAAACTCTCGATGTTTTTCTTTAACTTTATGGATAACTTTGTTTATGTTGGTTATGTCGGATTATGTCGTTTTCAAATATTGTGTCGTAATATTAGTTGTTTCGTTATGTTTATGGATTAAGAACAAAGTTATTTTACACATTTTATGCATTTAACGATGACTACGCAGCGAATCACATGAAGAGACATGAAAGTGTTGAATTTTGGAACACAATCGGAAGATAAGTTTATATATTAACCTACCGATTCGGGGATGTTCCAATTTTTAGTCGAAAATCGGGTAGGGTTATACGTTATTAACCTACCGATTCGGGGATTGTGCAAAATATTTTGTCGAATCGGAGGATTGCTAATATACTTTTCTCTCCGATTATCATGTGTAAAGAAAACACTCGTCTTACGTATCCAAACAACACCACAATCGGAAGGTAAATGTGTACCTTCACTTCCGAATAACAATAATCGGTAGGTTTATTTGTAATGTTCCTTCCGATTGTTATAAGTAAAAAAATTTGTTCTCTCAACCAACCAACACCATACTCGGGAAAGTAATTGAGCGCATTTACTCACAGAATATTCGTGTCGGAGGTTTGTGGTTTTCGTTAATTTCCGATTATTATACTAAAAAACAACTATGGTTTACGTAACCAAACAACACCATAATCGGAGGATATGGTAATATATTGCACTCCGATTATGGCCGTGCATAAAATCACGAACCACGTGGTTATGCCCAGCTCTGTACACTCAAAACCTATGGAATTTGGCAAGGATTCGATTTGGGGCTCCTTACAATCGGTAGGTTTTTAAGTTGTTAACTCTACTTTCATTATGGTAGATTTCAAAATTCATCACATTTGAATGATTTTACAAAAAACTCATTTTGGGGCAACCCATAATCGGATGGGTTGGTAATATATTTAACTCCCGTTATGGCTGCATCCAAAACGCAAACCAAGTGGTTAAGTGGTTGTTTGTGTGCACTCAAAACCCATGAAATATGGCAAAGGTTGGATCAGGGGCTCGTTATAATCGGTGGGTTATATAATTATATAACCTCACATTATGGTATATTTCAAAATTCATTACGTGAAGGATTTTAGAAAAAACTAAATTTGGGGCAACTTATAATCGGTAGTTTATGTAACCTATTATGCTTCCGATTATGGCTACAAAGTGGTTATGGTTGGCTCCGCACCCCTCAAAACCTATGGAATTTGGCCAAGGCTGAATACGGGGCTCCTTATAATCGGTAGTCTTACAAGTTGGATAACCTACCGATTATAAAAGAGATTATTAGCCGAAGTATCAACACAACAATCGGTAGGTATAGTTTCATTTTAACCTACCGATTGAATGTTTACCTACCGATTATGGTGTTGGCTACCGATTATATAAGGGCATATTGGCCATTTCGAAAAATCGAAGATAAGGGGTAGCTTAGATTTACGTTTGGGTGACCTTTTTTGTCTTTTAGTGTCGCCCCTAATTCTTTCGGAGTCGCCCCTAAAAGTGCAAGGATAAACAAGTTGGGGTAGGCAAAAAAAAAAAAAAAAAACACAATCATTGGCCTCACGCTGCCCTCACGCAGGATTGAACTGCGGACCTCCAGTTTACAAGACTGGCGCTCTACCACTGAGCTATAAGGGCTGTTGCTGAAAGCTTCACAGGTTTTATTAAGAAATCATATAAGGCAGATAACATCAGTGCGCCAACATTCAGAAAGAGAACCTGAAATCTAAGGAGATGTTGACAAAAAAAAAAAAAAAAAAATCCTCCAGTTATGCGATTGACCCAGCCCTTATTGTGCCACCAATTTTCTGGTATAACGACGATATAAAGAATCAGAAGTAATTGCTTTATTTCAGCTGTATCAAAATCCAGAAGTTCAAAAAGTATAGCTAACAACCAGAAACAGATGCCAAAATACTGACAACTTCAAGGATGAATTTTAAGGGTTAGACATTATAGGATGATCAGGTTTTGGATACAGGGACAGCACCACAAAAAATCAGCTCTTCAGTCATCTTCATGCAAGCCCCACAAAAAATGACCGTCAAAGCACTTTCATTACATGAAAGATGAAAGTAACAGTTATCTACAATGCCGAGATCACATATCCAAGTAAGCAATCAAGTATCTCGCATAGCAGTACTGATCCTCCTCAATGTCCAGAGCCTCATCTTCTGCTACTAGAAGGTCTACTGAATTAGGAGTACCAGGTCTTCTTCCACCGGTTCTGGCTCTTCTTCGCTGTCAGACTCTTCAGATTCATCTTTAACTGGTTCATGACCGCCATAAGAAGCAAGAAAGTCAAATTGTTCCTTCAACCACTCTTGTTCCCTTTCTTCATTAGTTTTCAAGCATTCTTTCTTTTTATCACTGGCCAAACATCTGTTGTGTTGCTCTGGATACAAATTTGCTCTCTTTTTCTTCTGCAAGCAAAAGCCTCATATCAGTGTCGCATTATTTGCAATAAATGATGAATATGGATCCGATAACAGTGCAATAAATATTTGCAACAAATTTAGTTTAGATCCTTTTGGCTACTACATTGCTTGATGATAACATGAATATTTGCTTGAATTAGTGTTCCAATCTGAAGATAACGAGGATAAAAGTCCAGCAGAAGGCAGTGCAATTAACTGCCTCTTATAATGGGAACAAAGGATTCTCAATCTGTGACATGCAAATGGTCATCATATCTACCAATTAATGAAACAATGAACGTCTACAAATTTCAGCTGATCAACTCAGATTTCTCGGTTTTATATAAAAAAGCATCAAATGTTTTAACCAAACAGATCAAATTACCTGGATATCGACATTTTTGTTCCATCCAGATTCCAGTCTCCATAAGCGCAATGGGATTTCAGAAAACTGGATGGTATGCACTTGTGTGCAGTATCCTTATAACCCTTGGAAGTATAATCAAAGATTATGGCTTCTTGAAGTCACCGTGGATTTTGAATCAAATAAGAAATGCATTAGTTCCTTGTTATCAGTCTCAATTAGGGTACAACCAGTTTCTTTCTTCACTCCTCTATCTTCCATCAACTTCCTTATACTCTGTGCACCTTCCCATTGACCTTCTGATGCATATATATTTGACAACAACACATAATCCCCACTTTGATCATGTCTCAATGCCAGAAGTCGCTCATTTGCACGTTTACCCAGCTCAGCATTACCATGTATCCTACAAGCAGCAAGCAAAGTCCTCCAAATTATAGGGTTTGGTACAACTTCCATCAACTCTGCAAATTCAAATGCTTCTTCAAGTAGCCCTGCTCGTCCTAACATGTCTACCATACAACCATAGTGCCTCAAGTTAGGCTCTATTCCATATTGAATTCTCATAAGCTCAAAATACTTACGGCCCTTTCCGGTCATCCCACCATGACTACAAGCAACCAGTACTCCGATAAATGTGATCTCATCTGGCAGAGTTTTTTCTCTTTGCATCTCTTCAAACAAATCGATCGACTCCTTAGCATAACCATGTATAGCTAATCCCCCAATAATCGAATTCCACGTCGATGAATCTTTTTCCCTCATCCCCCTAAACACTTCAATTGCTTTTCCAATGTACCCACATTTAGCATACATATCAACAAGCGCATTCCCCAAAACAACACTTAAATTTCTTGAACCCATCTCCGTCATAGAGCGATGTATCCTCTCCCCAATATCCAGACTTCCAGAATCTGTACAAGCAGATAACAAACTCAGCATTGTCACTTCATCCGGCTGTTCTCCTGCAATTCTCATCTCCTCGAACATCTCGAAAGCTTTTTCATAAGACTTGGCAAGTACATAGCCTGCAATCATCGCATTCCAAGTAACCACATCTCGTTGGGGGACTTCATCAAAAAGTTTTCTTGCACTCTCCATATTCCCACACTTAGCATAGCCCGTAATCATAACATTCCAAGAAACCATATCTCTAGTAGGCATTTCATCAAATAGCTGCCTAGCAATTTCCAGTTCACCTCTTCTGGCATATCCAGCTGTTAAAGCCGAATAAGCAACAACATCCCTGCTCCCTGATCCCTCAAAAAGAACCCTTGCCACCTTCAAATCCCCACATTTTGCATTAAGATGAATCAAAGTATTTCTCACAAAAGTATCCGATTCTAAACAGATTTTTACAACTTTCCCATGGATTTGATTGCCCATTTGAATCCAAGAAAGTTTTGTGCAAGCTTTAAGAACAAAAGGGTAAGTATAATTATCTGGTTGAATGTCTTTTTGAATCATCTGTTTATAAAGACATACGGATTTGATAGGTTTAGAACTCTGAGCTGAACCTCTTATCATAGTATTCCATATGAAAAGATCTGGTTCGGTAATTTGATCAAACAGTTTATGAGCATAATCCATAGTTCCTGATAAACCAACAGAACATGTATAAATTAACTCTCTTAAAGAAGATGGGTTTGAATTGAAGCCTTTGATTATCATCAAACCATGGATTTGTTTCAGTGCTCTGAAACTTGTGCATCTTCGCCATAAATTCGAACATTGGATATGGTTGTTGACCCTTTTCCTGATCATTACTCACAACTTGTACTAGAGGAAACAGAAATGGATGTCCAAATTCAAATTATCACTCCAGGATTCATATTGTTTTCGGTTGGCTTTAGGCTTGGGCTTCTGTGCACGAAGGGTTTTTTAGGAACCGTTTTTTTGGGACCATAGTTTTTTTGGGATCATGGTTCTATTTTTAGTAAGACATTTAGAAATAAATCCAGGTCACCCATTATCTAGATATTTATGATAATACCTAAATTACCCTCTGATTATTTTTGGTTAATGATTAGTTAGTGTTAATATTAGTTAGTGTGATTAGTGAAATGATTTTGAATAAAGATTTGAGATAAAAAAAATCTGATTTTTTAAAAAACAAGTAGAATTATTGAGAGAGAAAAGTTAGAGAAGATGAAAAACAAAAGAATGGAAAATAATTTTTTTTGAGTTCACTAATCTAGACTATTCAAGTGATGATTCAATTGATGACAGCTCATCTGAATCTTCATCTCCTTCCTCTCCTAGAGTATATGTCAATCTTCACAATGATCCGGATATGGATTATTTCTTAGATGGTGAATGTATTCTTCTCCAAAGCCAATCTCAAGATGTAAACGATGGATTTTATCAACCACAACCGGAGGAAGACTATTTGGGTACCCAGGTATGCTCTAAACTTAGATAATGTTGGTTGAATTGGTCCAAATTTTCAAAAAAACGTGAATTTGTTAAGTAGATTTGGGCTTGTTCGGTTACCTTGTGTGAAGAACATGTAACCTAACTCATCCGAAAAAGTGTAGTTGATTTACTTTTTCTAAACACGCATGTTACCGAACTCTCCAATAATGGAGGTTTTTGAAATTCGGTTGACGGACATGTTACCGAACTTTTTAAATAGGATTACAATGTTATGTTCGGTTTGGCCGAAATGTAACCGAACTTTAGGGTCTATGAGTTCGGTTAGTTCGCAACCAATAGCTAACCAAACTTACGTAAAATAATATTTCACATTAGTGTATAACGTTCGGTTGGTTCGCAAACTTCATACCAACCAACTATCTAACCGAACTTACGTATAATAAAATTTGACTTAGTATACGTAAAGTTCGGTTAGTTGTCAACTTGCTTGACAAACCGAACTCTGAGTTCGGTTAGTTTGCAACCAATAGCTAACCGAACTTATGTAAAATAATATTTCACATTAGTGGATAAAGTTCGGTTGGTTCGCAAACTTCATACCAACCCACTATCTAACCGAACGCATTTACAATAAAATTTTGATTTAGTATACGTAACGTTCGGTTAGTTGTCAACTTGCTTGATAAACCGAACTTTGAGTTCGGTTATCCCGATAAAATTTTAATGTAACCGAACTTGTTTCTGATTGCAATTGATGTTGTTCCATTTCTTTTAGATTGAATGTCAACCTATACCAATGGATAATCAACCTTCTCCCATGGCATCTTTGTTTGAAGATACATCTAATCACTATGTCAATGATTTGGTTTTTGATAAACCTATTGATGCGAAGAATTGGGCTAGAGACCATGCCATGAAAGCCATGTGCGTATTAGTTTTGAACGGAAAAGAAATCCAAACTCGTTTTGAAATGGTTTGTGAGAGAAGTGGAGATCCCGATGTTAGTCACAAGAGGAAGGGTTATATGTATAAAGGAAAGACGACGAGGAAGAACACAGCGTGGTCAAAGAAAATTAAATGTCCGTTCAAGCTAGTATTTAGTAAGTGCAAAAAAAGAATGGATGGGTTCTATCTATGGATAAGGTGGCATGTCATCATAACCACCCTCGTCCGGATGATCTTGAAGGACATGCAATGGCCGCAAGGCTCACTCCTCAAGAAATGGAGAAAATAGCTAAATTTAGGAGAATGGAATTTCACCACTTAACATGCTTCGCTTACTAAAGGATGATGACAAGGATAATGTATCATCTTTGACGACCATTTACAATGCAACTGAGACAATTAAAAGAAATGAATGGAAGGATAGACAAGTGATGCAACAATTGTTTTTTTGCGCTAAAGAGAAAGGCTACGCGGTTCAAAAGAAGGTAGGTCCGGAAGATGAAATAACGCATATCTTCATTGCGCATCCGAAGAGTGTTCAATTGGATCAATCCTTCCATCAAGTTCTTATAATGGATTGCACTGTTGAATACGAGATTCCATTGTTGAATATTGTTGGTCGTACCTCGACGAAGTCACCGTTTACCGTTGTTTTTTTGTTTTCTAGAAGATGAGCAAGAACCAAGTTACACTTGGGCGCTACAACAAGTGAAGGCCATATACCGAGATGATGATATCCCCGCGGTTATAGTGACGGACAACGATGTAGCATTAATAAACGTAATAGAGAGAGTCTTCCCATTAGCAAATAATATGCTTTGTACGTTCCATATATGGTGTAATGTGATGAATAGGTGCAAGCCTCAAATTTTTCCACCAAAGAGGAAAGCATTTGAAGAGATTAGTATGCTACTGGGAAGATGAACAAGCGGATGCAAAAGGAGGAATTCAATATACAATACACTATAAATCACGCTAAATGGGTTGCTTTCTCTGGTGAATGGGAGTCATTGACTTGGTCTCTCACCGAAGAAGAGTATAATCTAAATCTTGCGGCATTGATCGAACATTGGTCTAGCCCGAATATCCAGGGATATTGTAACGTATGTGGTTAAGCAATGGTTGGAACCGCACAAAGAGCGCTTCGTTTATGCATTTAACAACCACCATAAACACTTTGGGAATCAAGCGACAAGTTTGGTAGAATCGGCTCACCACCGGTTGAAGAAAAATCTTTTTGGATGTGTCGATAATTTTGTGATTGTGTTTAACGCAATGGAGAATTACTTCAACCGCGAGATTGATAGAATTAAAGAGAAGTTTCAAAAAAATCCGCATCATGAAGTACAAAAAGATTGTAGACAAAGGTGGTAACATCAAGAATATGGCGGACCTTCGGTTGTTCAAGGGACTCCATTATAATGTTTCACGTTCTTGCATTAAGAGGTTAATGGTAGAGGTGAATTTGATTGACATATGGGGAACCAAGCCGGACGAGGTGTGTGTTTGCAACATGATGAAGTCTATGGGACTCCTTGTCGCCATATGATAGTTAAGTATGAACATGGCATAATCCCTCTAAGCGATATAGATCCATATTGGCAACAATTAAGTTTTGTCCCTCCTCCAAAGGGCGATGTCGGAGAAGAGTTTGGTGAAAATGAGATGGGAAGAATCGTTATCGAGATGTACCGGAACATGAACAAACTCTAAAAGCAAATCTTTTGGGATAACATGCGGCCAATCGTTTATCCACACACTTCGAAAAATGTGCACGAACCGAAAAAAGGCAAGGGCAAAGGTAGGCCAATCACCAAAGAAACCAAAAAACAAGTAAGAGAATATGCAAAGGTGTTGGCTAAGAGGAAAAGTGAAATGACCCCTTTTACTAGAGACCCTTGTGGGCATGAGCATACCGCGGCGAAGTATCAAGAAGATTCTAAGAAAAGGTCTAGGAATATTGTGGAAAAAGGCGAAACAAGTGAACGGGATATGAAGAAAAAAGGGCCGATGTTACGCTCGCAACCAACCCCACCTACTCCATCGGAACCTAGCCAGCCAATTCAACGAGACGTGAAGCTTAAGGCTCCAATATGTCGCATCCAAGAAAGAAGTCGACCAATTGATGATACATCAAATTTTGTTGATAGAAGGTACTTGGAAGAGCTACCTCCATACATTAGAAAGTACGTTATATCCACCGATGACGTCCCTTCGGATGGTAATTGCGGATTCCACGTTGTCGTACAACAACTAGGGCCTTTTTTGAAGGTGCGAAGCTGTATAATCATAATCGAATCACTTATGTCCGACAAAGGTTGTTGATGAAGATAAAGGACAACCCGGAATTTTACAAGCCAATGTTGTCCGATGGGGATGTTAGTCTCAATGTGCAATTTATTAGGTATAAAAGGCGACTCCACGGGGGGGATCCAATCACAAGGGATCATTGGATGGGCATGCCGATATGTGGGTACTTAATCGCCGAAGCATTCAATTGCGTGGTTCACTATTTCTCAAAAGGTGCTAGTTTCACATACACTCCGAAAACAAAAATATGTGTCGAGCAAATTAAATGTAGGAGAGTGGTGATTGCGCTTGTTAACAACAACCATTTTATAGGCCTCCGGTTAGAAGACGATTGTCCACTGCCTCCGATATGCGGAAACTCTTATTGGCATGGATTTAACCCCGACACAATGTTGGGATGGTGCATTATATATGAGCATAACATGGAGATGTGGAAAACTTTGAAGGATTTGGAAAAAATCATACACGAAGGTCCAGTTTCCCTTGCGGATGATTAAATGCACCATTAGTTAAACTAAGTATGCTTTGAACATCAACATAAGAATCAAAGATTGTGTTTTTTGGAATTAGGTATTACTTTTGGGTTATGCTTTGAAGATTTTCATAAGAATAAGAGACTGTTATTTTTGGAACTTTTTTTTTTTCATATTGGAACTTAATTACATGACATCGCCGAACAGTGAGACATCAAGACTTAAGTTCGGTTAGGAAATGAAATTTAAGGACATTGCAGAACTAAAACTAAATCTACATAACATTTAATATCCGAAACGCGTTATGAAAAAGTCATTAAGGAGGCGGAAATGATATTCATATTTGAAATCCTTTCTCTTCCATCTTCACCATTCGTTTTTTGATGTTAAAATGATTTCGGAGAATCCTTCACCCCTAAGTCGATACCGCCTTACAATACGAAATAAATCCATAAATCCACAACTCTATCTCTAATCTTTCCGAATCGAATGAACAAAGCTATCTGATCACGGTTATGAGGGTTTGTTGTGTCGGAGCGCAATTTCTCATGAATTTCCCCCAATAACTTTGACTCATAATACCATTCATTCTTCATTCTTCACCCCTCTTTGGATAGTATAGTATGTAGTTTCTGCAAAGAGACAGATCTTCATCTAGAGTAAATTTAGGAGTAGTGGCTGCCATTTTTAGAATATTTTGAGACAAAATGTTAACTATGAGACACATATTTATACCACTGAGGTGTATAACGGCTATAAAAATAGCCGTTACTTGAAATTAGTGTCATTCAAATTTCAAAATACATAGTTCGGTTACATAAGAAATGCATCGACAAAATCGAACTCACGGGTTCGGTTGGTTACTAAATCGAAGGTAACCGAACAAAGGTAAAATACAAAATTTCAAAAGTTACAGTGTAATGTTCTTGGTTGATAAATCATAGCGAGTAACCGAACTTAGAAAATTATGTCTGGTTTATGATCTCCACATTTAACGTTGATTTACTGCAAAATAATACCGAAAAACAACATTACACTAACTTTTGAAATTCTCTTGTTATGAGATCGGTTAGATTGCAAAATATGCGAACAAACCGAACTTATCGACCACCAAGTTCGGTTTACACGATGAATAATACCCAAATCAACATTACACTGTAACTTTTGAAATTCTCTTGTTATGAGATCGGTTAGATTGCAAAATATGTGAACAAACCGAACTTATCGACCACCAAGTTTGGTTACCTGATGAATAATACCAGGTAACCGAACATTACACTATAACTTTTGAAATTTTCTTGTTGTGAGTTCGGTTAGATTGCAAAATCTGCGAAACAACCGAAATAAAGCGTTCGGTTGGATATTTAAATTGCGGTTAACCGAACTAAAACTACACTAAAATTTGGATTATGAACCCATAAGTTCGGTTGCTGACTTTTTTGCCAGTGTAACCGAACATTGGAGTTCGGTTCACCTTTAAATAATTACGATTAACCGAATACAACTCGTAAACTTAAGATAATCGAGTTCGGTTGTTTACGAGATTTAGTCTACTAAACGTTTCTTAAAAATTTATTAATGATGAAACACTTAACCGTCAAATATCCAAACTAATCCCTTAGAACACAAATTAAAAACCAAATTATGAAATTCATTTACTAATCCACATAACTAAATGTTGGAAGCACACGAACATAAGAAAACAAATAGCCAAATCCGCAATAAAAAAATATTCCAAATATCCAAACAAACTACCGAATCCATGATAAAAAAGTCTTCCAAACATAAGAAAACAAGGTACTAATTGTTGCAATCACTCATTTACCACGACCACTACAAGAAACTTTTCTACTCTTGTGTTTAGGAGCTTTAGGTCGTCCTTCGTCACTAGGAGTGTCATCTTCACTGCTTTGTTGTTCAACCATCCGACTTGAACCTTCCCCTTCTCGGCGACTCCTCTTCGACGACATGGTCTGGCTTGGATCAACCTGGCTTGTATCGACAATGTTGGGATTAAAAACATTAGTTATTTGGTTGTAGAGGTCTGTTTGTTCTCGAGTATCCATCGGCTCTCCACTCCGGATTTTTGCCATCATTTTCTTCAACAATTTAGCACTTGCCTTCACCTTTTCTCATCAAAAACATAAGTAACTATTATTTTTCAATACTTCATAACATTTTGAAAAACAAAAATAAGAGTAAATATCTTACCGCCGAATTCCACAAGATCAAAGCCTCATCACCACGTATGCTTCATAGTTTTCTTATCCTCTTTCTCCATTGTCGTCGCTTTTGCTTTATCAACACGGGCTTGTTGGACACTGTTTATTACACGAGGATGAGAAAAATGTTCATACCATTCCATATATCCCTCATCAGCGGCATTTGGCTCATCAAATGAATCTTGCAACTCTTCAACAGGAACAAGATAATCCCCAAAGTTCTTCCAATGGTCCACTGATGGAGAAGGATCGTATTTGGGGGTGAAATTCTTCTCGGTGTTCTTAGTTCTCTGCTTCTTCACCTTGAAGTTGAAGTTTTCCACTTGTGGGACACTTTGGACACAAGAAACTTGTCTTAATACTCTTCGAGGATTATACATTGTACAACCTACGAGGATGAAACAACGGTCCATTATACGCCGCAATGTGAGAAATCAATAACCTCAACATCCTCCTCGTCTTCATCGATGCAATGGTGTAAGGATGGAAAACCACATCTTCCACTCAATAACTTATCCAATGTCTCCCTCAACTCCAACACCTTTTTTTCTTATTCTTTTCTGTGAGTTCAAAAATTCATATTTGCCACCGTAGGCTTCCCATAATGCCAAGGAGTGTGAGCATGAGACAATTGCAGTTTAGGGAAGTGGTCGTACACCCAAACCTATAAGAAGAGGCAACAAATAATACATTCGCAATATGATTAGTAACAATACACACTCATTCACTTATATATTGAAACACACAAACGATAATTTAACTGGAATTTACCAACAAGGGTGTATAAGCCTCCAAAATATAGTATCTTAAGCCTCGAGGCTTTTAAAGTTCCTCTTGAACGAATGAAAGAACCGCAATGCCCCAAGATTAGTTGTTCACCTCATTCGGGGTCCAATAGTCGGAGGTAATGAGCATTTACCACGTGACCTGAACTGTCAGGGAAGAAAATGGCTCCTAGTTGATATGACAAATAAGCAGTCACATGGTGCTTAATCTTCTCCTCTGTCATCACCAACTTTCCTTGAGCAACCAAATTTTTCGTCCTTGAAAACTCATCAAACAAGGTTTTGAGCTTGATCTTTTTCAACTTCTTCTTGTACGTGCGGTCTTCCTCAAACTCATTATACTCATCACCTTCCTTAGGCTCTTTGTTAGCTCGTCTAAACTCACATTGTGCCTTTTTATCGCTCCATCCTAGACATCTTTCGACTAGCTTTTCAAGAAGTTCATAACTCATCGAGGGATTATAGCCATCTCGAACACTTGTTCTTTAATAATTGGTAGGGCCTTGATTCTAAAACAATCATCCGGAGTTATTTCCATCTCACCCAAAAAGGTAGATGAAAGGTATCCGTCTCTGGATAAGACCTCTCGGCAAATGCAGTAACAGTGACAACATCAAATTTTTGGTGCGCATGTTGTATTCCGTTCCATAGTACACAGTCAAATACCGCCAAGCGGACCTCATCACACTCATTTTCTATATTCCATATCTTGTTCTTTTGACGTTTCAAAACACGAACAACATTATTATGATCCTACAAAAGCAACATCATATCTTATATACTAATATATATATATATATATATATATAGAAAAGAACAATATATGTCAAAATATAATAAAATGACTGAGAAATCTTGATGGTAACCATACCTTTGTCGCAAAGATCTTGGCAGCCCATGAGTTTTTGTAGCCCATCAATACCTCCCCTCCATCTCTTGGAGTACCATAAGTTGGCATCTTTGGCGTCAAACACAAATTGTCATTAGGAATGTATGAATATCTAGCACAAGGCTTTTTAGGCGTCTTTCTAGGTTTCTTTTGCACTATTTCTACTTGAGCCTCTTCCTCTTCGTCTTCCTCTTCATCCAATTCCTCCTCTGATTCATCATCATCCTTATCTCCATCTTCCTCATCTTTGTCACCCTCATTTACTCCTCCTTCATATGGTTGAACATCATCATTATCACCCTCATTTCCTCCTCCTTCAACTGGTACACCATCATTGCCACCCTCATTTCCTCCTCCTTCAGCTTGTTCACCATCATTGGCACCCTCATTTCCTCCTCCTTCAGCTGCTTCACCTTCTCCACCTTGATGATGTTCTTGATTGCCCATCTCTTCCACGATCTCTTCATTAACTTGTTGGATTACATTGTCAACATTATCTCTATTAACACCATCTTGGATCACAACACCCGGTAATGACCCGCCTCTATACTTAGCATTTTTGGTTCCACGGTGACCGGCATCACAATGTACTTTGCCTCGAGGCGTGGGAGTTCTAAGATCTTCAAGTAAAGGTTTGTTTGATTTTTTGCCTCTTCCACTAATCAAGAAAACAAAAGATATTAGCTTAACCGCTAAATGATTCACTAAATCGGATGCAACATAAGGGTTCTCAGCGTAAGGTTTGGTTAATAGCAAAAGTTCACGAAAAATAGGCCAACTCTAATTTTTTTGTTCCATAGTATAGTTCGGTTACCAAAGATTTTTTGAGAACAAACCGAACTCAACATTAGTAAATGTTAATGAAGAGTTCGGTTTGTCAAGGTTTTTTGCGAACAAACCGAACTCAACATGTTTGCAACTACTGAAGAGTTCGGTTTGTCAAGATTTTTTGTCAAGAGTTCGGTTACATTTTTTTTTCCGGTAAAGTTCGGTTACTTAATAGTTTGAGATTTTTATGCGAACAAACCGAACACAATAGCACAGTTCGGTTACATAAAAACTCAAATTAGCGGGCAAAATAGTAGAGTTCGGTTACATGTGAAAAAACAAATTGTTGTAAAATTTGTTAAGTTCGGTTAGAAAAAAAATTTAGGCTTCTTTGCGAACTAACCAAACTGGCAGTTCGGTGACCTAGTTTTGAAACCTAGAGAACCAGAATCATTTCTTCGTGTTCTTCCTTTCGAAGTTCGGTTAACAAAATAGGGTTTTTAGAAACTCGGCTTAACCGAACTATGCCTTTGTAACATCCATTTGAACCCTATTTTGATGATTTCTATTCAATTAAACGAATCAAAATCAAATTAAAAGTAATGGGTTTGTTGCAAAATACCTGCGAATCGGTCCCATGGCGTAATCGGGGCTTACGCAGCGTCTATTATCTTTGGATTATGGCTTCACTTGGTTGTTCCACTTCTTTATGAATCTCAAAATCACTCGGATGATTTGCTAGATGTCCCAATCGAGGACCTCCTCCTTGAAGTCTTTTGGTTTGCTTTCGAAGAACCATTCTTATAGTCGATTGATTAATCGACGATGAAAATTTTATGAATCGACGATTAATCGATGAAGACGATGTTGAAAGGAAGAAGAAGAAGAAGAGAAGACGATGTTGTGCGGCTAGGGTAGGGTCGATTTTTTGGTTTTGATAATAGATTAGGATTAGGTTAATTGGATGGTAGTTATTAGTTTAGTTTTAATTTTAATTAGGGTTAAGGGAAAATTGGTAATGTCACTACTTTAGGACATCCCTTATAATTAGAGGGTAGATGGCCTTATAAAACAATGGTCCCAAAAAAAAAAGGCTGGTCCCAAAAAACGGTTCTTTTTTAGCATTTTGGGCCTATATAGTTGCGATGTAATTACTAATCAAAAATATTAGAAGTAAATCTAGGTCACCCCTTATCTAGATATTTATGATAATACCTAAATTACCCTCTGATTGTTTTTGGTTAATGATTAGTTAGTGTTAATATTAGTTAGTGTGATTAGTGAAATGATTTTGAATAAAGATTTGAGATTAAAAAATCTGATTTTTTTAAAAAAAGTAGAATTATTGAGAGAGAAAAGTTAGAGAAGATGAAGAAGAAAAACATGGAAAATAATTTTTTTTTGAGTTCACTAAGCTAGACTATTCAAGTGATGATTCAATTGATGATAGCTCATCTGAATATTCATCTCCTTCCTCTCCTAGAGTATATGTCAATCTTCACAATGATCAGGATATGAATTATTTCTTAGATGGTGAATGTATTCTTCCCCAAAGCCAATCTCAAGATGAAAACGATAGATTTTACCAACCACAACCGGAGGAAGACTATTTGGGTACCCAGGTATGCTCTAAACTTAGATAATGTTGGTTGAATTGGTCCAAAGTTTCAAAAAAATGTGAATTTGTTAAGTAAATTTGGGCTTGTTTGGTTACCTTGTGTGAAGAACATGTAACCGAACTCATCTGAAAGTGTAGTTCGATTACTTTTTCAAAACACGCAGGTTCTCAACTCTCCAATAATGGAGGTTTTGAAGTTCGGTTAACGGACATGTTACCGAACTCTGTAAATAGGATTCCAGTGTTATGTTCCGTTTGGACGAAATGTAACCGAACTTTAGAGTCTATAAGTTCGGTTAGTTTGCAACCAATAGCTAACCAAAGTTATGTAAAATAAGATTTCACTAGTGTATAAAGTTCGGTTGGTTCGCAAACTTCATACCAACCCACTATCTAACCGAACTTACGTACAATATAATTTGATTTAGTATACAAAAAGTTCGGTTAGTTGTCAACTTGCTTGACAAACCGAACTCTGAGTTCGGTTATCCCGATAAAATTATCATGTAACCGAACTTTAAGGTCCATAAGTGATAGACACATTTTTGTGTCTAATTTGTCTCGATTCTTTCTATTGATAGTGCTCATTTTTGTACTTATTATGGTGTTTTATGTGTGTGTAGGTATTTTTGGCCAATAAACATTTTTGGAAAAATCGGCTCGAAAAGTTACGCCCGGAGGACACCTACTATTCGGACCCTCACTACAGATAAAGGGTACCCAAATTACTAAGGGCACCCTCGGGACACCCCAAGGCAGCTGCTATCGGCACCCTACTCTGGTTAGGGGCGTCTCATTTTCTTCTCCGTTTGAAGTACTTTTTGGCGGAAATCAAAACAGCATTACAAAGCGATTTGGAGTTGGATTCTTCGACGGATTTAGTGAGATTCAATTGCATACTTCCGTTGGGCTGGACTTCCTTGATCATAAAAGGGTTGGTGCGATTGATTGGAGCCGACCAGTTGGGCTGGATAAGCCGGAATATGAAAACAGGGGATTGGAGAGTATCACGGGTTTATTTGTGGAAGTTGCGAGTGGAGCTAAGGATAGAATATCTTCGTGGGATTTGTTTCCATCCTAGGAAGAATTTTTACAACCCACAGACGCGTTGAGAAGCTTGGGGAGAAAATCACGTGGCTTGGCAGGGAAAGAAAAGTCCGAGGAAGCTATTTTTCCAACAAGAAGTGGTATATTTTTATTTATCTATTTATTGCAATTATTTTATGATTATTTGCCTTGATTGAAAATTGTTTGAATGATTTTTGTTAAGCAATTGTGATTTCTTTTGATAGAGCATGCTTAGACCTAGGTTTTTGATGTTCTATGCTTCGGATTTACACTTGTTATTTTGAGAATCTACTTGTTGCAATAGTTAGAATCAAATTGAATGAGAAAATTGCATGAATATAAATATTGGGATTAAATCACTTTGAACTTGGAAAATAGTGGAATCTTAGCCTCAGTATCTTTTAATATTGAGAACATCTTTGTCTGAGTTTGTTATAATTTTTAGTGAGTTTCCTAGTTTAGTTTTGAATTTAAGTCTAAAAAAATCCTTCACAAGTCTGAGAGGAACGACATCTTTCTTACCACTTTACTACAACATAAAAATCACATCAATTTTTGGCGCCGCCGACGCGGACTTGTTTTTAGGGTTTTAGATTTGTTTTCTTTTTTCTTTTTTAGTTTTTTATTATTTTGTTCTTTTTACGTTTTTGGGTATTTATCTTTTGTCTACGGGTTCTGGATCATAAAGAAAATTGAGCCAAGGAGTTTGGTGATTTAAATAAAAACTTGGAGCGAAAGATTAAAGCAAAAAGAACGGGAAAAGAAAACAATTTTATTTTAGTTATTTTGTTTTTAAGGTTTGTTTATTTTTAGAAAAGAAAAAAAAAAATTGTATTAGGGTTTATTATTTTTGTAATTTTTTTCTTTTCTTTTTGGACTTTGGACAATTATTTTTATTTTTACCCTACGGAAGGGTACTTTAAATATAAACTGTTTGCGAGAGAAGGAGGACAATTACGATGTTGTCTCGCACCTTGGGTTCGTACACTGACATATGAGTCAGTGGCCCGAGTCGACTACAACCGATTCATCCCCGTCTGGAACGGGAGGTAAGATCGAACACTCGCGAATCCCACAATCGGCGGGATTCTTGGATTCCTTCGTTTGCATATATCTTGAGGACTTGAATACGGTGCTTTAATTTTCTAGTAAAGGGCAAGGCCTGGCCATACAAGATAAGGGTTCGGATTTCATCATCGTTCTCTTCTTGCCCGCCTTAGGAACACGTAACCTACGCGAACCTAAGCCTTAAAATTTTGACTAGAACAAGACCGATAGGTAACGAGCTTAATAGGAAAGTCATTCGAAAAATATTGGTTACTCTTTTAAGCACACTTGAAGTTCATGAAGGTTTCGGTGAGTTGAATGCGTGACTGCGTCGCATTGTAATTCCGGTGAGGCCTTGGGTATCAAAGCTCCACCGAGCTTCCTCGCCTCTATTCAACTTACTTTGACTTGGATTGATTCAGAGGGTTTTGCTTAAATTGTAACGAATTCCCTTTGAAGGATTAGAAGCTGGTCTAGAAACAATCTAAGTGGAGCCATCATGCTTTTTGTTTGCTAGAAATCAATAGGTTTGATTTGGTTGAGTCGGCCTTGTTTTGTGATTGCATAGAATCCCTTCCTTATTCGTTTGCATCTTAGGAACGTAAAAGAGACGCCCTAGGTAGATTTGTTAAAGAGAAACCTAGTAGTTCTAAGCGTCTCGATTACCTCAATTTAGAAAGTCCGATTTTTGAAGAGTCCGTTTTTTGAACGTCAGTTTGGGGAGACAATCCCTAATATTCCGATAGTGCCAGAAATGGCAACTTTGAAAGCCTTGTTTAACCCGACTAGGGCTACTGCGTCCCTTGTGTATCGGAGTTAGGCGAAATGAAGCAAATTATGAACTTAAACATGGGACCTTGTACACTCCCAATCTTCTTAGGAAAGAAAATGAAACCCCTATTTCCATGTTAGGGACTTTGAGGAAATTTGTAGTACCCTAAAGATTAGAAACCTTGATGATGATGCTTTGAAACTCGGGTTATTCCCTTTTTCCTTAAAAGATAAAGCCAAATCGTGGCTATATAGTTTGGCTTCCTAGGTTCAATTGAAACATATGAACAACTTACATCTGCCTTTTTGAACAAGTTTTCCCTAGGCACAAAACATCGTCTATTAGGACGCAAATTGCACGTTTTCTCAACAGGAGGGAGAATCCTTGTATAGGTATTTGGAAAGTTTCAATGATCTATTAGCCCAATGTCCTCATCATGGTCTCGAAAAGGTTAGGTTAGTTCAGATCCTTTATGAGGGTTTAAATTATTCCACTACAACCACAGTAGAATCTATGTATACAGGTGGGTTTGAAAACCAAACAGTTGATGAGGCGATGACATATTTGCATGAAATCGCCGAAAAGACCCAACAATGGGAAAATAATAGGGAACCCCAGAAAACAATTCTTCTAGGCAGATAAACGTTAATAGGGTAGAAGGAGGCTTTAAATCAGATGTCAAAATTGCTGCAATAGCGAAAAGGTTAGAAGCTTTAGAAGTGGGTCACACTAGTGGTAGATTGGAGCCTTTTGGGAAGGCCGAGAATAATGAAGAGCAAGCCAATGCTCTATATAATAACACTAGATTTGATAACCGTCAAAAGTTTGACCCATATTCGAAACCTATAATCCTGGTTGGAGAAACCATCCGAACTTTTCATGGTCTAAGGGCCAAAGTCAAGGTCAGTTTAGTAATTCTAATGCTCCCCCAGGTTTTGGTTACACTAAGAATTTTTCAGGCCTAGAAAATAAAACGACTAGCTTAGAGGACTTTATTAAGATGTTAGCAAAAACTCAGGATATGTTAGCACAGAACCAAATTAGTTTTCAACAGGAAACCAAGCAGAACTTTCAAACTAATGCTTAGGGTCTTGCTAAGTTAGAACTTCAAGTGGGCCAAATATCTAAGACCTTAAGTGAAAGAGATAACGGGAGGTTCCCTAATCAGACTAATCCCAATCCTAGAGGAGTTCAGGAAGTAGGTGCAAAAACATCGAATCAGTTGAATGCTATTAGAACCCTTAGGAGTGGTAGAGTAGTAGACAATCAAGTAACCATGCCCGATAGTGAACATACTGTAGTTCACCCCTCAGGATCTCACCCCTCAGGACCACCACTAGCTGAGGAGACTAATAAAATTTCTGATGATGCCAATTCGATTCTTGAGAGGTCTGATTCTGTGCCTAGAGCCCCGTTTCCCCAACTATTAGTACCAACAAAGAAGGAATCGAACTTTAATGACATATTGGAGGTTTTTAAGCAAGTTACCATAAACTTTCCTTTATTAGATGCAATTAGGCAAATTCCTGCTTATGCCAAGTTCCTTAAGGATATGTGTACGCGAAAGCGAAAACTTAGTGTCCATAAGAAAGCCTTTTTAGCTAGTCACGTAAGTTCCATAGTTCAGAACACCACAACTCCAAAGTACAAAGACACATGTTCCCCTACCATTGCTTGTACAATAGGTAAACACCGGGTAGAAAAAGCTTTACTTGACTTAGGAGCCAGTGTGAACTTACTTGCCGTACCATGTGTACTTACAACTAGGACTTGGTGAAATGAAACCTACTCGAGATAACATTGCGGTTAGGCGATAGGTGCATTAAAATTCCTCGAGGTGTTATCGAGGATGTTCTCGTGGGTCGACAAGTTTATTTATCCTGTTGATTTTGTTGTGCTAGATACCCAACCCCCCGACCCGGAAACCAGATACACAATGATATTAGGTCGCCCATTTTTAGCTACGTCTAATGCGAACATTAACCTGTCGAAATGGTGTGATGAATTTATCTTTTGGTAATATGACTATGGAGATGAACATTTTTAATGTCGGTAAGCTACCTTATGAGCTAGATGACACATGTGTTGAAGAGGTGAACATGATAGAAGCCTTAGTTCAGGAGTCGTTACCAAACATTTTGTCTGAAGATCCATTAGAAAGTTGTCTATCCCATTTTGGTTTAGATTTTGATGACGATAGCACTATTGCACAAGTGAATGCTCTATTAGATTCTACCCCTGTGTTAGACAACGATAGATGGAAAGCTAGGTTCGAACCATTACCGGTTTCGAGAATACCTTAATTCCTTCTTTAGAAGAGCCTCCTAAGTTGGACCTAAAACCACTACCCGACACTCTAAAGTATGTGTTTTTAGGCCCATCCGAGACTTTTACCCGTGATTATAGCTTCCCATTTGGATAGTGATCAGGAAAGTAGGCTAGTAAAAGTACTTCAATACAATAAGGAAGCTTTAGGGTGGACTATAGCAGACATTAAGGGTATAAGTCCTACTGTGTGTATGCATCAGATTCATTTAGAAGAAGACTCCAAACCTTCTAGGGAGATGCAACGTCGACTGAACCCTAACATGAAAGAGGTTGTTCGAAAAGAGGTGCTTAAGTTGTTAGATGCGGGTATTATCTACCCAATTTCAGACAGTAAGTGGGTCAGCCCCGTTCAGGTTGTCCCCAAGAAATCGAGGTATCACCGTAGTCGAGAATGATAATAATGAGTTAATCCCAACCCGAGTGACCACGGGATGGCGTGTCTCATCGACTATAGGAAATTGAACAAGGTCACAAGGAAGGATCACTTTCCCCTTCCTTTATCGACCAAATGCTAGAGAGATTAGCTGGACATAGTCATTATTGCTTCTTAGATGGCTACTCCGGTTATAATCAGATCGTTATTGCCCCAGAAGACCAAGAGAAAACCACTTTTACCTGTCCCTTTGGTACCTTTGCGTATAAACGCATGCCTTTCGAGCTATGTAATGCCCTGCGACTTTTCGGCGTTGTATGATGAGCATATTTTTCGATATGGTAGAACGGTTTCCGAGAGGTCTTTATGGATGATTTTTCAGTATTTGGTTCATCTTTTCATGAGTGCTTGCATCATTTGACATTAGTGTTGACTAGGTGTAAGGAAAAGAATTTAGTGCTTAATTGGGAAAAATGCCATTTTATGGTTAAATCAGGAATTGTGTTAGGGCACATTGTTTCTTCAAAGGGTATAGAGGTAGATAAAGCCAAAGTTGACCTTTATTAAGACTTTACAGGTCCCAAAAACCGTAAAAGATATTAGGTCATTCCTAGGGCATGCGGGTTTTCTGTCGATTCATTAAGGATTTTAGCTTGATTTCTAGACCTCTTTGCAATTTGCTTGCAAAAGATGTTAAGTTTGTCTTTGATGATGCTTGTTTAGAGGCTTTTGAGAAGCTTAAGAATTTACTCACTACTGCCCCGATAGTCCAGGCACCTAACTGGAACCTACCCTTTGAAATTATGTGTGATGCTTCAGATTATGCTATAGGTGTTGTGCTAGGGCAACGAGAAAACAAATTACTTCATGTGATTTACTATGCTAGCAAAACACTGAATGATGCCCAAATGAACTATATAACTACCGAGAAGGAACTGTTAGCCATCGTGTTTTCCTTGGATAAGTTTAGATCCTACCTATTAGGTTCTAAGATCGTAATCTATACTGATCATGCTGCTTTAAAATACCTTTTGTCTAAGAAGGATACCAAACCTAGATTGATTAGGTGGATCCTTTTGTAACAAGAATTTTGTTCAGACAGAGACAAAAAGGGTGCCGAAAATGTAGTAGCAGACCACTTGTCTAGGCTAGTTGTTAATTCCCCTAATGATTCCATTCCTATAAGGGATATATTTCCTGATGAACAATTGTTCTTTGTTTCCCAATTACCTTGGTATGCGAATATAGTGAATTATCTTGTTACTGGTCGAATGCCTCAACATTGGGGTAAGCAAGATCATTCTAGGTTTTTAGCCGAGGTTAAGCATTTCTTTTGGGACGATCCTTATCTGTTTAAGTATTGTCCCGGAAACAGATTATTAGGAGATGTATACAGAGTGACCACCCAAGATTATCTCTTTTTGTCATGAACATGCATGTGGGGGACATTTTAGTGCTAAGAAGACTGCTGCTAAGATATTGCAGTGTGGTTTTTACTGGCCTTCGTTGTTTAAAGACTCCCATAGTCATTGTGTTTCTTGTGAGAGTTGCCAGAGGTTAGAACCATTTCCCGTAGAAATATGATGCCTTTGAACCCTATTTTAGTGATTGAGGTCTTTGATGTGCGGGGCATTGATTTTATGGGTCCATTTCCTAATTCTTTAGGTTATCTTTACATACTTGTCGCTGTAGACTATGTGTCTAAGTGGGTTGAGGCGGTTCCGTGTAAAACAAATGACCACGGGGTCGTAGTCCAGTTCTTGAAAGAGAACATACTTACACGTTTTGGTACGCCGAGAGCTATAATCAATGATGAAGGTTCACACTTTTGTACACCGTTTTCACTTTTAATGAAACAATATGGTATTACCAACAAAGTAGCAACCCCATATCACCCACAGACTAGTGGTCGGGTAGAGGTCTCCAATAGGGAAATTAAGCGTATTTTAGAAAACAGTTAATCCTAATAGGAAAGACTGGTCGTCGAGGTTACTGATGCCTTATGGGCTTACCGTCTTGTGTTTAAGACACCCATTGGAATGTCACCTTATCGTTTAGTGTTTGGAAAGGCATGTCACCTTCTGTCGAGTTAGAGCATAGAGCCTATTGGGCTATTAAGAACTTAAACTTTTCACTTGACAAGGCGAGCTCACGTAAAAGCTCCATTTCAATGAGTTGGACGAGATTCGTAGAGATGCATACGATAGTGCTAAGGAGTATAAAAACAAAATGAAACTTGTGCATGATAAGAATATTTTACGAAAGTCATTTTCTCCAGGTGTTGATGGTGGATTTTCGTTTAAGGTTAAATTTGTAAATAACCGGAAAACTCATGCGCTGACATCTTGTAAAAGATAAAGCCGTTTATAAGTGACGGATACTCCTCACTTAATTCACCAAGAATGGAGCATGTAGCAACAATCCCATTACAGTGAATACATGAAATTCCTCCAAGGTTGGAGCATGTAGCAACAATCCCTTCCGTGAATTTCATATCAGCCTTGTATTTCCGGTACTCATTATCGGTGTGGCATGACGGCGAGTGTTACTCTTACAGAGTAACACGAACCTCAAGCACTATAATGACTCATTATCGATGTGGCATGACGATGAATGTTACTCTTACGAGTAACACGAACCTCCAAGAACTATAATGAAACCATGTACGAAATACCCGTATAGGTTGATTCTCGGTGTGTTATACTAGCCCGAGCCCTCTCGGTGTGTTATACTAGCGATTGAGCCCCTCTCGGTGTGTTATACTAGCCGATTGAGCATCCTACTTGACTCAGATCGAGTCTCGGATATGATCTCGATCGCAGATCATCCAACTCCACAAGCATGATTGGATGACCACGGATCAATTCCATCACCCTAGGCATGGTATGGAATACCCACGGCCTTAAGCTTGCCGAGATATGATCGATCGCGGTCATCCAACTCCACAAGCATGATTGGACGACCCAGATCAATTCCATCACCCCCAAGCGGGTATGGAATACACACGGCCGACCCATGCATGGTCGACCATTGGCCTTTGCTTGCCAAGAAACCGTCCATACCAAGCATTATGGGCGGAAAACCTAAATTAGGGTTTGCGGCATATTACATGTGCCGCAAAACGGTCTCAACCATCCATCTTCACGGTATAGATGGAGGGTGTAGATGTAGACTCAAAGGGCCCGGAGCATGTCGACACAATCACCATGTGACCGCCTATACACTTGACCAATCGGTCAAAACCAACCATGATTGGTTACAACAAATTCGTCCGCCTGAAATAGCATGGTCGCGCGGCTTTGAAAGCCAAAATTAGGGCTCAAGCCATCACGCGCGTCCATCTTCTCCGGCACACCAGCATGACCACCGTGAGCAAGGGTCGGTCACACCAGCATGACCACCGTGAGCCCATCTACCTCCTCATGCGGTCGGCCAAGGCATATCATGCCTGGCTAATCCAAAACGCCCGCTCAAACATGCGTGGTTACACTCCCCAAACCGCAAAATCGATCTCGACCACTCAACTTCACCGGGACGAATCAGTGGCTTAGATCACGTTTTCATGGGACGGTGAGACATGGGCGTGAACATCAGCCTACCATCTTCACGCAAAACCAACCGGCCAAGACCGACCAAGCTAGGTCGTCTTGGAAAACATCGGAAGATAGTATGGCGCGCGGCTTCTTGCGGTATCAAACTCTTATCGCAAAATCGATCTCGACCACTCCTCTTTGACGGTCAAATTGAGTGGCCCAGATCGCGCTTTCATGAGGGAACGGAATACAGACGCCTACACCATCATGCCGTCAACACGCATGTATGGTCGGTCCTCTCCAAAATCCTTCCCATGCTTGGTTTCGACCAAGCTGAAGAGTGATGCTCGCGCACCTCTTTAAAAACCCTAATTTCATCAACGGTCGCAGATGAGTGTCTCAAACATCATCTCATCCGTCCGACTTCACCAGCTTGGTTATACAACCCTGGTCGGGAGTTATTTGGTTAGTGAGGAGTCATTACCCATCACTTTACCACAGACCGTAATGGATGCACACATAAAATACACACGATACTTCACAAGTATCGACTTCCTTATTCAGATTCGACATTACATGCTATCTTTCGTGGATCCACGATCCACACATTCCAGACATCAATCATGTCACAAACTGGGGGATACTTAGTGGGGTATTGGTCTGGCGGTTTACAGCGTGTAGCGTGCAACGCGCCATCACAAGAACGTGTTAGGAAGTCATGGGCGGTTAGAGATGAACAGGAGAAGTGGGCAAGACTGGTCGTGTATCACCGACACACAACTCCACTACTCCATCATTCCACTACCTCCACTTCCCACGAAAACGTGAATGAGGCTCAATGACTTGTATAAATAGGTTCTCCGCCCTATTTCCAACAACAAGGAATAACGGAGAACAACACAAGTTCGGGATTAGACAGAAAAACCAAGTGTTAATACAAATCGTATTCAAACACCTAGAGCACCTTGCATCAACCGCAAGCCTTGCTCATCTTTTCATTACAAGTCATAAGCAAGCCAACATCTTCACAATCTCAACACCTTCTTCGCTTCCTCCCTAAGATCAACCCCATCTCCTTCACTTTGTGACCAGAAACAAGTCTGGAACGGCCATTTCTTGGTTTAGGCCGGACTTGCACTGATTGATCTCTCGAATCTACAAGCACTCACCGCGCAGTGCATTTGTTGAAGGTTTAGATTCATTCCTCATCCACACCCCAAATTACCAAATTCTGCAGGAGTAGTTTTCACCCATCAACACCAGGTCAAAACGTTCTTCTGTATGACACTCGTTTGCATCTATTTCCGGGAAGTTGCGCTCTCGGTGGACCGGTCCTTTGTGGTCCGTCTTGTTTTTCCTCATGGCGCTATTGAGATTGAGACACCGGATGGTAGTAGTTCTTCAAAGGTTAACGGTCGGCGATGAAGCCCTTTTTGAGCATTTTCCTACGGGTGATGTTGAGGAGGTCCCTCGGAGGACCACATTTACCTTGATTGACCATCGAGGCGGTTTTTGTATGTTGTATATTATTTTTGTAGGTTTTTGGTTATTCTTCACCCAGGTACTATCTTTCTGACTTCTCTCTTTACTATTTCCTCATGTTACTTATATTTTTGGTACTGTTCTTTAATTAGAACATTGAGGACAATGTTAGATTTAAGTTTGGGGGTGGGGTAGAAACTTTTGTTACCTTTTTGTTACAATAAATAAACTCCAGAGCCTAGAAATTTATCCTTATTAAGGATGGCACTAACCAATCTAAGTGGATGGAAGCATTTTGGTTGTAGGAGTTGATGAACCAATCTGATTAGATGGAAACATCTAAAGAGTCTATTCATTAAAGCACAGAGCTCAGGTGTTAGAATTAAAGAAAAAACATGGTAGTTTCGCCATATCTCGTTGAATCCTTTTCACTTCTATTTTTTATTTTGTTTTCTTTAAAATATGTTTGTCTAAGTGATTAGGTGGGGCTCACGATTCAAGTTGTTACCACTGCTAGGGTGAAATAGAGTGATTGAGATACCGAAAAAAAAAAAAAAAAATGAGACCAGACCATCAGACCAACCGGAATAAATTCAATAAAGTCGACCACTGGAACCCTTGTATATGCCAGTTGTGTTGACCTAGAGTTAGGATTATCGACCACTGGTTCCCTTGTATATGCCAGTTGTGTTGACCTAGAGTTAGGATTATCGACCACTGGTTCCCTTGTATATGCCGGTGTGTTGATATTAGTCGAACTAGTATCTCACCCATTAGGATAGGGTCGTTTGGCGGTGGCCTTGAGACGAGATATGAGAAACATTGTTCACCTTAGTCAACATCAAAACCATCTATGTTTTTCTATATCCATCTCTTAATCTATCCATGTGATTGGTTGACTCCGGTTATGATGTCTAGAAACTATCTGAGTAGAGCTCATCACTTATATATGAATTTTAGTATGCTTGAGTGCAAACTCGTGTACAACAATTGGAATTTCGCATCAGGGTACTTCCTCCTGTAATCAATAAGTATGCCAACCAAGGAGATTCTTTAGTGCCTTCCAAAGTTCTTCGTAGATAGTTAGGGTATGGAGTAAAGGTTTTGTGGGTACACCTCAGGTAAACCCTCCCGAGACTATAACTCGGCCACTAGGGCCACCTAGGGGTTTAAAGGCTTATTGCATACGCTAAATGCAATCGACGATGCTGCGGACAATGAGTTAGGATTTTGTTTTATTTTTGCTCGAGGACTAGCAAATAATAGGTTTGGGGTATTTGATAGACACATTTTTGTGTCTAATTTGTCTCGATTCTTTCTATTGATAGTGCTCATTTTTGTACTTATTATGGTGTTTTATGTGTGTGTAGGTATTTTTGGCCAATAAACATTTTTGGAAAATCGGCTTGAAAAGTTGCACCCGGAGGACACCTACTATTCGGACCCTCACTACGGATAAGGGGTACCAAAATTACTAAGGGGCACCCTCAGGACACCCCAAGGCAACTGCTATCGGCACCCCTACTCTGGTTAGGGCGTCTCATTTCTTCTCCGTTTGAAGTACTTTTTGGCGGGAAAATCAAAACAAGATACAAACGATTTGGAGTTGGATTTTTCGGCGGATTTAGTGAGATTCAATTGCATACTTGATTAAGAACGGGACTTCCTTGATCATAACGGGGTTGGTACGATTGATTGAGCAGGACCGGTTAAGGTGGATAAGCGGAATATGAAAACGAGGGATTGGAGAGTATCACGGGTTTATTTGTGGAAGTTGCGAGTGGAGCTAAGGATAGAATATCTTCGTGGGATTTGTTTCTATCCTAGGAAGAATATTTACAACCCGCGGACGCGTTGAGAAGCTTGGGGAGAAAATCACGTGGCTTGGCGGGAAAGAAAAAGTCCTAGACTTTCACGCAAAGAAAAGGGAATTATATCGAGTTTAGGGCTTATTTGGCTATAAAAAGGATTGCTGGGAGTCACAAAGGGTTTACGTACACTTTGGGGAGGTTTAGAAGAGAACAGGAAGCCGAAATCACTAGTTGAACATTTTTTTCTCGCGCTGCAACAAGGAAGAACACGAAGAACAAAGGCCATTCGGGGCGGTCGTTTTGGGGTCTTAAAATCAGCGACAAAACAACGGTGTTTTCAACGGTTCCTATAATGATTCCATTGTAACAGACTTCTTCGTAACACATATACAATCGTTGCGAATCGGTACGTTTTATCACTTTCATCCCTTTAATCATCTTTTGAGCCATAAACACATATTTTGAGACCATGATTAATATGGGGAGCTAAACCCCATTGCTGAGGCGATAGAGGAAGCTATTTTTCCAACAAGAAGTGGTATATTTTTATTTATTTATTTATTGCAAATATTTTATGATTATTTGCCTTGATTGAATGATTTTTGTTAAGCAATTGTGATTTCTTTTGATAGAGCATACTTAGACCTAGGTTTTTGATGTTCTATGCTTGGATTTACACTTGTTATTTTGAAAATCTACTTGTTGCAATAGTTAGAATCAAATTGAATGAGAAAATTGCATGAATATAAATATTGGGATTAAATCACTTTGAACTTGGAAAATAGTGGAATCTTAGCCTCAGTGTCTTTTAATATTGAGAACATCTTTGTCTGAGTTTGTTATAATTTTTAGTGAGTTTCCTAGTTTAGTTTTGAATTTAAGTCTAAAAAAATCCTTCACAAGTCTAAGAGGAACGAAATCTTTCTTACCACTTTACTACAACATAAAAATCACATCAATAAGTTCGGTTAGTTTGCAACCAATAGCTAGCAACTTATATAAAATAATATTTCACATTAGTGGATAAAGTTCGGTTGGTTCGCAAACTTCATACCAACCCACTATCTAATCCTAACGTACGTACAATAAAATTTTGATTTAGTATACGTAACGTTCGGTTAGTTGTCAACTTGTTTGACAAACCGAACTTTGAGTTCGGTTATCCCGATAAAATTTTAATGTAACTGAACTTGTTTTTACGATTGCAATTGATGTTGTTCCATTTCTTGTAGATTGAATGTCAACCTATACCAATGGATAATCAACCTTCTCCGGTTGGCATGCTGTTTGAAGATACATATAATCAAGAAAGCCATGCCAAGAAAGCCATGTGCTATTGATGCGAAGAATCGGGCTAGAGACCATGCCAAGAAAGCCATGTGCGTATTAGTTTTGAATGGAAAAGAAAGCCAAACTCGTTTTGAAATGGTTTGTGAGAGAAGTGGAGATCTCGATGTTAGTCACAAGAGGAAGGGTTATGTGTGTATAAAGGAAAGACGACGAGGAAGAACACAGCGTTCTCAAAGAAAATTAAATGTCCGTTCAAGCTAGTATTTAGTAAGTGCAAAAAAAAGAATGGATGGGTTCTATCTATGGATAAGGTGGTAGGTCATCATACCACCCTAAATCCGGATGATCTTGAAGGACATGCAATGGCCGCAAGGCTCACTCCTCAAGAAATGGAGAAAATAGCTAAATTTAGGAGATGGGAATTTCACCACTTAACATGCTTCGCTTACTAAAGGATGATAACAAGGATAATGTATCATCTTTGACGACCATTACAATGCCAATTGAGACAATTAAAAGGAATGAATGGAAGGATAGATTTAGTGATGCAACAATTATTTTTGCGCTAAAGAGAAAGGCTCACAGCGGTTCAAAGAAGGTAGGTACGGAAGATGAAATAACGCATCTCTTCATTGCGCATCCGAAGAGTGTTCAATTGGCTCAATACTTCCATCAAGGTCTTATTTTTTCTTGTCGCATATCATTATAAGATTTCCCACCTTGACTTTCTTTGGACGATTCAATTTACATTGAGGACAATGTAAAGTTTAAGCGTGGGGGAGTGGTTAAGCATTTGCATTGTAAATTTTTCAAATTTTTCAACTTTTGTGTAAAATAGTGAATAAAAAACTCCAACTTATGGTTAGTTTAGAGTCACATAGTATACTTGTCGCTAAGATTACATCGAGATTCTCATAAGAGTGACTGAACTTAGAGATGACAGAGAACATGATCGGGTTTCTTAGTTGTATGAGAGTTAAAGTTGGATTTAATCATGTCAGTGGAAAATGAGGTGCAGAATGAATTCGGTAGTAGAGTTGTGGTCCCCTATAGTGGAAACTACCCATGTTACATAATGTGAGGCACATACCTTCAATTCTTTGTACCTGTCTAAATATGTACTTTTAGAGTGTGTGTCACCGTACGTAAATTCTGGGCAGAATGGTGAGCTGCCCAACCTCCCACCAATAGAAGCACTAGTTTGATCTCTTAGGTGCTATTTTTATCAATCATGATGGTGACATCGAATTGCTAACTTACATACCACTTGTAATCTTGTTCGCAGTTAGCACCATCCACTTTATCTCTCTCTACACCAACAGGTCCATAGAAACACCATCATCATCAACAAGAGGAGCATCACAAATTCGAAGGAAAGTTAAAGATGTTCAAGGTTTACAAGCAATAGTACAAAAATGAGCAGATTTCAAATTCAAGTAAAGCAACAAGACAATGAGCAGAATTTTTACAAGTTGAAGACTATTGTACAAGAGCGAAGATTATTAAGATGAGAGTTCGAGAAGTTTATGATATCGAGACATACAAGTTGTGAAGAATCAAGCGGTAAAGTACTTACACCATGGCCTTTATACTTACATTTTTATTTTATTTTATCTTATTTGTATTTTATTTTCTCTTGTCTGAAAAAAAAATTTGAAAAAAAATAAGAAAAAAATATTGAAAATGAAAAAAAAAAAAAGTAAAAAAGTAAAAAAAAAAAAGACAAGAGAAAATTTCTTTAGGTTCATTACTAGTTTTATTGTTTTGTTTCGTTTTCTTTTCATTTTGTATTTGTTTTATTTTTCTTGTCTCATTTAAAAAAAATAGAAGACAAGAAAAAAAAGACAAGAAAAATTCATTGTATCATATTTTGGGTTTGTATATTTCGTTTTTAGTTTTGTATTCTTTCAATAAAGCCAATGGAAGAAGGAATATCTACAATGAAGTTTCAAGCAACTAGGAATCAGAGGAAAAGAGTTACATTGTCAAGATTCTACGAAGTTCAAGATTTTATCATCAAGAGTTGAAGGCCAGAAGACGAAGATGAAGACACCTTGAAGGCCGAAGACGTTTCTATGGATGCTATGAGAGAGTGGTTCTAGTTGCACGTCGAATGGATAACGAGGTAAGTAAGCATATTCCCACCTTCGTTAAGTGGTTGATTTCCTTTCTTAGAGATCGTCAGAAAAATGGGTTTTCAAAAATGATAAAAGATGTGGGTTTTCAAAAGAATTCAGAGGGTTTTGCCTTCCTACCATTCAACATGTCGCGAGGATTCTCTCTCCATTCCTACACGACACATGTGTGACCCATAAAAAAGTTGTTTATTATTGAGAGCAACTTCATAAAACCCTTTCTTGTGAGGCAGAGTCGAGACTTTTGATCACTCCGAACCCGAATTTCTTTTGAGAAGGGATGGTTATTTCTCTCTTAACTTTTAAGGATGAGATTGTGTTCATTTATGTGTCTAACTTCTTATGACTAATGTGCAGAATATCTATGTCTTCTTAGCGCGTTGGATCCTATCATTTCAGAGAACTAGTAAGTTGGAAAAGTAGGTTTTGTGGGTATATCTCTAGTAAACCCTCACGAGACTAAAAATCGTCCACTAGGGACACCTAGGGGTTTAAAGGCTTGTTATACGTGCTAAGTGTGACCGTAGCCTCGACAACACAGAGTTGTATGTATTTGTTTAGTTTGATTTGCTCGAGGACTAGCAAAGTCTAAGTGTGGGGGAATTTGATAGGTGTCTTAAATGCCTTACTTTTATCTATATTATGCTTTCTTTGGTATGTTTTCTTGTGAATTATGTATTATTATGTTTGTTTTGAGTATTATAGGTGCAATGGAGTCATCTGAAGCAGAAAGAGGCAGAAAGTTCATTTCATAGGCGAACACTATCTGCGGTCATGCGAGCATTAAAGAAGGACTACCATTTTGGTGGCCATTATCTAATGAGTGGGTGCTTACAATCACTGTGTACCCCCCAATCTACTTCACCTGAGTGGGGTTAGCCATTTACATTTCTACAACAACCCTAAAAGTTAGAGAAAAACTATTCTCTCTTGTTACACACTACCTGAATTCAAGAAGAGAAACGGAGGCGCTGTTAATGCTCAGGTCGAAAGTGGAGAGGAAATTGATGAGAAATTAGAGCAAAGATGTTGAGGTTTACTCAGAAGAAGAAGATAGATATTCGTTGTTGCTGCTTAGATGGGGATGTGCTGTCAATTTCAGAAAGAGGAGGAATTTGAGGAGAGATGAGGGTTCTTATGAGGATTTTGGTGAAACTGTGAAATTCAATGGAGTAATTCGATTTTGAAGGATTAGGAAGAGTGGGTTTGAATTAATTCGATGATTGACAGCAAAATAGAAGTTAGAGGCGAGGAAAGAGAGGCAGAGATGGCTGTCTGAAACCATTCCCCTCTGTATCCAGTGATGACAGATTGCTGGGAGATAATTGGAAGAAGATGATGTTTTTGTGGTAATTAAAGTAACAGATAGAGACGACGGCTGTATATCAAGGATTAAGGAGTGGATATTACTGGAATTGAGATTTAAACTCCAGTATTCATAGTATGAGCTCAAGGTTTTGGTTGATTCAATCAAGAGATGAGAATTTCAATACAAGGATGAGATGGAGATGGGTTTTGAGGAGATGAAGCTTTATATGTTGAAGATTGGGTTTTGCAAATTGAGACAATGAAGTTCAGGTTTGTGTGCTCTCTTGTAGAAAATGGCACAGTGGTAGTGGTGGATGGCAGAGAAACGATGGTTTGAATGGCTGCTATAATTGGTGCTCAAATGGTTGTGCTGAGTTGTTCGAGTTTGAGTTCAAGTTGCTGAGATAATTGAGCCGAGGTTCTGGCCTGAGCTTGTGTAGGTTGCAGCTAGTGATGCAGTTGAAGGAAGGAATTGTGCAAGTGCTAGGTGAAGGAACAGATGGAGTTTGTGCCGCAGGAAATAGGTTTGTTGTGGTTAAAGTGATGCAATGGTTTTTGCTTGGCTAGGTTATCAGGTGAAATTTGAGGCAGAGTATTCTTGTTGTTGTAAAGAATAGTGTGTTACGAGAGGAAAAATTGGTGATATGGCCCGAATAATTGTGTATGGGTGGGCGGATAGAAGAAAGGCGATAGGGGTTGCGAACATAGTTACGAGTAGATGTGCGTTCTTGGAAAGCAAATAGATCTTTGGTGGATGTATAGCGGAGGATGAAATGAGTTGGTGATCTTTTTGTTGTTCTTTGTTGCATGGAGGAAGCCAAAGTTTGTTGCCGTTCAAGTATGAGATGAATGGAAGCGGAGTTCAATATTACAGTAGTTGAGATTGGGATGGTGTGTCTTCAAATAGTATGTCTGCGAGATAATGGATTGTAGGCATTATGATCTTGCGGTAAAAGCGTTATAATGAATGGGCGATTATCGGGAAGTTGTTGTTGTTGCTGGAGAGTTTTGTTGCTCATAAATGTGAGAACTTGGTTGTATGCACTGAAAATGTTCTGAGTAAGCACAAGAAAATGGCCTGCAAGTGTGGTGGTTGGAAGTTTACAGGGAAGTATGGCTACAGTTGCCGTTGGCTGCAATGGAGCAGCTGGGAATGGAGCAGGTGCAGTGTAGGGGTGTGGCATGTGCTGGGTAAAATGAAGGAATGCTTATGTGCAGTGAAACTATGGCTTCAGTTACAGCTGTAGTGATGAATGAGCAGGTGCAGCTACAGATGTAGGCAATTGCAGGTTGTCTAGCGGTTCTTTAGAGTGACAGGAAATACTCAGTGGAGAAATTGACAGTATGGGTTGTGTTTGATTAATTATCGGTTCCACAAGGCTGACAAGCCAAACATCTAATGAGCTAATGGGCTTGTGGGTTTTTAAAATGAAAGTGAGTTTATAAATTTGGAGTGATTGTCCCATGACCCCGTTAGTATTTTATGTCAAAACCATGACCTAGACTTGGAAATTTGGTGGTGAGGAAAAAAAGATATAAAAGCAATAGCTCTCCCTATCTCTTGAGGGAGAATTATCTTTGCTTCTACTTTTGTTTCTAGGGTTTTAAAACATGAAAGCTTTTCTTTTTCTTCTTGTGATGAACCCCATGAACATGAGCTAGTTTTATTATTGGTTATGGATTAATTGGATTTCACATAACATGGTTCTTTGATTCAATATATTAGTTTTGTCTCATATTTATCGTTCATGATTCTCACGAAAATATAGTTGTATGATTGACGTATTACAACATGATTGATTATTTGTTTTGTCAAGTTGCAAATTGGTAGAACTCATATTCACATCTATAGCTAGTTTAGGATTTTTCATCAAATAATCCTTGAACACAAGTAGCATAAATATGATTGTAGGTTATAATGATATATTCTTGTAATCATATATGAACCATGACCTTTGTTAAATTGTTTGTAATGTATTTCAATTGCATTGATTAGCTTAGTTTCATAAATATTAATGCTCCATGGGAATTGATCTCGATTAGCGCAAGGCGTTAGGTTATTCTTTTGGTAGAATTCAAATTTGCATCGTTTTACATGTATGTGTGATGAAATCAGGAAATTTGCGGGATATTCTTTCGACTAGGTATTCCTAGGGTTTTTTTGTTAATGGAGATTAAATATCAATTCTAGTTATTAAGACAAGAACATGTTAATGATAGAAAACGGAATCCTAACCAATATTTCACCTTATTGATTTGCTTGATTTTGTTTATTTCTTTGTTTGCTTTTATTTACTTTAGTTTATGAAAATCGAAAAATCCCCATTGTTTTACAAAGAAACCGAAACATATTGACAGCCCAAGTCCTCTATCTGGAGCAGATTCTTTCTTGCCTTGCTATATTATATTTTTGAGTAGTAAGAAAGTAATTTATTTTTGTTGCCTCTGCACAGAATCAACGACTTGAAATATCGTTAGGGAATGAAGCAGTTTCGAGTCAAATATCACTAACCTCAAAGTGGAAGAATGATTGTTTAGTTGTAGATCTTACTTCTTCATATTCAAGACACGCAATACTTGTAATGTCTCATATCCTAATACTTTCAAGCTAACCTATCTGAGTTGACTCTAGTACATAATCAAAAGCGACTCTTAACATGAGTTTTGATTCACTAAAATATGACAACAGCAAACTTGACATACCAACGCTTGGTGGGTTCAAGTGAGTCATGCTCTAACAATCTCCCCCCTTTGTCAATTTTAGTGACAAAACTCTTACATCATACGGATAAACAATTACAAAATTCTATTTACATCACGCTTGATTCCTGATTCACAACACAATAAGCGCACATTTTAATCCTTGAAATACATGACAGGCATTATAATAACAAAGCAAATCTCCACCTAAGGAAGATAGGTAGATATTCCAATCGCGTCTTTGTTATACCAATTTATATGACATGTTACTCCCCACTTAGTACAAAAAAACTTTCCTTTCTTTCGTTAGATAAATGTTCAAGCTCTTTTCCTTAGCGATACCATCCATAGAAAATCAATGCGATATCACTTGTTTACTCCATATATTTCTCCCCTTTTTTGTCACAAAATGATAAAAAACAAAAATAAAGGACAACACGAAAGAATCTTACAAATCTCAAAATAGACTTACGGCTGTGAGTTAGAGCACGAGGGTTCCACACATCATGTTACGATAACCAATATCAAAACCGAAACTACAAGTAGTTTTATTTTGATATGTTACCAAGAAACAATTGTCGAAACATTATTTTCCAATTTAGTTTAGCAAAAAAAAAAAAAAATCAACTAAGCACCTTAGTCCTTTGCTAAACAGTTGTACAAAAGCAATCAACAATTGATAAGACAAAATAAAGATAACTTTATTTCTCTCATCAGTTCTAATTATCCATAAACTTGATAGTTAAATTTTAAACAAGACAAGTACTAGGTTAGTTAACTAGCATTTCTTGTTAAGGCATTCGATTAGACTTGAATAAGCGAAACCTACAGCCGATAAGTCTAACTAAGATCAGAATTAACTTAGTTTCTCTTATCAGGATCGAATTGGACTAATCAACTCATCCTAGTACACCTTTATTTACGTTAAGCCATAAATAATTCATACAAACCAAATAAATTAACTTATATTATTCACCTCAGCAGGAGGCAATTGAAACAACATAGACATTAAAAGCAGCGTTGCCGCAAAAATTTTGTAAGCCTAAACAATTGATACCACCATGATAAAGCAGATAACAATATTTTTTTAACTTGAGAACCAATTGAATCACACACATCCACACATCTTGTAATAAACATCAATTGAACGAAATTTTGTTAAAAAGCAAAAGCAATAAATATATATAATATAAACTGGGCTTTTCTTAAACGGGAAAACAATTAACTAACAAGATTGTTACCTCAAATTTCGCATCCACTTGTCCAATATGATTGCATCTTCGTCTAGGGAGAATTGATATCGAAATATCATCATGTTGTCATTCTTATGCCAAAACAAAAGAATAACAACAACCAACCTTCCTGAAGAAAAGGTTAGAAAATTCTTTTTAACAGAAGCAAAAGTTGAAAACAAATCGAAACACATATGCTTTTATGCTAAACCAAAAACGATTCAACATATTGTGACTTTTTCACATATTGTTTCTTTGGACCCCTCATGATCCTTTGATAAAGCCTACCAACATGAGCTAGAACTTAATCCTGCTAAATCAAAAGTCACCCAAACCTGAGGGTTCATAATATATGAGATCGAATATTAAGGTAGTAAAATCGAAATCAAACATCCCATAAGCATACATAGCAATAAGATAAAAGTATTCAAAGCCGTCTATATAAGAAAACCCTCACAAGAAAATTACCAATCAAATAATTTTATTCATAATAGGCTTTACGTAAAGTAGCCTAGTTTCAAATAAGAATTTAATCTTATCTTTGCCTTGCATGCCTTCTTTGGAGAAATCCTTTAGAAGAATCTCGGGTTTAGTTTCTTCCTCTTTAGAATCTTCTAAATTTCTTTTAAGTTCTCCAAGGTCTTCCAGGCCATCTATATTTTTCAATAGATTCTTTGTATCAGTGATACTCGTTTTGGCATAAATAAGATCATCTTTGAGATCTCTTCTTCAATGAGTTCATTGTTCCCTCGAACAAATTTTGAGCAAGAATTGTTGAGAGAGTTGTCTTGATAGAGAAGGAGCAATAATGGAGCAGATTCCATATATTCTTTTCTCATAATATGTGTAGCTGGCCTCGAGTCCTTTCGATCTTTTGACACAATAATCAGAGACAACATCATACAGTTCTTTCCTTCCACTCTGAAATGAATCATGTAAAGAATTTTTAGGCAGGGATTTACTGATGGTGCATGAGCAAATTATTTCCGAAATTTCTCTTGTCAAGTCTTCCTCTATTTCTACATACGGTGAAAGCATTATAGCATGATATTACAAGAGGGTCACAATCGTTCATATTTATAATCCCTATTTTAAACTCAAAAAGGAAAGAATTCCTAACTAGAACCAAAAATGATTATTTCTTCAGTAAGGAAAGATTACAATGGTTTGAGAGGTTCCAGGATCTGTTGACCCCTTTTTGTTTTCTACTTTGTAGTAAATCATCAAAAGATGTTTTCACATTGATATCCTTTGGATATCTCAGATCATTTTGAGTCTAATAACTAGACTTTCATAGTCTGTCTTTGTCTAAAATTATAACAAGATGGTTTTCTTAGACATTGTTCTAGATGACTTTTCGATACCTTCGGTTTTTGGTATCGATTTGTAGGTAGCTTTTGAATGAAGATTCTTTATTTCAAGAGACATTGCATCTTTCCACCTTGAAACATGTGAGATCTTATATCCTTATTGAAAAAGAATATCGCGACATCAATATCTTGCGAGATCAATAAACTACGATATTGCGAAAGTGTCACAAATGAGTAATATAAATGACGCAATGAATGACGACAACCAAAACACGAGAAAGATGTGAAGACCTAGCGAGATTTAGGAAAGTTGCGAGATTATATATTTGAACACTTGCGATATTTCGCAAGTCATTCCCGAAAATAAAGGACAAACTTAGTTGTCATCCATTGTGTAATACCCTATATAAGGAGTCGAGCGGGATTGTTGTGAGGGATCTTTTTCCGAGTGTTAGGCAAGTCATTAGGAGAGAGAAAGTTTGTAGTGATTGTAATTTCTTTAGCTCTTTTCCATTTTATCTTGTAAACATTCAAGGAATTAATCAATAAAAATCATAGTTGTTCATCTTCAATGGCTTAGTTGTGTGGATTCTTGTGAGGGGTGTAGTGTAGGATTTCCTGCAACTACATATTGGCGCTAGAAACAGGGAGAAAGGAAGGATTGACATCGTGATTTGAAAGAATTTGGAGTAGTAGGGAAGGAATTTCATATAATTTTCAACAGTTTACCAAAATTAAGAAATGGCTAGAAGAAGAAATGCATCCGAGCAACCAACAAGTGTTAGAAGGAGTAGGAGACTTGCTGGAGAAGGGAGAAATGAAATGGGAGAATCCTCAAGAATGAACATAAGGAATAATGAAGAAAATCAAATTCAATCACCAATTCAACCAATGGCGAATAGAGCGTGGATTATGATAGAGTAAGCGTGCATACTTGGAGATCGGATTACTGTGGACGAAAGGGGAGAAGAACAACAATTGGTAAACAATGGACAAGAGGAGAGAGACCGAGAAGGGATTGGAGAAATAATTCATGGAAATGAAGAGATTGCAGCATTAGAGGCGTTGAGACAAACAATACATGAAGAAAGACGATTAGAGGCAGAGGAACGTGCAAATTTGACAAGACAAAATCATGAATTGAGGATGGAAAACATGAGATTACAAAACAAAAGGTCGAGAAGCACTACAAGGTCAAGCTCAAGATCAGTTAGAGAGGAAAGAAGGAGAATTTTACCTACAGAAAATGCTGATGAAGAAAACCAAGAAGAAGCGCAAAATCCAGGCATAGAACATTGCGAGAGAAGAGAAATGATGGAAGATCGTTATATCCCACGTCCAGAGACTCTTCAAAATAGGCAGAATGATGGAAATCAAGGAAATAGGCGACGTCGTCGGCGAGAATAATCCAGTTGATGAAGAAAATCAAGAAGAAGGAAGAAGGATATTGCATGGGAGAGAAGCACGGAGGAAGCAAAAAGAGATTGAAGATGAAATTGAAAGACACTATGTTGAACAAGCACGTCTAGCTTGCGAGATAGAAAGATTGAGAGCAGAAATGGAAGAACATGAGTTAGAAGAGGCAATTCGCGAGAATAATCATGATAATCGAGAAAAGAAGGCGAGAACAAAATCGCAACAATGGTAATATCAATGAAGAATATGAAAGAGTACAAAGGAGAACCGATAGGCAACAAAGAAGAGAAATTGATAGATATAACGGTGTGCGAATTCGTGAAAGAAATGAAGGAGAAGATCGCAGAGAAAGACGAGAAGAGAATGATGAACAAGAAAGTCAAAGTAGACATGAACGGGGAGAAGAGAAGCGGAACTAAAAAGACCAATGGATTCAAATTCGATGTAAATGAACAAATTTTGAGAGAATTGGCGAGAAATGAGAGGAATGATGAACATAAAAGGGGAGGAGGAAAGAGACAGTTGGATGAAGCCATAGAAGAAGGCTGCGAAAACTCCGTTCACACAAGAGATACAATTAGGAGGAATACCACCGAAGTGCAACTTACCTACATTAACCAGCATTTTCGATGGAACAACTTGTGCGATACTGACATATCAAAGCTTATATGAGATGTATGTTACAATGGGAGAATCATGATGCTATATTGTGCAAATATTTTGCATCAAGTTTGACAGGAGAAGCTTTGAAATGGTTTGAAGGACTACCGAAGAATACAATAACATCTTTCAATCACTTGCAGGCTATATTTTTAGGGGCATACATAAGTAATAATTCCTCGCGACCTGGTATTGAAGATGTATTTGGGTTAAAACAAAGGGTTGGTGAAAGTTTGAAGCATCTAACTGTGAGATGGAAGACAATGTGTAGCGAAATGGCTGGTCATGTGGAGGAGAGATATCTCATCTTATCATTCATTAATGCTATGTTCGCGACAAATCTGTTATATATTCAAATTTTTAGAGTCAAAAATACAATCACAATGACTGAGTTGCGAGAGCTTCAGGAGGAGTATATTGCTTTAGAGGAAAAGCAAAATGAGATGGAATCATACCCTGTCGCGAATACAAGTTCAGGAGCTGCGAATGCAAGTTTGTTACCCAAATTGATAAACACTCGTGGCGAGTACCTCGCAAGGTCAACAAGGAATGATGATCCGGGATGATGGTCGGCAAAAGTTGGTAGCCATGGGAAGTCGCGATCGGGAAGAATTTGAAAGAAAAGAAATTTCTACAACCGTGGCGGAAATAATAAAATTCAAAGGCTTGATCAACCGCAAGAAACCTATGGAGGTCGGAGGCATAATTATCATAGAGGGCGCGAGGTCATAGGGTAGTATGGGAAGAAATCAAGATGCCTCCACTAAACGCTAGCGTGGAGAAAATATGGGAAGCTATAATCTTGATGGAAAACATACACGCACCATGGAACATGGGGAATGAACCGCCTCCGGTGTGACGAAGTCATGAATTATGTTCCTATCACCATTTTCATGGACACCTAACGAATGATTGTAGGAATATAAAAAGAATCATCCTCGAATGATAGACCAAGGGAAGCTAAATCATTTCTTAAAATGTGAAGAGAAGACTCAACCATTACCAACACCTCCGAAATTCACGAGTAAATACAACAAAAGGGAAAGAAACGTTTGTAGTAGAAGTTGGAGCGAAGGCCAAAAACTTGTTCTGCAACTCTATCGTACATTAAATGCAGGACAATTGAAGATTTTCATGATAGTGTTCTCGGTAGGGTTTTCGCAAGAGATGCGACAATAGAGAAGTAATGAACATCGCGAAGACATCGCCACTAAAAGAATGGCAAACGCAAATTATTTCTTTTACCGCGGAAAGAGGTACACGAGGGTGGCGAGATGCATGAAAGTCCATTAGTGGTAAGATTGGAGATTAACCCAAAACACTGTTGATGATGAAGATGATGGGGCGAGAAAATTCATGGGCAATAAATAGAATCTTAATTGATCTTGGAAGCTTTGTAAACATCCTTTTTACCACACTTACAAGACTATGGGAGGGAAAGACGAAGATTTGATACCTTCAACCTATAAGATTTATGGTTTTAATGGTACTGCCAATAAACCTAAAGGAGAAACTCGTATGCGAATACCACTGAAAGGATTATCAAGTGAAATCTTGTTTTGCATAGTCGATGTGGAATCCCCTATAATGCATTAATTGGGCGACCTTGGTTACATGAGATCTTGGGTGTAGCATCGACTTACCACCGGTGCATCAAATTTCCTCATCCCGGTGGTGTTGGAGTTATAAAAGGAGATTGGGCTGAGGGACAAAAGTGCTATGAAGTTGATGTGGAATCTTGCGAGAAAGGGCTGCTCAAAAGAAGAAGCTGGAAACAGAACATTAAAGAAGCACAAAGAAGAGACTGACTGATGGTGGACGCAATAGAAGTGAGAGCTGAAGATACATTGCGAAACCAATATCTGAAGACAGTTGGAAATTGCGATGGTTTCGCAAAAGGAAGGAAATATCAGGAAATTTAAATGAAGAAGCGAGAGAACAACGAAGTAAGAAGTGTAAGAAATGAATAATTGACTTTGGATTTGTGTAAAAAAAAAATGTTTTGAAGAAAAAAGACATGTCGAAAGTACAAAGAATATGATGATTGAAGAAGGAATACGCGAAAGTCTCGCGAGATAGAATATATGAAAATCTGGTTAAATAATTAGAGCGAGATCGTGAGAAAATGAAGCAAGACTATGCGATAATTTCGCAAAGATAATGAGAAGAAATAATCAAAAATCAATGAATGATTGAAAGAATTGATAAATGAAAGAATGAGTGAATGGGACGAACCTTTATGGCGTACACCTAGTTCGCGAATGATATTTCGCAAGAGGCAAATGTAAGACCTAAAGTGCGTCATATAAGGGGTATCTCTTGACATGGCTCGGGGAAAAGGTTACACCGCCCTGGAACTGAGTCATGAAAATTTGGGGTCAATAAAGCCCATCAGGAGAGATACCTTGGATTTCCAACTATATAAGGTTATACCCTGGTTGGACGACCGAGGGTCTCTTCCAAGGAGTCGAGTGTATGACCAAGGCGCCGAGGTACACGGTTGAGCCAAGAGTGCACAGGGCATTTGAAGTGTCTCGGCCATTCTTGGCAAGTCTTGGCACATCTTTGCACTCGGCCAGAAGAAAACTCCACTTAGGGTGCGGTCTCGTAACCATAAGCCCTATAGGTATAAGGGATAAGAGGCTGCGAAAACAAGCTGGTTGTTGTTAAGACCGGATGGGAGGAGCTAGTCTTGTATGGCCGATGTACGCCTCCTTGAAGGGGCAACCGGGGAGATGATAAGGCGGCACCCTCCATTAGGGAGGCTGATAAGTGTCTTAAGACGCAAATGTCATGAGGCTCTATTTTCGCAAGAAAATTTAGGCTTGTCATATTTGTGCGATGATCTGAAGAGGCAATAATACTAACGCGAGGTTAAGACGAGATCAATGGGTCTTTACATGAGAGTGTAAAGACGTCCTGCGATTTCGTCGCAAGAGGCAATGTGTCATGGGGCTTTAAGTTCGAGAGAATTTTTAGGCCTGTCATATTGTCGCAACAAAAATATCTGCGAGAGGCAAAAATACTAAAGAAATGATAAGGCAAGATCAATGGGTCATTACATGAAAATGTAAAGACGTCCTGCGATTTTGTCGCAATGAGGTGTGCAAAATAAGACCTTTAACTAGGAAGGCAAAATAAGACCTTTCAACTAAAATGTAAAGAAGGCATAAATAAAGATAAGACCACACAAGAAATTGAGTAAGCAAATAAGCTTGCGAAAATGGCTATATTTCTTCATTTATTTGTGAAGAGTTAGCAACAACGATTCGAAACTAAGAAGTATTATTACTTAAAGATTATCGATTTAATCTCTCATGTGAAAATAAATAACGAGAGGCAAGTATGGGAATGATTAGAGTAAAAACTTGTTATTTATTTTCATATGATAGATTTCTGATGAGAGATTACAAAAATGGAAGGCTAGAAGGATAAATGTACAAATATCACAAGAAGAGAAAAAGGAAAATGGAGCTATCTCTCGGTTCATTCTTCTTTTTCATTAGACTCTTTATCGGACTCCTCTTCTTCGCTAGCATCACTATCAGAAACATCCAAGGAAGGTATATTTTCAGGAACCTCATCAAGAAGACAAGGATATGAAGAAAGAGGAATATTGTGGTCATCGCAAACTGTCTTAATAGTTTGATTGCGAAAACGGACAACATCATTATTGAAATTAGCGGAAGTAGTTTGCAGTTGCTTCTTCAACTTGGAATACTTGTCATTGCGAAGAGAGGGTCCTTTGCAAGTTGCTCTTTTGATTCAAGTTCTTGAATTCTTGTTTGATACCTCTTCTCGGCCTACGCGAACGTATGATAATGGATTAATAACTTAATAGCAGTTTCACAAAAAAGATGCGATAAAATAAAGAAGAACCATTAACAACCTTCTCTGTCAGAAATCATGTCTTTAACCAAGGCAGTTTGATCAGCATGAAGGCTAACGTTAACACCTAAGTTATTTCTGGCATTATCTAGAACTTTCGCAGCCCAAGCGAATTCATCGTCATTATTTATAAGAAGAAGAGAACGAATTTGATTCTCTCTTTCGCTAAGAACAGTATTTTGACGAATAGATTCATCACGCTCAATTTGAACTTCAAGAAGAGCTTTTTGAAATTCTGCTAATGCTTGAGCGCCTCGATTAGCAATGCGATCTTTATCATCTATAAGATCGCTAACTTTCTTCCTTAAAGTACTAATTTTCTCTTGGGAACTAAGATGCAGGTGTTTCATTTGGTTGGCTAAACTTAAACTAGATCTATGATCTGCTTCTAAGAGATGGAATCTGGATTGAAGTTCGTTCAAAGAAAGATGATTGATTACATCATTTGAAAAGCTATTTAGAGAATTATTGAGATGGGCAAGAAGAGCATCGTTATCCATAGGCTCGGGAAATGTGTGAAGAAGAATAGCTTCATCGAGAAAGGTTATAAATGTCTGCGAAAATGATAAGTCAGATAAAGAAAAGTAAATGACAAAATAAGAATAAGAAAAAGGAGAAGAATTTCATACCATAAAGTTGTTGATTAGCATTTTGAAGGCTAGATATTTTATCCTTATGAGAAGAAGATTCAACTTCCAATTGTTTGATTTTTTCACGAAGAAACGCGATTTCATTTCCAAGTTCTTTATCTCTCTTGCGAGATGAAGCAGTTTCACCTCAATTCTTTGTTCTTTTCCTTAAGTTGAAGGTTTTTCTTTTCAAAGTTGTTGCGCCTTTTCTCGAGATCCGAGGCAACAACAAAGGAAGCTCTCCCGGACTATAAAGGAAAATAAAGAAATTGTTAAGATAAGGTTTATAATTGAAATCATGAAGGAATAAAGAAATATAAACATACCAAGGCACTAAGTGCATTTAAGAAACTGGGAGTCATTGTCCGGAAACTCCACGAAAAGAATCATTATCCCTAGCGAAGGCATCACATATATTTGCGAGAGCTTCGCATATGGCGAGAAAAGGTGATCATCTCCCATTCCTTGCATAGAATCGGAGAAAACACTAGACAATTGCGCCATAGGAGATTCGATTGAATGATTCTCCTTCGCAAAAGAAATGTCAACCTCATCATTATCTTCATCGGAACTCTCACTAGGTTTGGGACTTAGAGTGAGAAGAGGAATGGATTTTTGTTTTTTAGAAGATGGAGCGGAAAGATTTATCCTTGCGAAGAGGTAATTTATTCTTTCCTTTAGCCCTCGCAGCTTTTGAAAATATCATTTTCTTCAACGCCAACCTTACACACGAATGAAGATAAGAAAGCAGAGGCAACAATATTGTTAAAAATAATAAAGAAAAATATTTCTTACTTCATCCGTGATTGAGCGAAGTATCGCCAAAGTACTTGCCTTTGGATTTCTTTCATAACTTTTTCTCAATTTGGTGATCTGAAAATTTCACAAGATTAGATATAAAAGGAAATGAAGATTGTAAAATAAGTAAAATTAGAAAATATACCTCTTTTGCTTTCTCGGGCCAATTAAATACCCAAGGATGATAATTTGCGAGATTCGCGGGGAGTATATTGGAACACGAAATGTAAGGTCCGTTCAAAAATAGCGGAAAGACACACCACTTCTCATCTTTAGAGTAGCGAGGAACATTGTTCTTGCCCAGTGCCAATCAATATCTAACATGAGTATCTTATCGTCGGGAACGTTCTCTTTTCTTTTCAATCGAGCACCCAGTACAGATTTATCATTCTTCATATTTATCACTTCATAATTCTCAAAAAAGTTTTCTACTGAGTATTTTTCAGCGACTATCTCTAAGTTTGCGAATTTAGGATCTCTGACGTTATCAGGATATAGAGATCCCTTACCAGCGCCACGATTGGCTAATTCAAGCATTATACGGATGCAATCACCACTTAATTGATAAATAGCTCGCGAGAATTTCTCATGAGCAAGAATTTCATAGAACAAGGGCAGTTCGGGATTGTAGAGAGGAATGGGAAGACCTGCGAGGAGTTGACCTAGCGAGATTATGATTTTACGATCATCACAATGATGATCGATGTAAACAACTTTGCACAAAGAATAGATGAAGATTCTTGATTGGGAATAGTAGACAAGGTGAAACCCTTCTCTTGTAAATTCTTTTGAGTCTCACCCAAAAGGGTTTCGTATCTACGACCAGGTGGAGCCATTCTCAGAGTATGGGAATGATTAGAGAATTAAAGATCAAGAGAAAGAAGAAAAGGAAGATTTACGATAGCGAAAACGTAAATTGCGGAGGAGGAGAATTGAAGAAAAATTGCAGAGAAAAGTAAAAAAGAAGAAGAGGAGGGTGAGAAAACTATATATAGAGAAGAATTCTCGAGAAGATAAATGCATTTAATGCGAGAGGAGACGTGAATGGTCAAGAAAAAACGGTTGAAAGAGACGTGTCAAGAAAAGAGTGGAAGAAGAAACATGTGTAATAAATTACGTGTAAAAGTACGGGATCATAACGAGATAAATATGAACAGTTGCGGCATTTTAAAAATACTAGTTCTCATGACATTCTCTTCTTCGAGAAAGACATGAGAAGAGGCAAGATGTAGGATCGAATATCGCGACATCAATATCTCGCGAGATCAATAAACGGCGATATTGCTAAAGTGTCACAAATAAGTAATATAAATGACGCAATGAATGACGGCAACTAAAACACGAGAAAGATGTGAAGACTTAGCGAGATTTAGGAAAATTGCGAGATTATATATTTGAACACTTGATATTTCGCAAGTCATTCCCGAAAATAAAGGACAACTTAGTTGTCATCCATTGTGTAATACCCTATATAAGGAGTCGAGCAGGATTGTTGAGAGGGATCTTTTTCGAGTGTTAGGCAAGTCATTAGGAGAGAGAAAGTTTGTAGTAATTGTAATTTCTTTAGCTCTTTTCCATTTTATCTTGTAAACATTCAAGGAATTAATCAATAAAAATCATAGTTGTTCACCTTCAATGGCTTAGTTGTGTGGATTCTTGTGAGGGGTGTAGTGTAGGATTTCCTGCAACTACATTTGCACCGAATGAAAATTGAGTAAATGATTTTTATTAATTAGTTGTGTTCTATTAATTAGCATGTGAAGCACAATCGTTTATAGGGAACATATTTTATAATAAAAAAATGAAAATAGATTCATCTGGATCCAAAGCTAAATCAAATGAATCTTAATATGAAACTGAGATCAAAAGTAAAACTCAAATTAAAAGTACACATTCAAATTGAAATTTGGATTAAATTTACACTTCAATATCTAAAGACTACCCAAGTTCAAAATATACAAAAACTTGAAAATATACCAACTTCAATTGCATATATGTACAAGAAAAAACAAATCAATAACAACTTCCTAGAGTTTTCCCAACTTTGTGCACTCAAATTACAATATCAATAGCTTGTTGGTATTTTTGGTCCAAGATGCACCTGCACGAAGATGCATTTTCGTCTTCCCTTATGCTATCTTTTTCATCCTTTCTTCGTCTCACTTTGAGATAAAACAGTCAAAATAAACAAACTTCTGATCAATCAACCTTTCGTGTATGAATAACACTAGTTCATTGCGAAATTCACTGTTAAGCAGGGATAAACGTCAAGTAATACTCTCGAAGTCGTGTAAACCCGCTGAAACCAAATAATAATCTGTTTGAAGTTTCCACTGATAGTTAAACCTCATGATAGATAGATGCATTTAACATCAAAACTATGCCAGCCAAGGGCATTTTATATTGCTGAATATATACACAAAGCTGTGAGGAATGTTTTGGTTGTTCAAAATCGAAATCTGGTCACTAATCTCAAGTTGCAGGTTGATCAAAAATCTCATTACCTCTCTTAAAAAAAGAAATACCCAAATAGTGCTTTGGTTTCATTTGAATACAAGGTTGAATCACTAGAAATAAACTATGACTAAGCTATCGATAACAACTAGTAAATATGTTGATATTGAGTATACAAGGCTAATATATGGTTTCGGTTGGGCGATAAGAATACTATTTATGTTACCAGCAGTTGCAGGAAGTAGTCTATTCATATGTAACCAATACAATACACAAAAAATGGTGCCTTACCCCATGGAAGAGTCCAGTATTCCTTGTTTTAAATATACATCCTTTCTTGACTCGCGCCTACACCAGGACATAAGCATAATCAAATCAAGACAAACGAAATGATCAAAATAACGAGAAAACACGCAATCTGTTGATGCATACCATGTAATTATTTCTAAAGAAGGACATATTCATCAGAAGTGACCGCACTGAAATAAGTATAGTTGGAAATCAGTGAAGTTTAGGAACAATGCCATTTATATTTATGTGGTGACCAATTGTTTCTAGATTACCCAACACAAAATCGTTAGCACAATGGACAAGCTAATAAGAGCAGAAAAGCGCGTGCAATTAAAATGGTTGAAGTTCTTTCAATTGTAAGAACATTACTACACAACACATACTTGTTGCGAAACAAAGACCGTAGTCAACGATAACAGGCTAACAACAATAACATGCCAGTTTGATTTCTATATACAAAAATGGTGTATGTAACATTTAGGAAAGCAATGCTAATGCCAGTCATGCAAGTTTGATTTCTATATACAAAAATGGTGATATGTAATATTTAAGAAAGCAATGCTAATGCCAGTCATGAAAGCAGCAACAATAGCAAGAGGTCTCATAAGAAATCCCATCCATGTAGTAAAGGAAAGCAATAATAATGACGGTCATATGCAAGTTTAAATTTTTCAAGGATCTGCATTGGCAAATAATAGTGTATAAAGGATGGCTATAGCAGCTAACTTACTTGGTGGGAATCTAGGCATGTAATACTCAACCAAGGAAAGCTCGATCAATAAAAAGGAGACAATCTCAATCTGGTTCAAAACCCAGAAAATATGTAAGTATCCAAGTTATAAAGTTAAAATACTATGGATCAACAATTTAATCTGATGGGGGACTAACTATACAAACGTTTTCTTATCAGATTGAGACGATTTAAAAATCTTTTCATAAATACATATGAAGTTGGAACTGACATATTGTATTTACGATCAATTTCTCTTGCAAACATGTTTACGCATTGTTAGAATCTTAATGCCGAAACTGTAAAACAAAGCATAGTTGAAAATAGGTCTGCAACATAGAAGTGAAACATTTACCAAAACAACTAGAATGACCCTCATCTTCTCGTTGATGTCGGTTTCTTAAACCATATAGTTGGGAAATACACAGCTAGAATTCTACAAAATAAACAGGGTTTAGTCAAATTGGCTAAGAACATTACCCAAATTTTTATTCTACCATTTGGATTTTTTTAGGATTTCAGTAATAAAGCAAGTAAAAATAATATACTTTCAATTGGAACAGTTAGGAAAAGCATACAAAGGATCAGATTGAACAATGTCACTAAAGAAAAACCATCATCTGATTCTCAACTGTACAATTTGAGTAACTGGAGTACGAAAATTAAACAATGTCACATCAAGACTGAAACAAGCAAGGCAGTTTTGGATTATCAAAAAAGTCATGTAGTGTAACGATTACATGGGAATTGTATGTTATCGAAAGATAAAGCATGTTTTTCTGCAAAGATAGAGCATACACGCAAAGCAGCAGTAAAATTATAAGCATCCAAATGTCCCAATATCATATATATGGACAATATTTGGAATACTAGGATAATCTTGATAAAAAAATTAATGCCCAAGTACTTACAACTATCCAAACCATGGATGAGTGTTCTCAACTAACATTAGTGGTCATTAAAAAAAGCAAAAACGTATTTAACCTGGCTGCAACATAATAGAAGGAAACTATCACTATAACTTAAGGTTTGAGTAAGAACGAAAGCAAACCTTAATAATCTGATGGCAAGGAATGCAACCCAGACAAAGCAAAGAACGCCAAGTTCCTCCCATTGGACATTCTGAAGGATAGGGACCTGTATAACAAGAAATCTTAGTTAGTCCAATCGTAACAAAATATAAATGAGAAATCTTCACTAATCCTTCCCAAAAGAAATTACCTTTCTTAGAATTCTCATGAACAATGTAACGTCTTTGGAGTCACTTCTTGTAGCATACAGAAAGATCAGTAAATAAAACTATTATACCGCTAAAATTCTAAATCCATATATGCATAATGCATACCTGTCTTGGAGTTGTAACTTCTGAAAGACATTCTGCCACAACTGTATCTAGTACCACACCTTATCAGTACTTAAAGTAACCAACATAATTGAATTCGAAGGACATATGAACTAAATAATACCACTAATTCGAAAGACATAAAGCAACCAACAAATCTTCCACAGACAATGAAGCTGAGGTCTTCTCCCCTGTTAAGATATCCATCGCAGTAACCAGCACCCGATTTCAAAACCCTGAAAAGAAAACCAAGATTCTTCAATTCAAATGATAAAACAAAATAAGAATCTCAAACCCTAACTTTGCTTGCTGATGCTTGGGAAAATGAAACAACAAATCCATCAAAACAAAATCAAATTCAGAAAACACTATGGATGAATTAGGAAAAAAAAATCGACCTAGTCTCGCTCAACATACAATTTCTCGAGCGACTTGTTATTCTTCTCCCGTAGCCACATCCCACATGTCCATATAGATGTGCTTCAACGGTGGATTAAAAAAATCAATGAAGCATAAATCACATATACAAGAAAATTGAAAGGAAAATTGGGGATTTAAATTTGTGTTTCTTAGCCTGCAATTAGCTGTTTGTAGATGTATTACTGAGAATTACCCATAACACAAAGAAACCCATCACCAGTTAGGGTTTTTATTTTCGGATCTTTTTTAATTTATTAAAATGATTCAAGCTCAACACCAATTGTTAATCAATTGACGGCCTTGAATAGATCTGGGGAAGTGAACGATTATATTAGAGTTTTAAAATTGGGAATGTTTGGGTTTTCAGAGAGATCATGAGGAGATGAAGTACATAGTTTGTTTAATGATGATGACGAGGGGGTTCGATTTCTGCAGTTATTTCGGGAACTTTGAAGATAGGGTTTCTAGTTTTGAATGTGAGAAAGAAACTTTTGCAGTTATCTTAGGAATTTTTGGAGGAGATGAAGAAGATGAAGAACAGGGTTCGGGTATAGGATAAAAACTTGAGAATTTCTTTTGTTGATTTTTCGATTTTGACCATTATTTTTGAAGAGGGGGTTCGATTTCTAGATTCATGGAGGAGATGAAGATGCAGAGTTACAGACAACAAACTCGAGATTTGTCGGTAAGGATAAAAGAAAAGAGAGTGAGATGGGATCACTGAGAGAGAAGGGATAGGGAGAGGAAAGTTTGTTTCTGGAAGGAACTATGAAAACTAGTTTCCACGGCAGACATAATTGAGGTGGGACCACAAAAACATGTTTCTCCGGCAGTCCTAATAAAAATCCACGTGGAAGTTTTTATTACTAAACTGCCCCTTTGCGTTAAGACTGCTATGACAACTCGATTTGCTTTTATTATAAATAGGGCTGCCTTTGGGAGACTAACATATAAAGAAAGCCTGCGGTAGTCTTATTTATAAATCATAATCATACTTAAAAAACTCATTTTCCACTAGTGATCTCTTGATGAAGTATGCTTAGTTTAGGGATTTTGATACTTCATGCTTGCGATTAACAATTGATGTTTTGAAAATCTAATTTAGGCAATGATTAGAATCACAATTTCTTTTGATTGGAGTTATATTGTCTAGAATTGCATGATAAACATTAACATTAAATCACATGAATTTTGGTGAATGGTGAAATCCACGAACCCTGTCTCTCTAATATAGTCAGCTTTAAATTGCTTTCTTTTCTTTAGTCTTCAAATTTAAATCTAAAAGCACAGTCTTCACAAGTCTTAACGAACCTTTTACTACAACATCATTGAAAATAATCATCAATTTTTGGCGCGCCGACGCGGATTTGTCTTTAGGCTAGAGTTTTTAGATTTTTTTTTTCTTTTTTAGGTTTTTTATTTGTTTTTGTTCTTCTTTATGTTTTTGGGTTTTTGTCTTTTCCTTACAGAATTTGGAATTTGGAGCGAAAGAAAATTTTGCCAAAGCTTTTGTTGAATACTTAAAGACTTGGAGTAAAAGGCAAAGCGAAAGGAGCGAAAGAAGAAGATTTTTTTATTTTATAAAAAAAAAAAAGAGAAAAAAAAAAGAGAGACATTTTTATTTTGTTTTTAGATATTTTTTTTTTAGACTTTCCTTTTCTTTTGCACTTTATTTTTGGACTCTGGACTTTAAACTTTGGGACATTATTTTTAAACCCTACGGAAGGGTATTTTAAATATAAACTGTGTGCAGAGAAGGACGGCGATTACGATATCGTCTCGGCCCCTCGGGTTCGTACACGACATTGGAGTCATGGCTCGAGTCGACTACAACGGTTCATCCCCCGTCTGGAACGGGAGGTAAGTTTGTGGAAACACTCGCGAATCCCATGTCAGCGAGTTACTATATTCCTTCGTTTGCATATATGCTGAGGAATTGAAAATGGCTGCTTTAATTTCCTAGTAAAGGGCAAGGACTGGCCATACAAGATAAGGGTTCGGATTTCATCACCGTTCTCTTCTTGCCCGCCTTATGAAAACAATACTTAACGCGAACCTAAGCTTTAAAATTTGGAATAGAACGAGACCGATAGGGTAACGAGCTTAATAGGAAAGTCATTTGAAAAATATTGGCTACTCTTTTAAGCATACTTCGAAGTTCATGATGGTTTCTGTGAGTTAAATGCGTGACTGCGCCGCCTTGCAATGCCGGTGAGGCCTTGGGTATCAAAGCTCCACGCAGCTTCCCTCGCCTCTATTCAACTTAGTTTAACTCGGATTGATTCCAGAGAGGTTTTCTCAGATTGTAACGATTTCCTTTTCGAAAGATTAGAAGCTGGTCTAGAAATAATCTAAGTGGAGCCATCATGCTTTTTGTTTGCTAGAAATCATTAGGTTTCTTTGTGGTGGAGTCGACCTTGTTTGTATTTGCATAGAACTTCCCTTCCTTTTAGGATTTTTCTTTTTCTTTTGTTTTTCTAGTGTATGCCCGAGGTTATTAGAGAGCAGGCTTGGAAAAGAGACATCTAGGTCGATTGATTAGTGAAAAACCTAGTAATTCTTTTTGTAGAGGAGGGGAGCTCGAAGACTCTTCTTTTGAGAGCCCCGTTTTTGGAAACTTCAGTTTTGAGAATCTGTCTCTTCGTGAGGAAAGTACCCCTAGTACTTCAGCTGTGCCAGCGATGGCAACTTTGAAAGATACATGTTCCCAACTAGGACCAACCGAGCTTCATGCATTAAATTGCCAGCCAATACGGCTAATTTCGAGATAAAACCTAGTATTCTTCAGATGATCCCTATATTCTTAGGAAAAGATGATGAGAACCCTTATTTTCATATTAGGGACTTTGAGGAAATTTGTGGGACAGTTAGAATAAAAGACCTTACTTGATGAAGTTTTGAAACTTAAGATGTTCCCCTTTTCCTTGAAAGATAAAGCCAAGACTGGATAAACAACCTACCATCTGAATCCATTGAAACATGCCAGGAACTTATTCTTGCTTTCTATATGAAATTCTACCCTAAGCATAAAGCTGCAATTGTTAGACGAGAAAATTAGTTCCGAGTGTTCAACAAGAGGAGAGTCTCTTTATAGGTTTTTAGAGATTCAATGATCTCCTATCCCAGTGTCCTCACCATGGATTTGATAAGATGAAACTTGTAGAGATTATTTATGATGGTTTAGACTATTCGACCAAAGCCATGGTCGAGTCTATGTCTTGTTGGTGAGTTACTAGTAAAAGTCTTGAGGATGCCTTTACCTTCTTATGAGTTGTTCTTGAGAAATCCCAACATTGGGAGTCTTGTGTTGAACCCCCTAAAAGATTCTTGGTTAATAGAAGTAGCACCAATATGGTAGATACGAGTTTCGCGTCAGATGCTAAGTTTGCTTCTTTGTCTAGAAGGTTAGAAGCTTTGGAAATGGGTCAGTCTAAACATAGGTCCCTTGTTGAACCTAATAGAACCTCTCAAGTCTCTAGTTATAGAATAAAGCCCAGATAACTCATTTTGGGAAGGTCGGGTTAGTGAAGAGCAAGCTCATCTTGTCTATAACAATGCTAGGTTTGAGAACCGTCGGAAGTTTGACCCATACTCGAGACCTACAATCTGGTTGGAGAAACCATCCTAATTTTTCTTGGTCTAAGGGCGAGAATCAAGGTCGATCTAGTAATTCTCGGCCTCCCCCCAGGTTTTGGTTATGCTAAGAACTCTTCGGTCAACCCCGATTTGAGAACCCTTCGGATAAAAAGATCACAAGTTTAGAAGAGACTCTCGCCTCGTTTATTAAAAGCTGCGAAAAGATCAACCAAATGGTTGCGCAAGGGATAGAAGAAAGTAAGAGTATAGGTTATGCTAATTCTCGGGCTATTTAGAGTTGAAAACCCGGGTTAGTCGGATAAATGAGACTTTGAGGGAAAAAGGTAAGTTTCTAGTCAAACTCAGCCCAATCCTAGGAGTACATCAAGTAGGTGAAAGACCATCCCATCATGTGAATGCTATTAAAACCCTTAGGAGTGGTAGAGTGATAGACAACAAGGTTGCCACGCACGATAGTGAACATCTTTGTAGTTCACCCTTCCGGGCCGAAAAACCAGGAGACCCCATAGAGTCTCTAAAGAGACCAATGAGGTCATATTGAGCCGGGCTTTGTTCCCAGAGCCCCGTTCCCCCAGATGCTAGTTCCAACTAAGAGGGAGTCAACTTTAATGATATATTGGAGGTTTTTAAGCAGGTAACTATCAACCTTCCATTATTAGATGCAATTAAGAAGATTCCCGCTTATGCCAAGTTTCTTAAGGAGATGTGTACGCGAAATCGGAAGCTTAGTGTCCAGAAGAAAGCCTTTATATCTAGTCACGTGAGTTCTATTATTCAGAATACCACTACTCCTAAGTATAAAGACCCGGGGTCCCCTACCATTTCTTGCATAATATGTAAATACCGTGTTGAGAAAGCTTTGCTTGACTTAGGATCCAGTGTGAACTTACTCCCATACCATGTGTACGAACATAGAAGAGGTGAACATGACAGGGAACATTATTCGAGGAGTCATTACCGAAAACTTTGTTAGAAGATCCATTAGAGAAATGCCTAGCTCACTTTGGGATTGATTTTGATGATGATAATGTGATTAATGAGGTGAATGCTTTGTTATATTCAACCCCTTTGTTAGACACTAATAATGGATGGAAACCTAAGTTCGAACCACTACCAGTTTCTAAGTCTTCCCTTGTTCCTTCTTTAGAAGAGCCTCCTAAGTTGGACCTTAAACCATTACCAGATGCCCTGAAGTATGTGTTTTTAGGCCCATCTGAAACTTTACCTGTAATTGTAGCATCTGACCTGGATAGTGATCAGGAAAGTAGGCTAGTAACCATCCTTCAAAACAACAAGGAAGCTTTAGGGTGGATCATAGCAGACATTAAGGGTATAAGTCCCACTGTTTGTATGCATCAAATCTATTTAGAGAGTGACACCAAACCTTCTAGGAAGATGCAACGTAGACTGAACCCAAATATGAAAGAAGTAGTTCGAACCGAGGTTCTTAAGTTGTTAGATGCAGGTATTATCTACCCCATTTCGCAGGACAACAAGTGGGTCGGCCCAGTTCGAGGTTGTTCCCAAGAAATCCGGTATTCTTGTAGTCGAATGATAATAATGAGTTAATCCCAAACCGAGTGACCACGGGTTGGCGTGTTTTTATTGACTATAGGAAATTGAACAAGGTCACTAGGAATGACCACTTTCCCCTTCCCTTCATCGACCAGATGCTAGAGAGATTAGCTGGACATAGTCATTAATGCTTTTTGATGGCTACTCGGCTATAATCGGATCGTTATTTCCCCAGAAGACCAGGAGAAAACCACTTTTACATGTGCCTTTGGTACCTTTGCGTATAGACGCATGCCTTTAGGGCTATGTAACGCCCATGCGATTTTTCAGCGTTGCATGATGAGCATATTTTCAGATATGGTAGAGCGGTTCTTAGAGGTCTTTATGAATGATTTTTCAGTGTTTGGTTCATCTTTTGATGAGTGCTTGCATCATTTGTCATTAGTGTTGACTAGGTGTAAGGAAAAGAATCTAGTGCTTAATTGGGAGAAATGTCATTTCATGGTTCAATCAGGAACTGTTTTAGGGCATATCGTATCTTCTAAGGATATAGAGGTAGATAAAGCCAAAGTTGACCTTATCAAGACTTTACAGGTCCCAAAAACCGTAAGAGATATTAGGTCATTCTTAGGGCATGCAGGTTTTTATCGTCGATTCATTAAGGATTTTAGCTTGATTTCTAGACCTCTTTGCAATTTGCTTGCAAAAGATGTTAAGTTTGTCTTTGATGATGCTTGTTTAGAGGCTTTTGAGAAGCTTAAGACTTTACTTACTATCGCCCCCATAGTCCAGGCACCCAACTGGAACCTACCCTTTGAGATCATGTGCGATGCTTCAGATTATGCTATTGGTGTTGTGCTAGGTCAGCGAGAAAACAAATTACTTCATGTGATTTACTATGCTAGCAAAACTATGCATGATGCCCAGTTGAACTATACCACTACGGAGAAGGAACTGTTAGCCATTGTGTTTGACTTAGACAAGTTTAGACCCTATCTCTTAGGTTCTAAGGTCATAATCTTCACCGATCATCTTTGCTTTGAAGTATCTTCTTTCCAAGAAGGATACTAAACCTAGATTGATTAGATGGATCCTCTTGTTACAGGAATTTTCCTTAGACATTAGAGACAAAAAAGGTGCAGAAAATGTAGTAGCAAACCACTTGTCTAGGCTTTTTGTGGAAACCCCTGATGATTCTCCTCATGTTAGGGATAGTTTTCCTGATGAACAACTATTGTTTGTTACCCAATTACCTTGGTATGCGAATATAGTGAACTATCTTATTCTTGGTCGAATGCCCCAACATTGGGGTAAACAAGATCATTCTAGGTTTTTAAGTAGAGGTTAAGCACTTCTTTTGGGATGATCCTTATTTGTTTAAGTATTGTCCAGGACAGATTATTAGGAGATGTATACACGAGAATGACCGATCCGGTATTATTTCCTTTTGTCATGATCATGCTTGTGGGGGTCACTTTTGTGCTAAGAAGACTGCTTTGCTAAGATATTGCGGTGTGGATTCTATTGGCCTTCGTTGTTTAAAGACTCCCACGATTCTTGTGTTACTTGTGAACGTTGCCAGAAATTAGGATCCATTTCCTGTAGGAACATGATGCCCTTGAACCCTATTTTAGTTGTTGAGGTCTTTGATGTGTGGGGTATTGACTTTATGGGTCCGTTACCTAATTCTTTTGGTAACTTATACATCCTTGTCGCTGTAGACTATGTCTCTAAGTGGATTGAGGCGGTTGCGTGTAAAACCAATGACCATAGGGTTGTGATTGAGTTCTTGAAAGATAATATACTTACACGTTTTGGTACATCGCGTGCTATAAGTGATGGAGGGTCGCACTTTTGTAATGGACCTTTTAGGCTTCTGATGAAGAAATATGGTATTACACATAAGGTAGCTACCCCGTATCATCCATGAGACTAGTGGTCGGGTAGAGGTTTCCAATAGGGAGATAAAACGTATATTAGAGAAAACAGTTAATCCTAATCGGAAAGACTGGTTGTCTAGGCTTACTGATGCCTTATGGGCTTACCGTACTGCATTTAAGACCCCCATTGGAATGTCGCCTTATCGGCTTGTGTATGGCAAGGCATGTCATTTACTTGTTGATTTAGAATATAGAGCTTATTGGGGTCATTAAGCGGCTAAATTTTTCACTTGACAAGGCGAGGCCCATAGGAAACTCCATCTCAATGAGTTGGAAGAGATTTGTATAGATGCTTACGATAGTGCTAAAGAGTATAAGAACAAAATGAAACTTGTGCATGATAGAAATATTTTAAGGAAGTCATTTTCTCCAGGTCAAAAAGTTCTTTTGTATGATACCCGTTTTCATCTATTCCCCGGGAAGTTACGCTCTCGGTGGACCGGTCCTTTTGTGGTCCGTACTGTTTTTCCTCATGGAGCTGTTGAGATAGAGACACCAGATGGTAGTAGTTCTTCGAAGGTTAACGGTCAGAGATTGAATCCCTTTTTAGAGCCCTTTCTTACAGGTGATGTTGAGGAGGTCCCTCTGGAGGACCCTGTTTACCCTAGATTGACTATCGAGGGGATTGTATGTTGTATATTAGTTTTTGATTTCTCTCTTCACCCAGGTACTATCTTTCCGACTTCTCTCTTTACTGATTCCTCGTGTTACTTTACTTTTTGGTATTGCTCTTTCATTAGAAACATTGAGGACAATGTTAGATTTTAAGTTTGGGGGTGGGAAGAAACTTTTTGTTAGTTTTTAGTTGCAATAAATAAACTCCGAGCCTAGAAATTTATGGTTATTAAGGTTGGCACTAACCAATCTAAGTGGATGGGAACATCTTGGTTGTAGGAGTTGAGTAACCAATCTGATTAGATGGAAACATCTAAAGAGTCTATTCATAAAAGCACAGAGCTCAGGTGTTAGAATTAAAAAAAAAAAAAAAACATGGTAGTTTCGCCATATCTCGTTGAATCCTTTTCACCTTCTATTTTTATTTTTCTTTTAAGTGATTTGGTGGGGCACACGATTCAAGTTGTTACCATTGCTAGGGTGAAATAGAGTGATTGAGATACCAAAAAAAAATAAAAAAAATTGAGACCAGACCATCAGACCAACCGGAATAAATTCAATAAAGTCGACCACTGGTGACCTTGTATATGCCAGTTGTGTTGACCCAGAGTTAGTATTATCACCCGTTGGTTCCCTTGTATATGCCAGTTTGTGTTGATATTAGTCGGGCCAGTATCTCGGTCCATTCGGATAGGTTCACCTTAGTCAACATCAAAACCATCTACGTTTTCTCTACATCCATCTTCTTAATCTTTCCATGTGATTGGTTGACTCCGGTTATGATGTACAAAAACTATCTGAGTAGAGCTCTGTCACTTATATATGAATCTTAGTATGCTTGAGTGCAAACTCGTGTACATCAATTGGAATTTCGCATCAGGGTACTACCTCCTGTAGTCAATAAGTATGCCAACCAAGGAGATTCTTTAGTGCCTTCCAAGGTTACGTAGATAGCTAGGGTCCTGGTATAAAGGTTTTGTGGGTACATCTCGGTAAACCCCTCCGAGACAACACTCATAGCTAGGGCCACTTAGCGGTTTAACGGCTTGCTGCACGTGCTAAGTGTAGTCATTTTATTTTCTATATTAGATTCGATTTTACAAAACTCTTTTTTTTTTGCCTATTATATCTTCTTTTTACCTATTACTAGAACGAAAGGCACGTGCTTTGCACGTGCGCTAACCTATTTCTATCGCAGCCGTGCATTTATTTCATTTTGATCCTACCCGTTTATTGAAAATGTTATACCTCACAAACCTAAACCTAATTTTTCTTTACCTTCTTCCTTTTTTTCTCCTCCCCACCGACGCCTATCCTTTCTCTTTTCTTCACTAAAATTCCTAAACCTGGAAACTACATTTCTCTTCATTCTTTTCTCTTCTTGTGTTACCATGTAGCACATCACTACAAACAACTACTTATGTCTTTGCTCTCTCCTGCAAAACCTTAACCTATTAATTTGTCTCGCGTTACCACTAAATCTTCTAACTTTAGTTCACCTTTATCATCTTCTTGAATATTTCTAGTTTTTTTGTTACGACATGATTAAATGCGTTATTATGGAACAAACTTTCATCATTATACGATTTCATTTCCGTGTCCGAGATAAATGGGTTTTCCTCCCGTAACATGTAATGAATTTTTTTTGTTTCTGAATTTGTATCAAATTGATAAAATTGTACTATGAATTTTTTTTTGTTTCTGAAATTGTATCATATTGATAGTCTTGTAGTTCTTTGTAATTGTTTCAAATTGATAAATTTTATCTGAATGAAATTTATTATGAATTTGTTTATTCAATTGCATCGGATGGATTTGAGGCAAAATTGAAAAGTTGATCTGGTTCTTGCTTCATAGTTACCATTTTACCCTCAAATAATATTCCCATTTTTCAGTACAACGTATGAAAGTAGGGGCAAATTGGGAAAACATAATTTGCAGCTTCACTTGCTACAGTAAGGGTAGTTGGCTTTATATAATAGAATAGATATATCGTTTTTTACTCTAAAATATCTTTTTTAACTAAACAAATGTATTCTTATTGGAAAAAAAACTGGAAAAAAAATATACGGCAACTCAGTAGTCGTTTAGCACTATTCACACGGCTACTGAGTAGCCGTTTCGTGTAGGGAAGAGATGAGAGGGCACCATAGCAAGCTTGGCTTCCTTGTGCTATCCCTTCCCTACATTTGAGGGATAGGGAAGGGATGGGGCTCTCCATAGTGCTAGCTCTTATATCCAGGCTCCCAACAAACTTTTTGTAATTTTCCTTTTTTTTTTTTTCATTTTTAGTTAAAGAAAAATGATCACAGGGAACTTCAAACAAAAAGAGGTATTAAAATTTTCTTTAATTTTCCTTCCTAGTTTGAGGTCAAGGGGTTTTATTTGAGATCTATTAATTTCCTCTCCCAACTTTTGGAAATGGTAATGGGGTGTCAAATTTGGCAGAAAAACCAATCCAGTCTCAAATTAATTCATAAAACTAACCCATATAAATCCATTACCAGTTTCAGTAATAACCAAAAACTTAAAAAGCCAAAACAGACAAAAAAAAAACTTTCTATTCTCATCTAATCTTTCCAAATTCCATAAACCCTAATCAAATATTTCTATTGATCTTCACGTTCAACGATCTCCGAACCAACCAAGAAAAGGTAAATCTCCATCATCACGTTCTGTTATTAGCATTTATTCATTGATTTACACGTTTAAAACTTCAACTCCGAAAATCAAAATCTTTGATTTACCCAGAATTGGTTTATGTAGATTTATCGATTATGGGTTTTGTTCTTCGTTCCATGAAGAGCATGCATAGGGATCAGTTTATAGGATGACTAGCATCGGCCGGTTCTGAGTAGAAATCATAATATAAAAAGACATCACTATAACCAATTTATAAGTCTATCAACATAAACGGATTTTGGGTAGATTTTTTTTTGAACTCTGTGCTCTTAAAATCGATTTTTATGTACGTATTTAATGTACCGATTATGGAAACTGATTGTTCGGATTCCATTTCCTAATCGATTTTTATATATGTGTTTTATCCACTGACTCTTAGGGTTTCGTTTTCCTATGTGTTTTTCTTGTTAGAATCGGATTACATATGTTGTCTTATGGACCGACTGTTGAACTTTGGACTTTGGTCACTTAGCCTTTTATTATCTAGAGCTCCAACAAGAGGATGTTGACAGGACACCCCATGCCATGGTACCTAGAAGCCTCTACAAGTTTGGCTATGGTTGTGAGACCCATTTGGAGCAGGCACTGGCTGACAACCTTGCATTGGAATAGCTCGTTGAGCTCATCAGGTTTGCAAGGAGAATGAGGGATGCGTTTAAATCTCTGAGGGCACGCGACAAATATTTGAATAGTCTGTTTGAAGAAATGGCTGAAGCAAAAGCTGCCAACGCAACTTCTATGCTGGTGATGCTGCTGCTGCTGCTTTATGATATTGATGCTCTCTTAGATATCATAAGTGTAAGTTTTAAGTTTTAAGTTTTTATGTTTTAAGACTTTTGGTGGTCTAAATTTTTAACACTTGGATGATTTTGGTTTATTAATTTTTTGATGATTATGGTTTGAATTAAAATACACTTAAAGTTTTAATTATAATTATGTATGTTTCAAACTATGTATATGCATGCTTCAAACTATGTTTTGCAAATACGGGCAAATAATTGGGCTATACGATTGCACCTATAAACCAATTGTTGAGGCTCTATCGTGGAACCGGTTTATGTGGCTGTCAGTATAATCTGATTTTTTATATCTCGTAATGTCGGAGTTTTTAGTATTTTTTTATTTTAGCCAGAATCGGATTACACGCGCAACTATATAAACCGATTACTGTCGGTGAAAAGTTCACTTTATTTTCTATTGATTTTCAGGCACAATCGGTTTATGTTGCGAGCATAAAGACTGATTCTGCAGGGCATAAAAACATAATAGAGTTTTTTGGAATTCGAGAATGCCGATTGTGCTAAATTATTCACTTTTTTTTTTTCCGGAAAAAACTAACCCTTGGGATCTTTCTCTATATAAAGAGACCTCATCCCCTGACCCAATTTGCCGCAAACTTGTTCATTCTAATCGCTCCTACTCCATATCATCAAAGTATGGTACGCCGAAAGTTGAGTTGTAGATCACTCCTCCGTAAGGGTGGAATCCGAGAGACCTTTTGGGCAAAGATATAAAACAAATTTAGGCAAGATTATGGGAACCCGAAGAGAATGATGTGCACCAAGTCATCCAAGATGCAATAGTTTCTTTTATAGCTAACTAACAACGGGTTTTGAACGCTTGCCACTTTAGATTGTCCCTTCAATAATTTATAAATATTTTTATTGGGTACATTATTTATATATCCTTACTTTTGAAACCCAATAAATATATCCTTTTACAACAATAAATATGTCCCTACTTTTTAATAACCTTATCCATTTAAAATTAGATTACCTTAATACCCTCATCCATATAATATTTTTCTTTATTTCAAAATGGAACAAATTTTTCCTCTACCACTTCACCACCACCACTAGCACCACCACCACCAACATTCAACTACCATTCCACCACTTTCGTTCAACAACCACCACCTACCAACCGCCACCGCCATTAATATTCCACCACCACCATTCCACCACCACCATTCCTCCACCACCACTAGTCCGTCGTCGCCGCCACCACTGGTTCGCCGCCGCCTCCACCACCGCCACCGCCACCGTCACCGTCGCGCCCCCGCCACTAGTTCATATATTTTTGTATCAACAACAATAGTTAATCCAAATAAAAATATAACCAACAGTAGAAGTTGATCAATTTATCAACAATGGGGATCCAAAAAAAAAGGATCAATAGTAGTATTGATTTAGGGATCAACAATGGTAAATTGGATCAACACTGAAAGTTGATCCATGTAAATGGAGTGAACTTGGCGTGAGTCGAACGCGCATCATCTGACATGGAGTCAGTCATGCTACCATTGCACCACAAGTTCAACATTTTGAAAAAATTACATTTATAAAAATCAAAGCATTTAAACTACAAGCATAATTATACTAATCCAAAGAAATGATGTCAACAATAAGAGTTGGTCACATAGATGGGATCAACAACAATAGTTGATCCCATAAAAAATGGGGTCAACAACAGGAGTTTATCCCTTCTATTAGATCAACAACAATAGTTGATCCCATAAAAATGGGATCAATAACAGTAGTTGATCCATAAAAACTGAAGTCCAAAAATACTTTTTACAATAACTGAATAAACAAATGCATCAAGAGGAATAATGATTTACCAGCTCCTTCTACTATTCCTGCTAAATTTCACTTATACTACTATTAATTAATACTACAAAATCAACACCTTCCCATCTCAGGTACTCCCTCATAGAAGTTGGTTTGGTTTTTGAAAAATTAAGTCCAATTAAAACTAATCATTGAAAGTGGTCCTCATGACATAATAAAGATGTGAATTGAAATGAGTCCCATGACATCGTCGAAAAAAGTAAAAGTGAAATGGTCCAAAATACATGACAATAACTTGTCGTCAAAAGAAGTTAAGAAAAAGTGGTCCTTTTAAAACTAAAGTAACATTTGACTTTCCCAATTAGGAACTACTATTTTTGTAACATTTATTTATAGAAACCAGCCTATTAAAAAGTAACGGAGGGAGTACATATTCTTTACTCTTGTAAAATTTATATATCTTAATATAAAATGTAATCAACAAAAATATAAAATGTAATCATCAATCGCATCATTATACAATCTATAGTTTATAGTATGAAGAAACAACCTTTTTATTGGTGGCTGCATGTTTTGCTTACTTGACCAAGGATGTGTTTTGGGCAGTAACATGCTGCAACATGATAACAGTCACTCCACCACCGTACGACCACCACTACCACTGTGATTTACAACACTACCTACACCTCTTACTGGATCTATTTGCGTACTCATTTACACAAAACTAAAAATGGATAAATCTTTGAGACCCCTCCCTGTAGAAACCCCACCACGGTATTATTATTCTGATTGACAACATTAATTCCAAATTCATATTACCACAGCCATCATCAACTATCCCAATATCAAAATGAGCATAGAAAACATCATTTTTTAATCCCATTTCTTCCAAATTAGTTGATGTTTTATCAAATGGATCTGAAATTATAGTTAGTTGCTATACCGATTGAAAACAAGAAGAACCTTTAATAGAGAAACTAATTAATCCCATTAGATCTGTAACGAATGGAAAACAGATTTGATGTCCTCACCCACCACCGTGACCGCGACACCACCGCCAACAATATCATCAACTAATAGAACGAATATCTGATATCCTTCTCCACTTCCACCACCACCACCAATATCATCAACTAAAATATCAACGGTTCGACATCCTCCTCCACCACCACCACAGCCATCATCACCTAATCTTCCATAGATTTGTGAATTTAATAAAAAAACTCATTAGGAAAGATTGACTAATATAGAGATTTCAAATCTTCTATCACCACCACACCACCGTAATTATCATTAAGTCTTGTGAAAATAGGCGGAAAAAGACGGTGATGATGGAGCTGGAGTAGGAGAGCGAATTTCTTTTCAGATCTGAAATTAAGAGGAAACGATGAATTGCCTATTTGTTATACTGATAAAAACTCCATATATTGATACTCCATATATTAATAAACTCTACATATTAATAAAAAATTATGGTCCCAATTTGGGCCAGATAGAAATAGTAATAAACTCCATATTTTAATATTAATAGATTTTTCTAGTCCCACCATAAGGAATTTACCTCTATATATTAATATAATAGACATAATCGGAAAATTATAGATCTTGTTACATCAAAATTTAGATAAAGAAAAATATGTATTTGTAGTTGTTTGAGAAAAGGATGTAATTTTTTGGATTGTTATTACATCTTTTGATTTGCATATGCGTAAGACCTCGTTACTATGTGCACCTTCTTGTTGAAGCCAAAATATTTCCAACTTGTCGACCATGTTTAAAGTTTCTTGTCGAGATTTTTTTTTTGGTATACCTCCCTATATTAATAAACTCCATATATTAATAATTTTATGAAGTCCCAAGGTTATTAATATATGGAGTTTTTACTGTACAGGGTGGGTAAATAAGGAAAGAAAAAAAAACATTGATGGACCCCTGATGGGCTTATAGATGGAGAGGAATATATTTAGTGAAAACTACAGGGAGACCCATTCTACAGATTTTCTACACCGTGAAACCCACGGGCGGAAAAGTTCACGCGCGCGCCCAATTTTTGTGAGAAAATTTCTCCCAAACCCACAATTTATAAAATTGGTTTCTTCGTATCTTTTCTTCTTCTTCTTCTTCTGAATTTCTTCTTCAATTATTTTCCTTTTCTTCCTCCCAACTGTGACTTACGATCAATAATATTGATAGACAGTATAATCACATGAAGATTGGAAACAATAGATGAATGAAATCGAAAGTTAGGGTTTGAGGTGATGTTTTGAGATGAATCGAGATCTTGTTGTTTGTTATTTCCGAAAGATGTATGAATGTTTTTTTTTTTAATTAGGTATTATGATTGAGAAGATGGATCTGAGATGTGTTCTGAGATGGAGATAGGGTTTGTAATTGTTTCAATCAAGTTGATTTGAGATTTAGAAAATACGGGGAATACTAATAAAGCTTATTTGAGTTGGGATGATGAACAACGAAGAAGAAGAAGATGCTGTTATGAGTGCATAACATGTCATGCAGTCGAAAAATGGATGCATAACACATTATCCGGCATCTTTGTTATTTTTTGTGAAATTGAAAATTGATGCATAATGCATCATGCAGTCGACAAAGTGGATGCATAACCTGATATGCATCCAAAATACGACTGCATAATGCATTATGCATCGAGAAAATTGTTGCATAATCTTTTATGCATCGAGAAAATGGATGCATAACCAATTATGCATAAATCTTTTATGTACGCACTAAAATCAACCAAAACAATGGTTATATAACTCGTTATAGAGAAAATGGTTGCATAATTCGTTATGCATCTGCATAATGTGTTATGCATCTTTTTTGGAGGCTGCATATGAATATGTAGTCAGTTTTCGAAAATTTTCCCTAAAACGATGATTGCCTCCGATTTTTTCGTGAAAAACAAAAATTTGATATTGTTGTTTGTACTCGTTGTGCAGCTCTCTTAAAAAGATTTCCAACGATATAAAATTTGTAAAATTCCAAGGCGCGGATTTTTAGATATGTTATATCCAAGTTGCGATGCCAATTATACCCATGATGCATAACCCGTCATGCGGATGCATAATCCGTCATGCGGATATTTTTAATAATTTCATATAATTATGGGTGTCACGGAACTAAAAATTAATTGTGGGCCTGACAATGAGAATATTATGTTTTTTGGGCCTGCGCCTAATTTTCCCATACATTTATTGTGTGATAAGTATATTTGTGTAGCCCATCAAAATGAAGAATATTTATTCAATTCCCACTATTTTTATGGTATATTCTACACAATCTACCTTGATCAATTTGTAATTAATAAAGTAAGTTTGTGTCGAAGCTGTGAAAGCGCGCTACTTGAAGGAAAAGGGAGAAAGCATTCACTTTTGATGAAAGCTATCACTTCATGGTATCCAAAATTCCGGAGTATGCCTCGGACTTTATAGTGGGTGAATCAGACTCGGATTCCTCCAACAAAGATTGATAGTTTTAGAAGTTTTTGTGTAGATTTTGTGGGTAGACTACGTAAACCCTCACGAGACTATAACTCGTCCACCAGGGTCGCCTAAGGGTTTAAAGGCTTGATGCACGTGCTAAGTGCATCCGTGATTCCTACGAAAAGGAGTAGATTTGAGATGAATGAAGAAAAAAAAATCTTGTGAAAATGAAAAAATTGGTTTATATATGACGCCAAAAAAGACCGATTATGAGTGTCGGGTTTTATCTATGCGTACTTTAACCGATTCTTGATGCCCTTCTTGAATACCAAAGAACACTACCCATAATTTTTAGGGAAACCGATTCTTGTACATGAACGTAAACCGATTCTGCATAATGTTTTCGGGAAAAAAATATATAAGCAATGGGATAATACAAGTGTTATTCGTCTTAAGGTCCATCATTTTAATCAGATATATTCATCTTGTCCTTTTTATTTTCATGGTAATTTATTTCCAACCAACGTGAACACTTTAAAGATGATTAATGGTATCCTTGTCAATCTCATCGTCGAAATTAGGGATCAGACGTTATCCACAGATCAATCATCAATCAAAGTTTCATCAGATTCAGAACTTTCAGGATCTGAAATAACTTGCCAAGTTGGGTGGCCAAGTCTATCGCAGGCAATTACTCTGGCAAATAAAAAATCACGGGCAGAGAATTTCTACCGCGCATAGAAATAAAAAAAAAACGTTTATTATTAGCAAATTTAGATTTGAACTTGATTTTTTTTTACCGAAATGTTTTAGTAAACGGGTTAGATTTTTGGACAAAAGCATGTCCACCCCCAGCTAAATCCCAAGACATTTTATTATTTTCAAATTCAAAGTGAAAAGGATGGGGTACCAAGTAAACCACCAACTTTTTTGTTCGGAAACCTGTATGAACAAAACCTAATACAATCGCAAGTATATCTAAACTAAAGATCCCTGAACAATATGTATATATAGTTTTTATTTTTTTTTCTTCCACAACCAATATGTATAGACACAAGGTCCTTGAACCTCATTGTGTAGAAGAATTCTTGGCCGATCTCGCAAATTATTATCCAAAATCAATCTAGTTGTATCCAAATCAAGAGGATCTGAATTTTGACAAGTACGAAACTTGCGATCTATCTTTAAAGATACGAATTCAACAAGAGCGAATCTTATTTGTGATCTCAATTAATAAGGATTTAAACTATCTAGATTGATTATGTACTACTCGTATTATTCATAAAGATAAAACAATATAATGATAGGAATTCTTGAGATAGGGACGGTCCAGTTTCATAATTATTCCCCCTATGGACGTGCCATTTCATATTTCCCAACTAAGAAACTCTATACCAAAAGGGGGCAAAAATAATTTTTTCTATGGAATCTTCATTACTTTGGTGTCTCAACACTAAAAATATATAGTGCATACTCTTCCATAGTATAAGCGAAATACTAAGCTACACCTACATAAAAACCCAGAGACCTCGCCAAGCTTTGAACACCAAACTGCCTTAAGATGCTACAGATACTATCCCACTAACATACTTCGAACTGGAATGTGGTTGACACCAAATTAACCCTCCAAGCAATTTAGTTGTAGTCGTGCACCTTACTATCTTGAACCTCACAAGGATCTACGCAATGATTCCCTTAGCTGGCATCCTTTACATCCTAAGAGTTGCATAAACCTAAGTGAATACTTTTGATACCAATATGCTTTTGACATATAAGTTATTTGATTTTTCGTTTTAGGTTTGAAATTTTGTTTGCAATAAAAAAGGTCCAGCAAATTAACCTCATGAATCTGGAAACCTTAGACTCAGTTAGCTAAGAAACCTGGATTGCTAACACCTCTAAAGAATAATCCAAACAAATCGAAGAAGAGTTTAGATATCTATCTCGAGTAATCGTAAAGTCTGAGACTAAGAGAATTTGGCGATTTATATCTATCTCGTTCCTGATCTAGGATAACAAGAACCTCGAAGATCATTAAGATCAAGATTCAAATACATAAACTATCAGGAAAAAGATAGTCAGTCTAACTTCAAGAATCCCTAAGTGAATTCGTTAGGTCGTAACCTAATTATGTTTCTTAAAGGAAACCTATGTTTTAGAGGGTGACTCTAGCAAGAAAATAAGATACATAATGAAAAGACGAGGGTACCCAAATATACCTCAATCTAAAACTTTTCCACATATAAGTCCTTTCTCCGAAAGTGATTGTATATGAACTGAGCCGAGACAATACAACTAATCGGTTCACACTGCATGTGATCGTCTATGGATACGAGATCGAGACAATACAACAACGAAGTATGTTTACTTGATAAGAGGTTCGGACTTAACCAAACACAAAAGGATTACTATCAAGTAAATAGGAATTAACGTTTATGTATTTTACTTCTAATTATAATAAAAACAATTATAATTGCGGAATTAAAAAAGTAAAAGACACAACAATATTTTGTTAACGAGGAAACCGCAAATGCAGAAAAACCCCGGGACCTTGTCCAGAATTGAATACTCTCAGGATTAAGCCGATATACAAAATCAAACAAACTTCGTATAGTTGAGACCAAGCAACTAAACATATAGTTCACCTAGTTCCGTCTGTATTCCCACGCCTCCAACTTATAAATAAGTCATGTACTTGGAACAATTCCTTTGGTTCGTATTCTAAACAGTAAAGGAACAACAAATCTGTTTGGTAACAACTCTTTTCAACCAAGTGATGTGAGTTCGACAAAAGGCTCTTCTGTTTATCCCAATAAACTCATTTGTCAGGTCCTTAGATCTATCTACTAACAATTACCGAAGTGATCGTCTAGATTTTGCAATCAATACCTTTAATCACAAAGAAACGTATTGATGCCGATCTACTCAACTAATCAATCCAATCTACCACAAGGATAAATTGATTATAGTTGGATCCTCTTTAACCAAAATAAGTATTGTGCACACCTAAGATTATGAACCCAAATCAGAAATCTTCAAAGTCTTCTTTGTATTCAAATCTTCTTAGATCTTCAATAAACACCTGCACACAATCAACTTGAATCTCTTGTGATCAATCACGCACAGAACAGAGTCTGTTAACAATGGATTATCACAAGACGTCTTTAGATCTACAAACTTTCTAAAGATCCCCGTCGAAACTTCAATCTAGTTTGAGTGAATCTTATATCAGAAGAGAAGATTCTCAAGCATAAACAAACTAGGTGCAATCAAATTTCAACAACCGTTAGTCAATTAAATCAATCGAAAAATAATAATAAACCGCAATTATCTAGTTTCCCACCAACGGTACTAATAGAGCTTCTCAATCCCAAAGAAGTCTTTAAACTGAGCGGCCTTAAGAGATTTCGCCTACTTAGGTTACTTTCCTCTCCTAATAGGCGGCTCCACCAGTAACAACATAACTAGGTAGTTTTGCTGGCTCTGAGGATTAGTTTGCTAGAAATGCAAACTTTGGTATTTATAGACCAAGGAAGTTTGGACACCAAAGAATTTCCAAAACCGAAAATATTCTCAAGATATGCAATATATTCCAGATTCGGTTTCCATAATTCCTGGAAATGCTTTGTCCAAACATTGACTGAAAATCTCTTAGAAAATCTCCAATTAGTAAATGCACATTACCAATTTTCATTTTCCAAAAATAAAATTAAAAACCTTAATTAAAAGATTCTCAACTTATTTTTCGATCCGAGATTTTCCTTTAGCTATTAAGGAATATATTTGAACAATAAAAGATAAGAGTTACTGCACATGTTCAAAGTATGTCGACATCTTTACTTTGTAAGTCCTCTTTCATACTTACAATCTTGAAACCGATTTGCGACACTTCCAAACGAGTTTATAATTGGTTCATCTGACTTTCAAGAACTATGTGATTGATTAAGAACACTCAATCACAAATCATGGGTTTCACGGTTCTACCAAAACAAGTTTCGGTTCTACCTCCATGTGAGTATTGTGCATAGTCACACTAGCTTTCCAAAAATTCGGTTGACTAAGTACTAGGATCGGTTCCCCACATACTGATTGTAACTACTTGTATTTGCTACACATGTGATGTGATTGTGATAGTGGTAAATAAAGTGATTCGATTCTCGAACTTGTGAAGGATTTTTTAGACTCAAATAAAACTAGAAAACTCACTAAAAATTATAACAAACTTAGACAAATATGTTATCAATATTAAAAGACACTGAGGCTAAGATTCCACTATTTTCCAAGTTCAAAGTGATTTAATCCCAATATTTATATTCATGCAATTTTCTCGTTCAATTTGATTCTAACTATTGCAACTATTGCAACAAGTAGATTCTCAAAATAACAAGTGTAAATCCGAAGCATAGAACATCAAAAACCTAGGTCCAAGTATGCTCTATCAAAAGAAATAACAATTGCTTAACAAAAATCATTCAAACAATTTTCGATCAAGGCAAATAATCATATAATAATTGCAAATAAATAGATAAAATAGAATATACCACTTCTTGTTGGAAAAATAGCTTTAACATATCACTTATGGGATTTCCAATTGAATGACCATGCACATACATCTTACTCAACATGCTAAAAGAACCGCATGCTTTTGCAAACATTTTAACTTACGTGTTTGAAGTTGGGTCTACTCGAGGATAACAACTCGAGATTCTAAGGCATGATGTGGGAGAGTCATACCCGAATGGGGTTTAGCTCCTCATATTAATCATGATCTCAAAATATGTGTTTATGGTTCTAATTTGTAAAGATGATTAAAAGGGAGAAAAGGATGAAAATAATAACCTAAACATGTGCATTCTTCAACTTTTCCTTGGAATTTGCAATAGTGCAATTGCGTTACACATAATATATCACGAATATGCGTTAATGGTCAACCCTTAGGATTACAAAGGAGAAAGCCGTGCATTTGCACGGGTAAAAATAGACCTAGAATATACCACTTCTTGTGGAAACACAATTGGTAAACGATACTTAGCAATAGTTGCATTGCAAAGGAGAAACAGAGGGTAAAGACCTAGTGAAAACACAAATTGTTGAATAGCGATAGTTGTCTGCGACAATTCCTTGTGCGTCTTATGTTCTTCGTGTTCTAGGTATTGCAGCAGCAGAAACAAAACTTCAACTCGTGATTTCAGCTTTTTGTTCTCTTCCAAAACTTCCCCAAAAAGTACGTAACCCTTCTATGACCTATCCCTACTCCTTTTATAGCCCACAGGTTGATTATAACTCGATGAAATCTCGAGAATATCTCGTCTTTCCTCTCACGACAAGTTACTGAATTATCGTGTTTCTTTTCTTTCTCTCCACGTCGTCTAAGCTCTCCCAAACTCTCATCTTCTTTCTCTATTTACGTCTTTGATGCTTATCCGGACCCTCCAACTCGATAGAATAGAATCCTGATACAATATACTCTCCAAACTTGTACGCAACTTCCAAAAATATGATTAACTCTCGAGACTCTCTTGTGCCCTGTTTACGTGAGATAAGTATGGAAACTTGATTTTCCTTCGATCACAACCCACGTACCAGCCCTGTATGATCGTAACAGGCCGAAAACAACCCAGTTCCGCAAAGAAATCCGATAAAAAAACACGTCCAAATTGTCTCCATAAAGTTACGGAGATGGCTGCACTTTTCTTTCCCTTCCAATGAATACCTAGCCCAATTCAGTCGAAGTAAAGGCCTATACCAGCCCTGTTTAGCATTAACAGGCCTAACGAAATCAAAACCGGAGATTGAATCTCTCTACAACAGCTCCAAAATTCGAACCTAAATCTGCCAGCGACTGCATTTGATTTCCCGCCAAAATCTGGATTTCAAACAATGGAGAAGATAAGCCCCCTAACCAACTGTCGGGTGTGAATAGCAGTGAGGTGCCCCTTAGTAATTTGGGTACCCCTTATCCATAGTGAGAGTCTGAATAGCATGTGTCCTCCGAGCGCTTTTACCAACTTTTCGAGCCGATTTTTCCAAAAATGTTTATTGGCCAAAAATACCTACACATGCATAAAACACCATAATAAGTACAAAAATGGGCACTATCAATATAAAGAATCGAGACAAATTAGACACAAAAATGTGTCTATCAAATACCCCCAAACTTATTATTTGCTAGTCCTCGAGCAAAAATAAAATAAAATCCTAACTCACTGTCGTAGGCATCGTCGTTTGCATTTAGCGTATGCAATAATCCTTTAAACCCCTAGGTGGCCCTAGTGGCCGAATTATAGTCTCGGGAGGGTTTACAAGAGGTATACCCACAAAACCTTTACTCCAGACCCTAACTATCTACGCAGAACCTTGGAAGGCACTAAAAAGTCTCCTTGGTTGGCATACTTATTAATTACGGGAGGAAGCACCCTGATGCGAAATTCCAATTGGTGTACACAAGTTTGCACTCAAGCATACTAAAATTCATATATAAGTCACAGAGCTCTACTTAGATAGTTTTTGGACATCATAATCGAAGTCAACCAATCACATGGATAGATTAAGAAATGGATATAGAAAAACATAGATGGTTTTGATGTTGACTAAGGTGAACGGTGTTTCTCATATCTGTCTGAAGGCCACTGCCAAAATAAACCTATCCTAATGGACTGAGATATTGGTCTGGACTAATATCAACACACTGGCATATACAAGGGTACTAGGTGGTCGATAATCCTAACTCTAGGTCAACACAACGGAATATACAAGGGTTCCAAAGTGGTCGACTTTATTGAATTTATTCCGCTGGTTTGATGGTCTGGTCTCAATTTCCTTTTTTTTTTTTTTTTTTTTTTGGTATCTCAATCACTCTATTTCACCCTAGCAGTGGTAACAACTTGAATCGCGAGCCCCACCTAATCACTTAGAGAAACATATTTTACAGAAAACAAAATAAAAATAGAAGTGAAAAGGATTCAACGAGATATTGCGAAACTACCATGTTTTTTTATTTAATTCTAACACCTGAGCTTTGTGCTTTTATGAATAGACTCTTTAGATGTTTCCATCTAATCAGATTGGTTCCTCAACTCCTACAACCAAAATGCTTCCATCCACTTAGATAAGTTAGTGCCATCCTTAATAAGCATAAATTTCAAGGCTCTGGAGTTTATTTATTGTAACAAAAAGGTAACAAAAGTTTCTACCCCATCCCAAACTTAAATCTAACATTGTCCTCAATGTTTCTAATTAAAGAACAGGACCACCAAAAATATAAGTAACATGAGGAAATGGTAAATAGAGAAGTCGGAAAGATAGTACAGGGTGAAGTGGAACCAAAAACCTACAAAAATAATATACAACATACAAACCGCCTCGATGGTCAATCAAGGTAAACGAGGTCCTCCGAGAGGGACCTCCTCAACATCAAGCTCATAGGAAAAGGCTCTAAAAAGGGCTTCAATCGATAAGACCGACCGTTAACCTTTGAAGAACTACTACCATCCGGTGTCTCAATCTCAATAGCGCCATGAGGAAAAACAGTTTGGACCACAAAAGGACCGGTCCACCGAGAGCGCAACTTCCCGAGGAATAAATGCAAACGAGTGTCATACAGAAAAACTTTTTGACCTGAAGAAAATGACTTTCGTAAAATATTCTTATCATGCACAAGTTTCATTTTGTTCTTATACTCCTTAGCACTATCGTATGCATCTCTACGAATCTCGTCCAACTCATTGAGCTGGATCTTTCTGTGAGCTCCTGCCTTGTCAAGTGAAAAGTTTAGCTGATTAATAGCCCAATAGGCTCTATGCTCTAACTCGGCAGGAAGGTGACATGCCTTGCCAAATACTAGACGATAAGGTGACATTCCAATGGGTGTCTTAAACGCAGTACGATAAGCCCATAAGGCATCAGTAAGCCTCGACGACCAGTCTTTCCTATTGGGATTAACTGTTTTCTCTAAAATACGCTTAATTTCCCTATTGGAGACCTCTACATGACCACTAGTCTGTGGGTGATATGGGGTAGCTACTTTGTGGGTAATACCATATTGTTTCATTAAAAGAGCAAACGGTCTATTACAAAAGTGTGAACCTCCATCACTAATTATAGTTCGCGGCGTACCAAAACGTGTAAGTATGTTCTCTTTCAAAAACTGGACTACGACCCTATGGTCATTTGTTTTACACGGAACCGCCTCAACCCACTTAGACACATAGTCTACAACGACAAGTATGTAAAGATAACCAAAAGAATTAGGAAATGAACCCATAAAATCAATGCCCCACACATCAAAGACCTCAATCACTAAAATAGGGTTCAAAGGCATCATATTTCTACGGAAAATGGTTCCTAACCTCTGGCAACGCTCACAAGAAACACAGTGACTATGGGAGTCTTTAAACAACGAAGGCCGATAAAAACCACACCGCAATATCTTAGCAAAGCAGTCTTCTTAGCACTAAAATGACCCCCACATGCATGTTCATGACAAAAGGAGATAATCTTTGGACTGGTCACTCTTAGGTACACATCTCATAATAATCTGGTCTGGACAATACTTAAACAGATAAGGATCGTCCTAAAAGAAATGCTTAACCTCGGCTAAAAACCTAGAACGATCTTGCTTACCCAATGTTGAGGCATTCGACCAGTAACAAGATAATTCACTATATTCGCATACCAAGGTGATTGGGAAACAGAGAACAATTGTTCATCGGAAAGCTATCCCTTATAGGAAGGGAATCATTAGGGGTACTAACAACTAGCCTAGACAAGTGGTCTCACTACTACATTTTCGGCACCCTTTTTGTCTCTAATGTCTGGGAAAAATTCTTGTAACAAAAGGATCCACCTAATCAATTTAGGTTTGGTATCCTTCTTAGACAAAAGGTATTTCAAAGCGGATGATCGGTATAGATTACGATCTTAGAACCTAATAGGTAGGATCTAAACTTATCCAAGGCAAACACGATGGCTAACAGTTCCTTCTCGGTAGTCGTATAGTTCATTTGGGCATCATTCAGAGTTTTGCTAGCATAGTAAATCACATGAAGTAATTTGTTTTCTCGCTGACCTAGCACAACACTTATAGCATAATCTTAAGCATCACACATAATTTCGGAGGGTAGGTTCCGATTAGGTGCCCGGACTATCGGGCTGATAGTGAGTAAATTCTTAAGCTTCTCAAAAGCCTCTAAACAAGCATCATCAAAGACAAACTTAACATCTTTTGCAAGCAAATTGCAAAAAGGTCTAGAAATCAAGCTAAAATCCTTAATGAATCGACGGTAAAAACCTTTGCCCTAGGAATGACCTAATATCTTTTACGGTTTTTGGGACTGTAAAGTCTTAATAAGGTCAACTTTGGGTTTATCTACCTCTATACCCTTTGAAGAAACGATGAGCCCTAACACAATTCCCCGATTTAACCATGAAATGGCATTTTTCCCAATTAAGCACTAAATTCTTTTCCTTACACCTAGTTAACACTAATGTCAAATGATGCAAGCACTCATCAAAAGATGAACCAAACACTGAAAAATCATCCATAAAGACCTCTAGAAACCGTTCTACCATATCGGAAAATATGCTCATCATACAACGCTGAAAAGTCGCAGGGGCATTACATAGCCCGAAAGGCATGCGTCTATACGCAAAGGTACCAAAGGGATGGGTAAAAGTAGTTTTCTCTTGGTCTTTTGGGGAAATTACGATTTGATTATAACCGGAGTAGCCATCTAAGAAGTAATAATGACTATGTCCAGCTAATCGCTCTAGCATTTGGTCGATAAAAGGAAGGGTAAAGTGATCCTTCCTTGTGACCTTGTTCAATTTCCTATAGTCGATACAGACACGCCATCCCGTGGTCACTCGGGTTGGGATTAACTCATTATTATCATTCGGACTACGGTGATACCGATTTCATGGGGACAACACGAACGGGGCTGACCCACTTCTGTCCGAAATTGGGTAGATAGTACCCGCATCTAACAACTTAAGCACCTCTTTTCGAACTACCTCTTTTATGTTAGGGTTCGATCGACGTTGCATCTCCTAGAAGGTTTGGAGTCTTCCTCTAAATGAATCCGATGCATACACACAGTAGGACTTATACCCTTAATGTCTATATAGTCCACCCTAAAGCTTCCTTATTGTCTTGAAGTACTTTTACTAGCCTACTTTCCCGATCACTATCCAAATCGGAAGCTACAATCACGGGTAAAGTCTCAGATGGGCCTAAAAACACATACTTTAGAGTGTCGGGTAGTGGTTTTAGGTCCAACTTAGGAGGCTCTTCTAAAGAAGGAATTAAGGTAGTCTCAGAAACTGGTAATGGTTCGAACCTAGCTTTCCATCTATCAGTGTCTAACACAAGGGTAGAATCTAATAGAGCATTCACTTGTTCAATAGTGCTATCGTCATCAAAATCCAAACCAAAATGGGATAGACAACTTTGTAATGGGTCTTCAGATAAAATGTTTGGTAATGACTCCTGAACTAAGGCTTCTATCATGTTCACCTCTTCAACACATGTGTCATCTAGCTCATAAGGTAGCTTACTGACATTAAAAATGTTCATCTCCATAGTCATATTACCAAAAGATAAATTCATCACACCATTTCGACAGTTAATGATCGCATTATACGTAGCTAAAAATGGGTGACCTAATATCACAGGTATCTGCTTCTCTGGGTCGGGGACAGGTTGGGTATCTAGGACAACAAAATCAACTGGATAAATAAACTTGTCGACCTCAATGAGAACATCCTCTATAACACCTCGAGGAGTTTTAACAGACCTATCAGCTAACTGCAATGTCATCTGAGTAGGTTTCATTTCACCAAGTCCTAGCCGTAAGTACACATGGTACGGCAAAGTAAGTTCTGCACTGGCTCCTAAGTCAAGTAAAGCTTTTTCTACCCGGTGTTTACCTATTGTACAAGCAATGGTAGGGGAACCTGGGTCTTTGTACTTTGGAGTTGTGGTGTATTGAATGATTGAACTTACATGACTAGCTAAAAAGGCTTTCTTAAGGACGCTAAGTTTCACTTTCGCGTACACATATCCTTAAGGAACTTGGCATAAGCAGGAATTTGCCTAATTGCATCTAATAAAGGAAGGTTTATGGTAACTTGCTTAAAAACCTCCAATATGTCATTAAAGTTCGATTCCTTCTTTGTTGGTACTAATAACTGGGAAATGGGGCTCTAGGCACAGAATCAAACCTCTCAGGAACCGAATTTGCATCATCAGAAATTTTATCAGTCCCCTCAGCTAGTGGTGGTCCTGAGGGGTGAGATCCTGAGGGGTGAACTATAGTATGTTCACTATCGGGCATGGTTACATGATTGTCTACTACTCTACCACTCCTAAGGGTCTAATAGCATTCAATTGATTCGATGGTTTTGCACCTAATTCATGAACTCCTCTAGGATTGGGATTAGTCTGACTAGGGAACCTTTCGTTATCTCTTTCACTTAAGCTCTTAGCTATTTGGCCCACTTGAAGTTCTAACTTAGCAAGGCTCTGAGCATTAGTTTGAAAGTTCTGCTTGGTTTCTTGTTGAAAACTAATTTGGTTATGTGCTAACATATCCTGAGTTTTTGCTAACATCTTAATAGATTCCTCTAAGCTAGTAGTTTTATTTTCTGGCCTGAAGAATTCTTAGTGTAACCAAAACCTGGGGGAGCATTAGAATTACTAAACTGACCTTGACTTTAGCCCTTAGACCACGAAAAGTTCGGATGGTTTCTCCAACCAGGATTATAGGTTTCTGAATATGGGTCAAACTTTTGACGGTTATCAAATCTAGTGTTATTATAGAGAGCATTGGCTTGCTCTTCATTATTCCGGCCTTCCCAAAAAGGCTCAAATCTACCACTAGTGTGACCCACTTCTTAAGCTTCTAACCTTTTCGCTATTGCAGCAATTTTGGCATCTGATTCAAAGCCTCCTTCTACCCTATTAACGTTTCCTCTGCCTAGAAGAATTTTTTTCTGGGGTTCCCTATTATTTTCCCATTAATGGGTCTTTTCGGCGATTTCATGCAAATATGTCATCGCCTCATCAACTGTTTAGTTTTCAAACCCACTTGTACACATAGATTCTACTGTGGTCGTAGTGGAATAATCTAAACCCTCATAAAGGATCTGAACTAACCTAACCTTTTCTAGACCATGATGAGGACATTGGGATAATAAATCATTGAACCTTTCCAAATACCTATACAAAGATTCTCCCTCTTGTTGAGAAAACATGCAAATTTGCGTCCTAATAGACGATGTTTTGTGCCTAGGGAAAAACTTGTTCAAAAAGGCAGATGTAAGTTGTTCATATGTTTCAATTGAACCGGAAGCCAAACTATATAGCCACGATTTAGCTTTATCTTTCAAGGAAAAAGGGAATAACCTAAGTTTCAAAGCATCATCATCAAGGTTTCTAATCTTTAGGGTACTACAAATTTCCTGAAAGTCCCTAACATAGAAATATGGGTTTTCATTTTCTTTCCCTAAGAAGATTGGGAGCAGCTGTAAGGTCCCAGGTTTAAGTTCATAATTTGCTTCTGTTTCAGCTAACCTGATACACGAGGGACGAGTAGTCCTAGTCGGGTTCAACAAAGCTTTCAAAGTTGCCATTTCTCCTCAAACGGACTCTTCAAAAATCGGGCTTTCTAAATTGAGGTAATCGAGACGCTTAGAACTACTAGGTTTCTCTTTAACAAATCTACCTAGGGCGTCTCTTTTACATTGAGGCATGCAAAAGAATAAGGAAGGGGATTCTATGCAATCACAAAACAAGGCTGACTCAACCAAATCAAACCTATTGATTTCTAGCAAACAAAAGCATGATGGCTCCACTTAGATTGTTTCTAGACCAGCTTCTAATCTTTCGAAAGGCAACTAAGTACAATTTTAGCAAACCTCTAAAGAACGAGTTAAGCTAATAAGATACCCAATACAGTCCTTTTGAACGACTTTCCTAAAAGCTCGTTACCTTATCGGTCTCGTTCTAGTCAAAATTTTAAGCTTGGGTTCGCGTTTGGTATCGTTTTCCTAAGGCGGGCAAGAAGAGAACGGTGATGAAATCCGAACCCTTATCTTGTATGGCCAGGCCTTGCCCTTTACTAGGAAATTAAAGTCCGTATTCTGTCCTCAACATATATGCATACGAAGGAGTCCAGTAACTCGCTGACAAAGGATTCACGAGTGTTTAGAATCTTACCTCCCACTCCAGACGGGGGATGAATTGGTTGTAGTCGACTCGGGCCACTGACTCCTATGTCAGTGTACGAACCCAAGGTGCAGAGACAATATCGTAATTGTCCTCCTTCTCTGCAAACAGTTTATATTTAAAGTACCCTTCCGTAGGGTAAAAATATAAATAATGTCCCAAAGTCCAAAAGTCCAAAGTGTCCAAAAAGAAAAGAAAAATTACAAAAATAGATAAAACCTAATACAAATTTTTTTTTTTCTAAAAATAAACAAACCCTAAAAAAACATTAACTAAAATAAAATTATCTTCTTTTTCCTTCTTTTCGCATTAATCTTTAACCCCAAGTCTTTATGAAATCACCAAACTCCTTGGCTCAATTTTCTTTATGGTCCAGAACCTGTAGACAAAAGATAAATACCCAAGAACGTAAAAAAGAACAAAAATAATAAAAATAAATAAATAATAAATAAATCTAAAACCCTAAAAACAAGTCCTTAGACAAATATGTTATCAATATTAAAACACAAAATTGGTTAAAAAGACCAAAATTAAAATTTCTGGTGATTGTGATAGTGGTAAATAAAGTGATTCGATTCTCGAACTTGTTCTTATTTTTAATTTACAAGGATTTTTTTAGACTCAAATAAAACTAGAAAACTCACTAAAAATTATAACAAACTTAGACAAATATGTTATCAATATTAAAAGACACTGAGGCTAAGATTCCACTATTTTCCAAGTTCAAAGTGATTTAATCCCAATATTTATATTCATGCAATTTTCTCGTTCAATTTGATTCTAACTATTGCAACAAGTAGATTCTCAAAATAACAAGTGTAAATCCGAAGCATAGAACATCAAAAACCTAGGTCCAAGTATGCTCTATCAAAAGAAATAACAATTGCTTAACAAAAATCATTCAAACAATTTTCGATCAAGGCAAATAATCATATAATAATTGCAAATAAATAGATAAAATAGAATATACCACTTCTTGTTGGAAAAATAGCTTCCTCTACCGCCTCAGCAATGGGGTTTAGCTCCTCATATTAATCATGATCTCAAAATATGTGTTTATGGTTCGAAAGATGATTAAAAGGGAGAAAAGTAATAACCCAGCGGATTTGCAATAGTGCAATTGCGTTCTGAAAATCATTACACAAAGGAGAAACTGTAGCTAAAGACCTAGTGCAAACACAGTTGGTAAACGATACTTAGGTTCTGCTGTTGAATAGCGATAGTTGTCTGCGACAATTCCTTGTGCGTCTTATGTTCTTCGTGTTCTAGGTATTGCAGCAGCAGAAACAAAACTTCAACTCGTGATTTCAGCTTTATGTTCTCTTCCAAAACTTCCCTAGAAAGTACGTAACCCTTCTATGACCTATCCCTACTCCTTTTATAGCCCACAGGTTGATTATAACTCGATGAAATCTCGAGAATATCTCTTCTTTCCTCTCACGGCAAGTTACGGAATTATCGTGTTTCTTTTCTTTCTCTCCACGTCGTTTAAGCTCTCCCAAACTCTCATCTTATTTCTCTATTTACGTCTTTGATGCTTATCCGGACCCTCCAACTCAATAGAACAGAATCCTGATACAATATACTCTCCAAACTTGTACGCAACTTCCAAAAATATGATTAACTCTAGAGACTCTCTTGTGACCTGTTTACGTGAGATAAGTATGGAAACTTGATTTTCCTTCGATCACAACCCACGTACCAGCCATGTATGATCGTAACAGTATGGAAAACAACCCGATTCCGCAAAGAAATCCGATAAAAAACACGTCCAAATTGTATCCATAAAGTTACGGAGATGGCTGCACTTTTCTTTCCCTTCCAATGAATACCTAGCCCAATTCGATCGAAGTAAAGGCCTATACCAAAGACCTTTTTAGCATTAACAGGCCTAACGAAATCAAAACCGGAGATTGAATCTCTCAACAACAGCTCTAAAATTCGAACCTAAATCTGCCAGCGACTGCATTTGATTTCCCGCCAAAATCTGGATTTCAAACAATGGAGAAGATAAGCCCCCTAACCAACTGCCGGGTGTGAATAGCAGTGAGGTGCCCCTTAGTAATTTGGGTACCCCTTATCCATAATGAGAGTCCGAATAGCATGTGTCCTCCGAGCGCTTTTACCAACTTTTCGAGCCGATTTTTCCAAAAATGTTTATTGGCCAAAAATACCTACACATGCATAAAACACCATAATAAGTACAAAAATGAGCACTATCAATATAAATAATCGAGACAAATTAGAAACAAAAATGTGTCTATCAACATGTCCATAGGATCGGTTCCCCTTTCACTAAAAACTTGTTGCACATGTTCATAGGATCGGTTCCCCATATACTAAAAACGTGTTGCACCTCTTACAAGGATCGATTCCCCTCTTGTGATCGGTTGCACCTCTTCATAGGATCGGTTCCCCTTTGCCTAGAGTTGGTCATACCAATAACACTAAATCGATCATACCTTCTTAGGTGATTACTTAAGATCGGTTTCAATAATAAAAGTCATACCAATACAAAAGTCAGGCCTTGTGAATAGTTTTACCAAGAACATGAACAAGTCATGAGCGGTTATACTAATCACACAAATTGGTAGTTCAAAAGATATGCAATGAATAACAATACCAATAAGCCTAGCGATTTCACTTTCGATTCACGAAACAAGTTCATGAATTTACTTCCTTTAAACTAATGTAAAAAATTGTTTCCTAAGATGAAATCTTCACCTCATACCCATACATAATCACAATAGCATTCAAACGATTATGTCGATGTCTTATATACGAAGTTCAAAAGATAAGCGTTATACTTTGTATTGTATTCCTTAATACTACGTCTAACTAGAGCGTAATCATTCATGCTTCGCAGTTATGTTTTCAATATGCACGACTTGAAAGATATTTTTAGGGAATGAAACAGTTCAAGTCAAATATCACTAACCTCAAGTGGGAGGATGATGTTGTTGTTGTAGCTCCTTACTTCTTCACTTTTTCAAGTCTTCGCAATACTTGTAATGTCTCATATCGTAATACTTTCAAGCTAACCTATACGAAGTTGACTCTAGTACATAATCAAGCGACTCTTTAAATGAGTTTTGGTTCACTAAAATATGACAACCAGACTTGACATACCAACGCTTGGTGGGTTCAACCGAGCAGCTATGCTCTAACAATCTCCCCCTTTGTCAATTTTAGTGACAAAACTCTTACATCGTATGGATAAACAAATTACAAGAATTCATTACACATACGCTTGATTTCCAAATTCAACAGCACAATAACCTGTATACATTCAATCCAAAAATGCCGATGTTGACATTATAATAACAAAGCTAATACTCCCTTAAAGGTAAGATAGGTAGATTTTCAATCCGCACGTCTTTGTTATTCCTTTGTAGTCCATATAACTACAAGTATCATATGATATGCTACTCCCCCTTAGTCTATGCTTTACTCTTTCGTTAGATAAACATTTAAGCACCAATGTCCTTTCCCTTAGTGATACCAATCAATATAAATCAATACTAGTATCACTTGTTTACTCCATATATTTCTCCCCCTTTTTGTCACAAAATGAAGGTACGAGCAAATAAAAGTCAAACCGAAAGGATCTTACAAATCTCAAAATAGACTTGCAAACCTATAAGAGTTAAGCACGAGGGTTCCACACACCATTTTTGATAACCAATATCAAAACCGAAACTGCAAAGTAATTTTGTTTTGATATGTTACCAAGGAAACAATTGCCGGAAGCAATTTTCCCTAATAGTTTAGCAAACCAAAAATCGACTAAGCACCTTAGTTCCTTTGCTAAACCGATTGTACAAATACAATCGCTTGTTCGATAAGACCAAAATAAAGATAACTCTGTTTTTCTCATTAGGTTCTAATTATCCATATAACTTAGACCTTTAACTTTTAAACAAGACAAGTACTAGGTTAGTTAACTAGCATTTCTTGTTAAGGCATTCGATTATACTTGAATAACCGAAACCTCCACTTTTATAAGTCTAACTAAGATCAGAATTAACTTAGTTTCTCTTATCCGGAATTGAATTGGACTAAACAATTCATCCCGTAAACCTTTTCTTTCATTAAGCCATAAAAAATTCATACAAACCAAATAAATCAACTTGTATAATTATTCACCTCAATCGGAAGCAATTGAAACAACATAGACATTAAAGCACCGAAATTGCACCGAAATTTTGTAAGCCTAAACGATTAATACCAAACAATAAAGCAAGATAACAATAGTTTTTCTTAACCGGAAATAATTGAATCACACATACATCCATACACAAATAATGGAATAAAACATCAATTGTACCGAAATTTTGTTAAGCAAAAGCAATAAATAGACGCAATAAACTCAGGCTTTTCTTAAACAGGAAAACGATTAACTAACAAAGTCGTTACCTCAAATTTCGTATCCTCTTCTCCAATATGTCTGCATCTTCTTCCAAGGAGAATTGATATCGAAATATCATTATATTGTTCATCCTTATGCAAAACAAAAGAATAACAACAACCAACCTTTACCAGAGAAAGGTTGAAAACCGGTTTTAACTATCGCAAGCAAAAGTTGAAACCACGAAACACATATGCTTTTATGCTAAACCAAACGATTCAACATATTGTGACTTTTTCACATATTGTTTCAATCAGAACCCCTCATGATCCTTTGATAAAGCCTACCAACATGGGCAAGAACTTAATCCTACTAAACCAACAAGTCACCCAAACCATAAGGGTTCACAACATATGAGATAGAATATCAAGGTTAGAAAACCTAAATCAATCATCCCATAAACATACATAGTAATGATAATTTGTATAGCACTTGAAGTAAAAATATTAAAAACATCATACTATCACACATAAAACCAGAACACAATTTTAAAGTTTTTATAATACTTAAAACAAAATGTTCAAAAGATAAAGCAGTCTTATGATTACAACAAGAACCAAACAGACTTTAGACAAAAGTCTAAGAGCTTGACTCAAAGCCAAAATCTTTATCAGATTTTGTATCCTTATAATCTTCAGCAATTAGTGAGAGGTCTGAAGCAAGTTGTTAGAGCATTGCTCGGTCGAACTCGCATGCGTTGCTATCTCAAGCATGTTTGTCAATGTTAGTGATCAAAACTATAAGTCTTGATTTCTAGCCTACTATAACTAAAGGTCTCGGACTAGGATAGAAAGTGTAGTTGAGCTCAAGAACTCCATGGAAATCATCATACAAGACGAAGGACTACTCAAGGAACTGGTGGAACTTCATCGACTAAAAGGTATGTGGAGACTTGAACTTATCAGTCACTCAAAAGTCTATTTACTCTATCTCCTATTCTTGAGACAAAAGTCGTTTTGTTGTATAGACTTTCATTATACACATTTGCTATTTCGAGACGAGTTTATCTTGCCTATCTATTTCTCGAAATATATGTTGGTAAGCTTTCGCTTTAGCCAAATTCATCTTTACCTAGTGACGAATGTCATGTTATGTTTCAATCACTTTGAAAATTGCTCTGACGAAAAATGGTCTGTGAATAATGGCTATATAACATTCTCTGAGAATGTTTCAATGATTGAAATGAGAGTTTAGATTACATAACCATTGGTAGGATATAAGCATTGTTGTGGAAACACATATATGTATAAGTCCTTATTCCTTGAACCAAAGTTTGTGAACTTTGTTGATCAAGAGAAACGGAATGTGGCGTGAGCCAAGTCCGCGAACTCAGTCCGCGAACTGGCGGAAGTTCTCGACCCGAGAATTTCTGCTAGAGTTTGTGAACTCCTTCCGTGAGCTTAAGTCCGCGAACCTAGTCCGCGAACTTGAGTAGGTTATATCTAAAACCGGTTGTTCTTGAACTCATGTTTATATAATCTAAGGAATGCTTTTGCAAACCGTGGCTATAAAGTTCATGAACCGATTCGAGTGAATCAAACCATTTTTGTTTCGATTGTGTCTTGTGTGGTTACATAAGATCTAAGCAATTGAACAACTCTCTAACTAGTTCATTTGAGTCATTTGAACTAGTTATGGTGAAGAAGAATATGGTTGATATGAGAGTGATCATATGGCTAACCATTTGGTTAACTATTGTTGAACCAACAAATGTTAATGTTTGGGAACGGTTACATAAACCCAAAATTGGACATTTCATTTGTGTGTAACAAGCTAAGGTTTCGATCCAACGGTTGAGAAATATTAGCTTGAATCTAATCAGGTTTTCATCTAACGGTGAATATTGAATGCTTTGTTACCAAGCTAACATTGATTGCAAACCCTGATTTGAAATACTATATAAGGGAGAACTCTAACAACTGGGATACCTAATCCCCACACCTTACGTGTGATACTAGTTGCATAAGCTAGAGTCGTTTCTCCTTTAACCTTGGGTTTTCTTCTCTAAACCAGGTTAAGGACTTAAAGACTTCATTGGGATTGTTAAGCCAGACCGATATTACTTTTCTTGAAGTTGTGTGATCTGATCTTGTTGTTTCTATCGTACGAGTACAATTGGAATAATTGGCTTGAGATTTATATCTCCGATAGGCAAGATAGAAAAGAAGTCACAAACACTTCGTCTCATCGTTTGTGATTCCGCAATATCTTTTTCGCTGCGTCGATTAAGATTATTGTGAGGTGATTGATAATACTAGGTTGTTCTTCGGGAATATAAGTCCGGGTTATCAATTGGTTCATGTTCACCTTGATTTATCAAAAGACGGAACAAAAACTCGTAGGTATATTCGTGGGAGATGGATTTATCTATTATCGTAGACTTTTTTGTGTGATACAGATTTGTTTATTAAAGTCTTCGACTTTGGGTCGTAGCAACTCTTAGTTGTGGGTGAGATCATCTAAGGGAATCAAGTACGTAGCATCCTTCTGGGATCAGAGGCGTAAGAGCATAACCGTACCTTGGATCGGTGTGAGATTGATTGGGGTTCAACTACAGTCCAGACCGAAGTTAATTTGGAATAGGTTAGTGTCTGTAGCGGCTTAATACAGTGTGTGTTCATTCTGGACTAGGTCCCGGGGATTTTATGCATTTGCGGTTTCCTCGTTAACAAAATTCTGGTGTCTGTGTTATTTCTATTCCGCATTATATTTGTTTATATAATTGAAATATCACGGGTTGTGCGTTGTTCAATCAATTAGAATATCCGACCTTTTGGTTGTTGATTTAAATTGATTGAGACTTGGATATTGGTCTTTGGTACCATCCAAGTTATCTCTCTAGTATTTGATAAAGACTCGCAGATTTCCATTTGCATGAGTATATATCAAATCGAGAGATTGAGATATAAACTCTTTGATATACTTTTTATCTAGATTGAGTTTGTCTGTCTATTTGATTCTCTAGAAAATATATTGGAGTTTGTCCATACAGATTGCTAATCGAAATATTAGGTTTGGTTGTTGTACCCTCGCTTTTTCACAAGTTCTGGATGCTTGAGAGATGCAAAGCTGACTTGGCGCTCCAGACAATCATTCCTCCTACCGAGTCTTCGATAGAAGGTTTCAAGATCAACATCTTGCATAGAAGTGCTAGGACCAACACTTGTTTTAGTCTTGGAATGACTTTGTACCCTCATTCTGTTGATGATAGAATGATCATGAGGAAGTCTCTGAGAATCATTTGCAGCAATTTCATAAGTACTACAGATTCTAGTGATAAGACACAGAAATCCCATGCTTTTTCCATTCTTCCAAATCCTAATCATTTGTCAGATAATGAACCCACAAAAATCAAGGTTTGGAGTTCCAATAACAAAGTGATAGATTAACTCAGTCACTTCAGGACTCCACACAACTTTGTGCATATTGCTAAAAGAAAGATTGGGTACACCAAGCTTACCAAAAAACTTGAGATGTTATGGAATATCGTCAATACAAAGACTGTTACCACTCCAACTACTTCCTCCAAGAATTTCAGGAACATGCATTTTGTTGAAGTCACTCCCACTGGGTAGAGAAACATTTTCCAGAGTGCAATCAAGCAGATAAGCAATAATACTTCTATTTACTTCGAAGCAACGTCTCCTAATCATAGTGAAAAACTTACATCCTCTTTCATCCACACAATGTATATTACCATAAAACTCCCTAATTAACTCTGGAGAACCATGATAGCTACCGTAATGAATATCACCCCAGTTGTTACGGTTATTGATTAATTTATTATAAAACTTCATATCAACATACACATATTTCTTTTCACAAATGATTTGTTTATAACGCATTGAACTATATTATTTGAATCACTTTCGATCAACAAAATAAATTCCGGTACTGACATCAAAGTAGAAGGATGGAAGAAAATCGATAGTTTCATTAGTAAAGTTCAAGTTTGGTGTGATTGTTCTATGGGTTTGACTAGACCCTTCTCCTCTAGTAAAAGACCTATTTTGCATGTTGCTATCAATCACAAATTCGAAATACAGAAAAACAAACTTACAACCGATGACGCCTGTTGATATTCGAAATACACCCTTGGAAGTGAAGTTGATGAAAACCGCAAGGACACCTTGAAGAATGAGTGGATTTGAACCAAATACTTGTTTCGAAAACAAGGGAAGATCAAAAAACTTGTTTTTTGATTTCGATCCAACACTTTTTCTCACTGTCGGAATGTTCGAAGAAGAAGTTATAAGAGAGTTTGTTTCTCTCTTTGTTATTATCACTGAAAAACATGTCGGTTCCGATTCAAGTTCACGGAATCGGTTCTTGGGTCTGACCATGGATCCGAACCACTTTCCTCAAGTGGGCTAACCAGTTTGAGTTCGATATCCCTAGTGGGCTTAGAGTATGTTGAGTTTTCAAAGATACTTCTTTGTATTTCAACACTATTGGTCATTTGTTCTTCATCAGAAATAAAATATGTCTATGGTACGTCAACACAGATTTTTGACATGATTTCAACAGAGTTTGGACATAAATCCATGTTGATATTATCTAGAGAAAAATTCATGCAATAGTCATGAAGATATTGACTTCGTCCAGACATTGGTTCTCTAAATGCTTGTTTTATGGATTCCAGTTCCAAAAGAAAAGTATCCACTTCATCCTGTAGCTCCTGACTATCACTGAGAATTTTACATGTCTTTTTGAAAGACTCGTCTTCCTTTAACTCGTAAAGTTCGAGTTCTAAAGACAGATCACTGATTTGATTTTCTATTTCAGCAAACTCGATGAGTTTTTGACTCATTTTGTCTTTATGATCTTCGGTGAGCCTGAGATAAAATTGGCATTCTTCTACATACCAAATTTCTTTGAAACGTAGGGACTCAACAATTTCATTGTTTGACATTTCTTCAAACAATTTTGAGTCATCTAATCTTGGCATTGTGTTAATAGAATCATCCATTGGATTTATTTTCTTATAGGTTGGATCGCACCAAACACAGATTGTTAGATCTTTTCGTGTTTTCCTGCTCTGATACCAATTGAAAAGACGAGGGTACCCAAATATACCTCAATCTAAAACTTTTTCACCTATAAGTCCTTTCTCCTAAAATGATTGTCTATGGACTGAGTCGAGACAATACAACTAATCGGTTCACACTTCGTGTGATCGTCTATGGATACGAGATCGAGACAATACAACAACGAAGTATGTTTACTTGATAAGAGGTTCGGACTTAACCAAACACAATAGGATTACTATCAAGTAAATAGGAATTAATGTTTGTGTATTTTACTTCTAATTATAATAAAAACAATTATAATTGTGGAAATAGAAAAGTAAAAGACACAACAAGATTTTGTTAACGAGAAAACCGCAAATGCATAAAAACCCCGGGATCTTGTCGCTTGAATACTCTCGAATACTCCAACTTATAGTTTAGACCAAGCAACAAAACCAAACCAACTAGTTTTGTTGAGACCAAGCAACTAAACCTATAGTTCACCTAGTTCCGCTATACAAAATCAAACCAACTAAACCTATACTCCAACTTATAAATAAGTCACGTACTTGGAACAATTCCTTTGGTTTGTATTCCAAACAATAAAGGAACGACAAATCCGTTTGGTAACAACTCTTTTCAACCAAGTGATGTGAGTTCGACAAAAGGCTTTTCCGTTTATCCCAATAGACTCCTTTGTCAGGTCCTTAGATCTATATACTAATAATTACCGAAGTAATCGTCTAGATTTTGCAATCAATACCTTGAATCACAAAGAAACATATTGATGCCGATCTACTCTACTAATCAATCCAATCTACCACACGAATAAACTGATTATAGTTGGATCCTCTTTAACCGAAACAATATTGTGCACACCAAAGATTATGAACCCAAATCAGAATTCTTCAAAGTCTTCTTAGATCTTCAATAAACAACTGCACACAATCAACTTGAATATCTTGTGATCAATCACGCACAGAACGGAGTCTGTGAACAATGGATTATCACAAGACGTCTTTAGATCTACAAATTGTCTAAAGATCCCCGTTGAAACTTCGATCTAGTTTGAGTGAATCTTATATCAAAAGAGAATATTCTCAATCATAAACAAACTAGGTGCAATCAAAGTTCAACAGACTAGCGATTTCCCTTTCGATTCACGAAATAATTTCATGAATTTACTTCCTTTAAACTAATGTAAAATATTGTTTTCTAGGATGAAATCTTCACCTCATACCCATACATAATCACAATAGCATTCAAACAATTATGTCGATGTCTTATATACGAAGTTCAAAAGATAAGCGTTATACTTTGTATTGTATTCCTTAATACTACGTCTAACTAGAGTGTAATCATTCATGCTTCACAATTATGTTTTCAATATGCACGACTTGAAAGATATGTTATGGAATGAAACAATTCAAGTCAAATATCACTAACCTCAAGTGGAAGGATGATGTTGTCGTTGTAGCTCCTTACTTCTTCACTTCTTCAAGTCTTCACAGTACTTGTAATGTCTCATATCCTAATACTTTCAAACTAACCTATACGAAGTTGACTCTAGTACATAATCAAGCGACTCTTTAAATGAGTTTTGGTTCACTAAAATATGACAACCAAACTTTACATACCAACGCTTGGTAGGTTCAACCGAGCTATGATCTAACACATAAGTACCAGGGATTGGGAAATCTCATTGCATTAGTATCTCTTTTTATAGATTTTCGAGGATCTAGGTAGATTTGAATTCAATCTAAGATAACTTGAGATCCAAGCAAACACTTTCTTAATTTATATAAAATTCTCATTAGGAATTCATATAAGCATGTGAGAAGTATGCCATGAAATTCCACAGAAGAATGTACGCTATGGTATAGGGTTTTAGAATGGTGTACAATGAAAGTTCGTATTGACAAATATGTCGTTTGAACTTTCAAGTGTAAGTCGTGTTCACTAACATTCAAGATTTAAACCATAATTCACAAATACAAATTGATTTAGTGAACCAAGTTGTCTTAAAAGTGTTTATGAGGATAATGCAATGCCAAACATATTTTTGATAATAGTTTATGAGCATTCTCTTAGCTTAGTACTGGCATGTATGTATAGGGGTACACATACCTATGGGACAGTTCGTGAACTCATGTTATTGGGTACGTGTACTGAGTATGTGTACCTACCATGTGTCCATAATTCAATATGTTTTGTAGACTCTCTTTAAACAATTCGAAACATTCCCAATTGCATAAATAATAAATATTATTGCTCGGAAAATATCCAAATGGTCAACTTGAAACAAAAATAGTTCACGAACAATAAAATATTCGTAACCAAGATTTTTAAGGATCTTTTAGCATCCGTTGCTTGAATCAAGACAAGCATGATTCAAAATTTCTTCTTTGTAATATTAAATTTTCTTTGCAGAGTTATGAAAATTCTTAGTCTTACCCATGTAGTCCTCGATGTCTACAAAAACTTGAATTTAACATTTAAAGTGAAAAGTTCGTCCAGATTCTATTAGGATCGGTCCTGGATTAGATCTTGACTAGGGATTTGTCCTAGATAAGACCCTTATATAGGATAGATCTCTGGATCACCTTTTCAACTACGAAACAAGTTTCGCAAGTCTAATTCCTCAAACTATATAATTGAAATTGCTTTCAAACATAATCCTAAGGTATAAATTCATCCAGAAGTTCAACACACTGAATAATAACGAATTACCAATTAGTACAATGTCGATAACATATAGTCTATAAATAAACTATACTTTGTAACTCCATATACTCAAGTTGTAGAGACAACTAGTACATGATTCCTTATTGATACTTTGATCATAATTTAATGACAAAATCACTAGTACTAAATATTGTTAAAAAAAACTTCATTTTGTATGTTAGTTTCAATGAATGTTGACAAGAAAGAACAAAAAATCGAAATGGAACAACCCAAGTATGTAATTACTAACCTCGAACAGAAGGATAATGTCTTCATTTACTTTGGCATGTCTTCAGGTATTCCTGAGTAGCCAAAGCAAGTCTCAATATTTATATGTTCCTAATCTAACCTAACAAAATTGACTTTAATACTCAAATCAAGTGATCTATGTTTTAGAACTAAACTCCACAACAAAACTTGACATACCGATGCTTGATGAGTTCAACCAAGCAGTGCTTTAACTGTAATGACCCGTCCCTCCACATATATTGTTTCTACTTAGCCACCGCGATTATCCGCCAGTACAGGGTTTTCAACGGGCACCGTTGCGGTCATTCAGAAGCAGCTTCCCGAGAGGTCATCCATCTCTAGATTACTCCCGCTCGAGAACGCTTAACTAAGGAGCTTTTCGCCAATTTTGGATCCAACTGTGCTGAAAAGGTCTCGGTGTTAGGAACGCACAAACCATTACGTATATTCCAATCCCCAAACCCTACCTGTGAAATTGGAGTAATACAATACCACCATCTTAAATTAGAGTCATTCTCGGCTCCGGAATATATGCAAGCCTAGATCTCTGACGTTCCATGTCCCTCATCAGACAAACACCTGGACCAACCCCGTACATGGTACCTTCCCACCCTTGGCTACCATTTTTAATGGCCCATCCCTCCCCCCATACTGCCCCCACTTAGCCATTACAGTTATCCGACAGTGCGAGGTTTTCAACCGACACCGATGCAGACTTCCAACATCAACTTCCCCGGAGGTCTCCCATCCCTGGATTACTCTCGCCCGAGTTCACTTAAATACAGAGCTTTCGGCCAACTCTGGAGCCAATTGTGCTGAAAAGATCCATGTGTTAAGAAAGGACTAACCATTACCTATATTCCACTAGGCAAACCCTACCTGCCAAACCGGGTATTATACTAATTTTTTTTGCAATGGATACTTTGATGTGGTGTAAAACAAATTTAGGAATATTTATAATTAATTCTTGCTATAAACTGTTAGCAAATGACATCCCTTCTTCTTCTGCAACTGGTGAATTTTCCTAAAATTTGATGTAGAAGGCATTAAATATTTTTCTCAAAATACAAATCTTTATTTGAAAGTCGTTGCATAATGGAGTAACTGTTAAGCATAATATTCACCATGTTTTCCAAGGTATCAATGTTAGCTGCACATTTTGTGGGCAAGAGAAAGAATTAATTGAGCATTCGTTTTTCAGGTGCCAAAATGGTGTTGGAATTATTCCCAATAAACATTCCCAGATGTCCAAAAAATAGTGATCCCAAAGTAATCACCTATAAAAGGTTGCAAGAAGATTTAGATCGTAGTTGCTTTATGATGGGTTCATAAATATTGGGAAATTTTCAGAAGATGAACAATGAAATGTTTTTAGAAAGTACTAGATTTTCCATAGAAAGATGCATTAAAATAACAATTGAGGAATATAACTTATATGATACTTCATGCAAAATTCAATTCAATAACTTTAGTCGATGTTCATTGGTAGAGAACACCTGAAAATATTTTCAAGATTCATGTTGATGCAACATTTCCTCTCAATCAGGACACAACAACTATAATTGCATTTGACTGTCAAGGAAGGTTGTTACACAAATTGTTTTAGCACCGACTCTTTTGAACAGGCCGAGAAAATGCTGATGCACTTGTTATTGAGTTCGAAAATCAATTACAGCTAACAAAAGTGAAGATCAACAATAAATGAGGACTTACAAGATATCCCTGGAAAATTACGAGCAACTATTGGACTAAATTTTGTCCATCTTAGGGAAATTTCTTCGGTGATCTTTGTGATCTCCTCTTATCTACCACCGCCTTTCCTATTTTTTTCTTATCGTCTATCCTGCCCACACCTGTCTTTTTTTTTTTGGTAAGTCCAAATTGTATGTGTAAATTCCAAAAAGATTACAACTTAATTTGTAAGAAAAGAGGCACAACACCCCAAAAAATTTACAAACTAAAGAAATTAATCAAATCTAAAATAAATTACATTTGGAAATTCAAAAGATCAAACAAAATCAGGTTTATTATCATAACTAATTCTTTCTCCATCACCTAACAAGCAACCCCTCTTAGCCATCACATTCGCTGCAAAATTTGCTTTCTTTTAAGTGTGCATAAAACAAATTCTGTTGTATCTAGATCTAACTGCAATCCATTTCTGTCTGAGAAACCAAGGAACTGCTAAATTATCTCCAATATAAGCCTGCACCGGACCCATAACATTTGTTCAAATACATACATTCCTCACCTCAAATTTAGTTGCCCATTCCAAAGCAAAAATTACACAGAAAAACTCAGCCAAATAATTGGTTCTTATACCAAAACCAACACTCATAGCACCCAAAACATTAGCATTAGAATCTCGAACTACCACCCCAACACCATCCCTACCCGGAGTCCCCCTTGAAGCACCATCACATCACAACATAACTGCAGCTCGTTAACCTCCGGTGGAACCCAAGTACATTCCTTTGGATCCGAACACTTCACTTTCCTATGATGTACTCTAAAGTAAGCAAGAACACGCAAATCATCCTGGCAGTTAAACACGTAACCTTTCAAACATCTTGAATAATCATGAATTTGATTAAAACATTCTTATGAAAGAAGTTCCGATTAACCTTTTGGTTATCATATATGTGTCGTGTTAGGACAAGTGATACTAAGAACCCTAATATGAAAATAACAATTATCTTCCTCCGAACACAGAGAGCAGCCCTCTTCTCTATTTTCTCATTAACTGCCTACAAAATCCGTACAACCAACACTTATAGTGAGTAGAACAAAACCCTAATGCAAATGGGCCGTCAAATGACGATAACCCCTACAACTGACCGTTAGATAAAAGCAACCCTAATACTTACTTAACGGCTAATCCACCTACTAATTAATACGACTAATCATTAATAACAACTGACTAATCATAACTTGATAAATACACCGCAACATTACTACTGGCAGCCCAGTGATATGACAATATGAAAGCATTCCTTGTCATCCACAGCTCAGTATGAATCACCAAAATAGACACAACAACCATAAATCTTGACCATTCGACTCTTTCCTTTCGCTTCTTTGTAAGATGTTATGAAATTTTGATGAGGAAAAAGACCGAACACCTTCGAGATCTGCAGCCACGCTTTGACAGCAAAATCACAAGACCAAGCCCACGCCCACACCTGTATTTGAGCTTTGCCTCCTCTTATCTACCACCACCTTTCATACTATTTGCTTATGGTCTACCCCGCCTAGAGGTGTAAAACATGCCGACCCGGCACAACCCAGCCCATGGAGTCACGTGCTTAGCGTGCTTCGCGAGAGATCGGCGTCTTCCGAGAGATTCGACGTCTTTGCGTGTGCCGAGAGATTCGAGACGTCTTTGCTGTGCCAGAAAAATAAACGCGCTCTGCCGTGCTAGCACACTTATTTTATGGTTTCCAAAACAAATGTTTTTGAGATATTTTAGTTAGTACATGTATTATTATATAAATAAATTAGCATAACGAAAATAAAATGTCAGAAGTTGGCTAAGACAATGATTCTTTTGTGAAATATGCATCAAATGAGATGTATTGTGTAGTATTGTGCGCATGACGTGGCGTGCTTTCTTCACATGCCGTGTTGTGCTGTGCCGCGTGCTAACACGTGCCACGTGTTGTGATGTGCTGATGTGCCTATTTGTCTGGCACAACACAACACATTAAACAAACGTGTTGTGCCCGTGTTGGGCCGGTCACGTGCTGTGCCATGCTGTGCTCGAATTTTAACGTGTTGTGATGTGCCATAAACGTGCTGTCCCGTCCCAAATTACATCTCTAACCCAGCCCACGCCTGTAATTTTCTCATCCCTTAATCTTGTTAGTGAACAAAACATTAAACTTGGAAGATATAAATTTCACCGCGATCTCAAGGTCTATAAATTTTATAGCTCACAACCTATGTCAATTCACACAAACCGAACATGTAAATGGGGTTTGGTTACACATGTGTCCCTCCATCTTGTATTTACTAGTCTAATAAAAGTATCTTCCCTTTAAAATTAAAAAATGTGACATTTTTTTTCGTGTCCAAATACATTTGCAGATTAAAGTATCTGAAATCCGTGGTAAAGAGGTAACCACCGCGAAATTGGGAACTGTTCTGAGCCTGAGTAAAACCAGGATGAGTAATTGTTTGAGTATATAAAACGAAAAGTTACTACACTTTCTAAAAGTAGGCGCGAACCAAAATCTAAGCCATCAAAAAGAAAAACTTCGAAAAATAAAATAAAGCAAATGAAAGTCCCGAGATGTTGACAGATTAGATCACACTTTTCTTACACTCTTCTCCTTCTTCATTTCCCGATCATCATAAAAAAAAAACAAACAAGAAACTCCCTTCTTCTTCATTTTGATCCGGAAAGACTCTTACCGGTAAAATATTTGCAATGGCGATATATAGGTTTGATCATGTAATTATTCATCCATGTTTGTTAGAAATCCCTAGATTGAAAACCATAAAATCAAGTCGTTTGAATTATCATGATTCTAAGTTAGGTTTGAAGTATAATCGTACGAAATTAGGTTGGAAGAATGATGGAAGAAGAAGTTTTTGTAATAACTATAAAAGAACTCATAGAATCTGTGCTAGTTCTTCTTCTACAGATGCAGCAGCTCTCGTTGAAAATTCTGATACTACTGAGTTTTCGTTTAAGGAGACGTTTCTTCTGAAGCGAACTGAAATTGTAAGTATTTTTTTTTCTTCTCATTGTTAATTTTGTTGTTCTCTGTTTCTGATTGGAATTTTATGGGATGTTATTAGGTGGAGGGAAAGGTTTTTGTGAGATTGAATCAAAGAAAAAAGGATGATAAGAATTTCCGGCTAATAGTAGGATGTAATATTCCTGGGAAATGGATTTTGCATTGGGGTGTAACTTATGTTGACGATTCTGGAAGGTAGGGATTTTCATTTTGGTGATATTTTTTTTTGCAATGATCTTGATGTTGTTTTTATGACTCACAAGACATTGCTTTTGATTATTGAAAATTTGTTTTGGAAATTTGTAGTGATTGGGATCTACCTCCACCAGAAATGAGACCTAATGGTTCGGTTTCGATTAAGGTACATGTTTTAGATCTCTATAGCCTAGAAGAAGTTGGCTTTGTTTCAATGATTTGAATTGTGGATATTCTTGGTTTTGGTGTTTTCAGGATTATGCAATAGAGACTCCTTTGGTGCAGTTATCGTCAGATGTGGAAGGAGAGACACTCTATGAAATTCAAATCAATATCAAACGTAACAGCTCGATTGCAGCATTAAATTTTGTTTTGAAGGTTTTTGGTTAACTCATTTGGAAGTTTTTTCATACTTAAAATTTGGTTTCTTTTTGTTTTTGTTACATGGGTAATAATCAGTAATCTTACTTTTGTATTTTGGTTTTTACTTTGTAGGATGAGGAAACCGGGTGTTGGTTCCAGCACAGGGGCAGAGATTTCAAAGTGCCTCTTCAGGACTTCATTTATGAAGATGCCAAAACTGACTCAGGTGCAAAGAAAGGCTTCAGTATATGGCCAGGTTGGATAGATCGGTTTATCTATTACTATGTTACAAACTATTCAACCTTAGTACTTTGGGTTTCAGCTGAGAAAAAGTAATAGATTATTTATTTGATGTTGCATGCATAGTTGTGAGTATCTCTTATGCATGCATCTAGATACTTCCCGTATGGTATGTCTCTTTATACTACATTCAATCATATCTCTCCTTTACAGGCGTCCTGTTTGCTTTTGATATCTTGCCTAGAATCTTTCTGGGAAAAGAATAACGCTGTTATTTGGCTACATAAATAGAGAAGGTTTTGATGTTTTTCACCGAAGAAGTGTATTTATATCTCCTTAAAATTAAAAAACTTAAATGCACTTTTTTTTTTGAGTTGTAGCTTTTATTTTAGCTTGTTATCCTTCTAATGCACTGAGAAACTTGTGTAAAAACACGTAGCATACTATATCGTATCAAAATCTTACAATATACGAGTCGATGTGATATGCTTTTCTTAAATTTGGCCTTGCAATACATACAGGTTTGGTACCTCAAGTTTTAAATTTAGCTGCATACTTCATCTCACTGTTAAAAGGTCAATATGAGTCACAAAATTATTTTTTGCATCATTTTTGTTACTTATATATCCCATTAAGCACCATTGGGTACTTAAATTTATTAGAAAACAATTTTGTCGAATATAATCTTCTGAGACAACCAAGATGGACGGCCATGGTTGGCATCTTGTTCCCGTCTGTTCTTCCTATTATTCTGTGCTGTCCAACATAAAATATGATCCCGTGGACCAAAAGAAAACTTGAAATGTGACAGATTACTGTGAGTCAATCAGCAGGTCGCTTGTTTGTGAGAACTTACTTGATTTGGGCTCTTTGTGGGTTTTTGTGCTTATGAAGAATTCATTTGTTAGTCAAAACTTTCCTAACCTTTGAGTCAGACATGATAAAATGAACATGCAAACAGTTACTATTGGAAATCTATCCTAGCAGAATATGAAACTCATAAATAATGGTTTTGACAACATGTTACGAAGCTTGTCATTTAGTTTCATGACTTTTCATAGTATTAACTTTTCAGTTTCGAGTAATGGCCTTCCTGGATCCAGCACTTAATTGTGGATTATTTAAGCTCTAATATTAGGAATGCAATGGATGGAAAGTTTTGTTTATCGTAGTATATTATCTTCTGCTGAAGGCCCTCATCTTTATGTTTGGAATTGCATGTTTGATTATCATGTTCCAATTTCTTCCCCTGGAAATGTCCGCAGCTGCAATGCTGGTGATTTAGTAGTATATCATACAGTTTTGACACCAGTAAAATGTAGTAATTAACATCTGCCGGTTTCTCTTTAATGCCAGGATATTTTGATCAACTATCATCCATGCTTGTTAAGGCTGAAGAATCTCAATCCATCGCGCAACAAAACATTGATGAAGTCGAAGGCCAAAAGCAACATAATAAACATATGGAAGGAGTCTGTGGAGAACATACCATATCTAAAGAAGTTTATTTTCACAACATTCTTAGTGTTTCTGTTTGGAAGTGCTCTGAGGGTGATAAAAAATTTGTGCATTTAGACACTGATCTACCTGGAGATGTTGTTGTTCACTGGGGAGTCTGCAGAGATGATCCTAAAAGATGGGAAATTCCTCCTGCCCCCCATCCAGCAAATACCATTATCTTCAAGGAGAAGGCTTTGCGGACTTCATTACAGGTTTAAAGGCGAATTGGATTTTTATTTTTAAACTCATATGTGATATACATAACAAAGCTAGCATATCTCGTATGTTAACAATTGCATTGCTTGCTGGGGGCGCTTAAATTTGTTTTCAATCTCAGTAATAAAATAATGCGTATAAGTTAGTTTAATCTAGGGTAAACTAATTGCGTATTTGTGGGGTGTATTACATTTTGGTCAAATTGGCACTGTTTTTTTATCTTGAGATACAGTATTTCAAACTGCTTTTCTTATTTTTCGGTGTTTATCTCAATCATCAGAATTGCTTTTCTTTTTGTGTCAGTCGCAAGTGTTTGCTAATTGCTACTTTACCTGAATGTCAGACCAAATTACCACAACCCAAAATCATGCTGTTTTTGAAGCTTTACTCCGGATTCTTTAATTTATATAGTGTTATGTAACGTATCAGTTCTCATTTAACTTTTATTTTAGGCTCTCTGTTGTGCGCCTAGTTATAATTGGTTAAGTAATGTTCTACTTTGTATTCCTTATCGTTTTCCTGAAAGTGTTATAATTTTTGCAGCCAAAAGAGAATGGACGTGGAAGTTCGGGATTGTTCTCCTTAGATGCAGAACTTATGGGGCTGGTTTTTGTACTGAAGCTAAATGATAAGAGTTGGCTGAAATATATGGATAAAGATTTCTATATTCCGCTTTCTAGTGGCTTGCAAAACCAAACTAACCAGGACCCAGCTGGAGGGCATCTAAAGCAAGATGTCTCTAGTTCTTTAAGGGTTGAAGAGTCAACTGGTCTTACAATTGAAAAGCCTGCCGAGGCAAATGAAGCGGTTGCGTATACTGCAGGAATCATCAATGAGATAAGGAATTTGGTTAGTGGCATTACTTCTGAAAAGGGTCGGAAAACAAAATCAAAAGAGTTGCATGTAAATATCCTTCAAGAAATAGAAAAATTGGCTGCGGAAGCCTATAGTATCTTTAGAACTGCTTCTCCGACATTTTGGGAGGAGGTTACTTCAGATACTGAGACATCGAAGCCTCCTGTAGAACTGTGCTCAGGAACAGGGTCTGGTTATGAGATACTGTGCCAAGGATTTAACTGGGAATCCCATAAATCTGGAAAGTGGTACATGGAGCTCAATGACAAAGCTTCTGAGTTATCTTCCCTTGGTTTTACTATAATATGGTTGCCGCCTCCTACAGAATCAGTTTCACCTGAAGGTTATATGCCGAAGGACCTATATAACTTGAATTCCAGGTATGCCTGCATAAAACGATGATGTTTTATCCTTTTGGTTCTTTAAATGAAATTCTTTCAGCCTGACCTTAGTGTTACATGTGACAATGCATGCAAATAATCTTGGCGGTGCATCTTTAGCTTCTGGAACTTAAATATAAAGGTTTCTATTTTTTTCCAGGCAGTTATTGACTTTCTTGGTACATCCAATCACCACCAAAAAAATGTATTCTTTTTAGTAATCCTGTTAACCAAATTTGTGACTATTTTGTAGTGTTTTGTGTATGATAAGTCCAATACTAGTGTCGACGTGATATCTTTACTTTTAACGGACCAGTAGACGAGTTTCTATGTCCACGTTGATGGGGAAATGGCTGAAATGAAACCTTTGCTGCGGGAGCAACTTCCCAGTAATGATTATCCACTTGCTGTAGGAGAAACTTCCCAGTAATGATTATCCACCAACATTGGACAAACTCCCTGAAATGATTGCAAGCTTGGCCACATAATGTTTGGTCTGACATTTAGTATAAGATATGCAGATGAAATGAGTATTTCATAATTTTGACCCACTGCATGGTATTCTAGGTATGGAAATATTGAGGATTTAAAGGTGCTTGTGAAGGAATTTCATGAAGTCGGGATCAAAGTTCTCGGAGATGTAGTCTTGAATCATCGATGTGCTCACCATCAAAACCAGAACGGTATTTGGAACATTTTTGGCGGTCGACTGAAATGGGATGATAGCGCCGTTGTTGCAGATGATCCACATTTCCAGGTGACACTTCTTTCTGTGATATTGATTGTCAAACCATGTTAACTAGTAACACAATCTAGTAGTTGAGGTAGAGATATCAGTTGAATTATGCTTTAGAATGCTGGTTACCGAAGATCTAACTTTTGTTTTTATCTTAATAAGTTAATAACTTAGTTGTCTGTTCTTTAGTGCAACTTAATGATGTGCTACCTGGCGATATATGATATGTATCATTTACTTTTTGTTCTCTTGTGATTTCTAATAGAACCCTATGATTTTTGGAGTTCTCAATTTCCTAGATGTGCGGCCAAATATATGAGAATCCCCGAGTCTCTGATCATCATCATTCTCTTTTCTTTGGTATTGAGATCTCTGGATCTGTTGAACAGAAGAGATTACGCTAGCTTTCTTCTAGCTATAACTAGCAGCATTGTTCACTGTAAAGTAAGATAAGGGGCAGATCCCCGATTCACAAAAATCTCTAATGGCGAGATAGCTAATTTCACCTGAGAATAAATGCCACATATTTGGTAGGAGACCAGTGGTGTGTTATATATATAATGGAGTCTAACAGTTAGCTTGTTGTTTTTCATGTTTTTACCTGGGTGGGTATTGGTTATCAATCGGATGTTGTCTTATCCATCATTGTGCCCAAACTTGAAAAATTTAACATCAATTGTAGTTCTGTCTGTGATATGCTACCAAGCTAACAACTCTTTCTTGTTTAACAGGGCAGGGGTAATAAGAGTAGTGGAGATAATTTCCATGCTGCTCCTAACATTGATCATTCTCAAGAGTTTGTGAGGAAAGATCTTAAAGAGTGGCTCAACTGGCTAAGGTTTAGTGAAGTTTCACTTTCTAGTCATTAAATTTTATCTTTGTATTGTACGTTACTTCATCTACCACTTCTCTTCCTTGTCCATCTATAATCTTTGAAAATACTTAGATTGTTTATGGAAGCAATTACCTTACTTTCAGTTGGAAGTTTGATTACCATTCATCCCTAACAGGAAAGAAATTGGGTATGATGGTTGGAGGCTAGATTTTGTTCGTGGATTCTGGGGAGGTTATGTCAAGGACTATTTAGAATCAAGTGAACCCTACTTTGCGGTTGGCGAATATTGGGACTCTCTCAGCTATACATATGGGAAAATGGATCACAATCAAGATGCTCATAGGCAGAGAATTATTGACTGGATAAATGCTACCAATGGAACTTCTGGGGCATTTGATGTCACCACCAAGGGGATCCTTCATTCTGTAAGATTTTTTAAAATATTTACATGTCATTCTGAAAATTGTTCTCTCTCCATCTCCTGGGGAATTTCTGCAGCTTGTGCTTTATTCTTTAAATCACTCATTTTGAAATAAAAATAAGTGCATTATTTTACTTTATGAACTTTATTCTTCTTGCCAAAGTATGCTTTCTGTATGTTTTTTGCTTTAATAGTCAATTTTGTGAATAAGTGCAAAATCATACTTACAGTACTTATCTATTGCTTCGAGTAGGCACTCGAGGGATGTGAATATTGGCGACTATCAGATGAAAGTGGAAAACCACCTGGGGTTGTTGGGTGGTGGCCTTCACGAGCTGTTACCTTTATAGAGAATCATGATACTGGCTCTACTCAGGTTCATACCACTGTAACTTTATATTCTGTAAATCGTGCTTCTTCTGATGCTTAAAAAATCTAAATATGTTGTTTTTCTAGTCAAAGATGCCAAGCCTGTAGATCTGTAGTTGCCTTAATGCCGTCATTCATATGACTTGAAATACATGTATCTTAGGTGAATCCTTAGGTCCATGTTTGTAAAAACTACCACCAAAAGAGAAAAGAAATGATTTGGGTCCTGAGCTCAGAAGTTTAGTATCCTATATGCCATGGTGTGTTTGATAAGAAACATGACGAGGTGCCATGAAGGATATGAACCTGAAATTTCCTAACTCAGTTCGTTGTTTGCTTTTCAGGGTCATTGGAGATTCCCACGTGGTAAGGAAATGCAAGGATATGCCTACATCTTGACACACCCTGGAACACCCTCAGTCTTCTTTGATCACATTTACTCCCATTACATGCCAGAAATTTCGGCACTGATATCACTTAGAGACAGGAAAAAGCTACATTGTCGGAGTACTGTAAGTGTTCGGACAACTAAATAGTACTTAGGTTAATTGGTATTACTGGCAAGTATTTAACAAAATTTGGATGTGATGGTTCGATGACGGAATTTTTTGGCATATTTAGGTCGTATTCACGTCGCCCACATTACTGACTTATTATTTGTCTCTGCTCAGGTTGAAATAACCATGGCGGAAAAGGATGTGTATGCTGCGATAATTGATGAGAATGTTGCAATGAAGATTGGACCTGGGAAATATGATCCTCCTAGTGAGTCCAAGAATTGGGTGTTGGCGGTGGAGGGATCAGACTACAAGGTTTGGGAAACATCATGATAAAACACATTCAAATTTTCCTTCACATAGGTAAAATTTTTAAACGCCTTGAAATTGCTGATAGTCGTCAAAACCACAGAAGGATACAAGCAAATGCATCCCCAAAATAATAAGTTAGTGTTGTAATAGCATGTTTTGTATGTTTCAGTTTTAGTGTGTATATAAATAAGATTAGCATAACCTAGCAAACACTACATAAACAGTGGAACCAATAGAATTACATTTACGCTACAGAATGTAAATCTGTATTGTATTATTGTTGAGTGCCAGTAACAGTTCCCTTTTCTGGCCCCTCAAACTTAGATCCAACTATGAGGTTTAAGTTAATATTCAGTATTCGTATTTGAATAGAAATAAATTGAAAGTTCTTCAGTTATTGTTTACAAGTATGCATTGGTTCTCGATTCGTATAATTACAAGAAGTGCATGTAGAGATGAACAATTTTAAGGATATAAAGGTAACCCACTGCAGGTAAAATGTGTCAACAGGTTCCTTGATCACTGCCCACCTGATCGGAGTCTATGAGATATATACAGTACTCCGATTGAAAATGCAATCACAGCTGTTGCAATTGCAACCTTATTGTTGCTGATTATCTCTTTGGCATTCCCCATGAAATCTTCTACTACTTCCACAACTTCTTTCCCTTTTTCTTTCACAACTTCTCTTTCCTTGGTCCAGCCCCCTTTCTTGCTGACTGTTCCCTTGGCATTCTCCATGAAGCCCCCCATAACTTCTTTTCCTTTGTCTGTAATATCTTCTCCTTCCTTTCTCCAGCCATCGTGCTTGCTAATTACATTTTTAGCATTCGCATTGAAATCCCCTGCCACTTGTTTCCCTTGTTCTTTCAGAATCTCTCCTTCCTTTCTCAAACCATCATCAGCCTTGTTGATTATTTCCTTTGCATTTTCTGTAAGATGTTTAACTACTTCTTTCCCTTTTTCTTTCATAACCTCTCCTTCCTTTCTCCAATCCTTTGTTTCACTCTTCTCTGCAGTCAAATCCTCTTTTAGGCCAACTTTCTCCGTTTCGTGTTTGTTGTCATTTTTCTTCTTTTGGTCTTCTTCCTTCTGTAATTCCTTTTCTTTCTCTTTCACGATATCTTTGACATTTTGGTTCATGTTCTTCGATTCTTCCAGTTTTTCACCTGCTTTTTTCTTTGGGATGATTACAAACAGAAGTCCTCCATCAAATCTGCCACTAATTTTATCAATATCTGAATCTTTAGGCACGTCAGATATCTGCTTGAAGCGACAGTACTTGTTCTCGCTCACCTTTCTTTCGCCACTAATAGTTATTTTCCACGAATTATCGACCTGCACTTTAAGTTCCTCCTTCTTGAAACCTTCAGTACAGTAAACACAAACAAAGTGTAGTTAGCTCTACCCGAGATCAACATTTACACAAGGAGAAAATAAATTAAGTACATACCAGGAAGATCAACAAGAAGGACATGGCAATTCAAGTCATGAGTCCAATCGGTGGATGGTTGGAAGTCCTCGTACGTTAACAGACGAGTGTTTGTTCTTTCTCCCATATCTCTCTGTCTTTTCATTTGATCCATTTAGAAATGTTAAATATCAGTTAATCACGACACACAAGTTGTTTATAACGAAAATGGCTATGGAATTGTTCTCGAGTTGATAGTACTCCAAAGTAGAATTGTTTTGGAGTTGATAGGAATGAATGAATGAATGATAAATTGATAATGACTCTTCCCTATTTATATAAGTTCAAATTGAGAAACTTAATTAGCTTTTACTTGTTGAATTCTGAAGCCATTATTCCAAACCTTTTCTCATTACCTTCCGTTTGTGAGTAGTAAGTTTGATATCTGTAGTCGAAGGAACTAAACTATTCCTTGCTTTCAAATGCCTTGTAAAGGCTTCTTTCCGTATAGTGGGGGTTCAGTAACTAATTAACCTGTCAATATTGTTCTGTTTACACACTGCAACCTCAAATGTTTTTCTTGCTTTATTGCCGGCCTAAAAGCAAAGTTTTTTTATTTTTATTATTGTATCTATTTTTGCCGTTAATCTTTTTCTACCTTTTAACAAGATTGAGTATGTCATTTAAATCATTTCGACAGTATTCGTTAATATGCACCTTATACAGTTGAAGTAATATTCCATCAAGTATCCAACACATGGGGAAATACTAGTACGTAACGTAATAGTTTTCGAGTGTTTTTTCCTCTAAGCATTCATTTCTGAGCACAAGCAAATGGCCCAATAGTGACGAAACTTGGGGTGCTGCAGCCACCCCAAATTTCTAAAACCGACCCAAAAGTCATTTTTTCAAGACGGTAGAAATTTCATGCTTAGTGCATTTTACTACTTAGGCTTAGTTTGGTATTGTTGCTGCTTTTATAAAAGAATGCGAAATTGGGGGATATAAAAAGAAATTGGGGGATATTGATTACTTCTCCTAACCCATGGTGTGTGTTAAGGGGTGATTTTTGGGTATGAAAATACTAAAATACCCTTTGGTTAATTAAAAAACATTATGAAAAGACTATTATGCCCTTTCTACTAAAACTTAAAATAAAAAACCAAACCATTTATCCCCATTCTCAAATCAGTTCCGGCACTGACCTAGGGTTAGGTTTTTGATTTTTTTTTTCTTCATCGTTCTTCATCCATTCTTCGTCGATTAATCGTCGATTCAAAAATTTCTTCGTCGATTAACCTACCCGAATCATAAATAATGCCTCCACGAAAGAAACCAAATGCCCAATCGAACTCAACATCGATTGCTCAACAAAAACGAGGAGCAAAGAATTGCTAAGATTGCTCAAGAGCAAGAAGACGAAGAAGCAACGTTCTCTGACGATCAACTACTCAGAAATATGGCTTATGTGAGAAGGTAAGTGATTTTAAACTACTTTATAGGTGTTTAAATCGATTCATAGCAATGGGTTTAGGTTAGAATCGCGAACCCTAACTCAAACAATTGAGTTTCAGAGAGTACCTAAGATCAAATTTGTATGAACACAAAGTCCTTAGGTTTGTGTTCCAAATTCAATCTAGGATGAATACAGTCTTGGTTTCCAACCCCGTGTTAACCGAGAAACTAAATTTTCCCTACCGGCATTCAATCTAGGATGAATACGGTCTTGGGTTTTTAGTACCGGCAGTGTTTGATAATAATTCGTGTATGCCGGTAGTGGACTTAAAACATACAGGAGAGTTTATGAATTTGTCACTAGTACCGGCATAGATTTTTGGTTTCATTGCATGCCGGTTTTGGGTACCGGCATTCTTTTGTAATAATTTGAGCATGCCGGTAGTGGACTTAAAACATACAGGAAAATTGTCACAAATACCGGCATAGATTTTTGGTTGCATTGTATGCCGGTTTTGGGTACCGGCATTCTTTTGTAATAACTCGAGCATGCCGGTAGTAGACTTAAAACATACAGGAAAATTGTCACCAATACCGGCTTAGATTTTAGGTTGCATTGTATGCCGGTACTTGATACCGGCACTGTCGATAGTCAATGTGTACTGCCGGAATATTGTACCGGCGTGGTTTATTTTAAGGTAGTCAATGCCGGTACTAAAACTGAAGGTGAGTTGTCTTATATTCATTGCTTTCCGTGTGCTTACGATATAGGTCAAAAGCAAAGGAAGCTAACAAAAGAAAAACTAAAGATGATGTCACTAAGAGAAGAAGGAAGGACGGTCTTGATACTCCTCAGTCTCTGCCTCCTCGAGGGAAAGATGAAGGTCGTAAGATACGTTTGGGGGCTGGTACAAGATTAATAATTTGGGAGAGTGGTGGTGACCGTAGTCGACTTGCAAACCGTGAGCACGATGATCAAGATGAGCAAGATGAAGAGGAAAGTCAATTAGCAAGCCAAAGCGAAGTTGGTGGGCCAAGTCAACAACCAACACAAGGCAATGGCAAGAAGGGCAACGTCAAAGTGAAAGTTAAAGGTTCCCACCTTCCTCATATTAATGACATGATACCTGACCTTGAACGTGGTAGAATTTGGGGTGAAGCTCCGGAACCAAAAACACTATTTGGATACAAGCACTCGCGGGCTCGTACTATCTATCAAACCTATGTAAGCATTTTCTATCTTGTACATATGTATTGTTGTCTATTTATGTAAAATCTCTTAATTGTATTGTCTCTCCTAATTGTAGGATCATAAGAAGGTTGTGCGTGTTTGCCGAAACCAAGCCGCGGATGGTTGGAATTTGTCCGAGGAATGTGAAGAGGTCCAAACAATAGTAAAGGATTCTGGTCTATATGCTTTGGTTGAAAATTATGTGAAGCCTGATTTTGTTACTGTCAATTGCTTCGTCGAAAGGTATCATGGTGAAACCGATACCATGCACTTCCCTTTTGGGGAGATGACCTTCATCCCTGAAGATGCTCATAACATTCTAGGCTTGAATGTTATCGGCAAATCAATTGCAGAAGGAGTTGAGTCTCTGGACCTAGAATGGTCGAAGTTGCACGGTCTGACTAACAAGTTGTTTGGTTGGGACTACAAAACTTCTATGGAGATATTTTATGAATCCACGTCTGGTAAGACAAAGACAGTCAAGTTGAGACTACTTAAGAAGAATTTTGAAAACACAAAGAAAAGAAGTTTGGAGGATGGATGGGACCCTAAACAAATTCGTTATCTTTTCGCTTACATTGTTATACATCTTGGGCACTAGGGTATTCCACGACACCAATGGCAACATGGTTAGTGCGAACTACCTTCAGTACTTGGATCCGTTGGAAGATGTCTATAATTATTCTTGGGGCACCGTGGTAATGGCACATTTGATGACGGAGATGAGAAGGGCCTCTAAGGCTAAAACCAACCAATTTGTCGGGAATTTCACTCTACTGCAGGTAATTTTGTTCTTAAACTTATGTTATTATGTATATTGTTCACATGTACCCTTATCGTGAACTTAGAAACAAAACTTATTGCTTCACATTGGAATAGGTGTGGGCTTATGAACACTTCCCAACCTTGTTCAAGGTCTACCCCTCCTTGAAGATCATAGACCTTCCAGAACCCGATACGCCTATAGCTAAGAGATACGAGTTCAACAATACTCCAAAGCCCGGTAACATAGGTCGGCCGATCGATATGAGATTGGCTTTGGACGCAATGAGTACCAAAGATGTTGTGTTCGACCCTTACAAGGAGGCTAGAGGAAACCGCCGAGTTTTGAGGTTTGGTAACGTTGCATTTTACCATGGGTCGTTGTTCCACCCAAAAGGATACGTTATGGCTAATCCTACACGTGTGATGCGCTAACTTGGATATAAGCAATTAGCACATTTCCAGACGGCCTCTTTTCAATTTTTTGATTTTGACCTTTCTCGGTGATTTTCAACTCCAAATCGGTTGCATGTAGAGTATGTTCCAAAACCGGACCCAACAGATTGGAGTGATAGGGAACCACGTCTTTTGGTAGATATTAGTCAGTGGGAGAAGTTGGAGATTGCTGAAAACGGTGATGAAGTTGATGCCGACTACATGGAAGATTACATGCAATGGTCACATCCTTATGTCGTCCGCCCGGATGACATCCAAGTTCCTCCCCAGAAAAACCCTCCCGTTCCAACTCCCGCACGGGCACCACCTACGATGACCCAACTTAATAAGACCGTTGGATTGCTAGTAAGTATTGTTAATTTCTTCGTCGTTTAATGTACACATAATCTTATATGTATACTAATTATGTGTTTGATGTATTAAACTAGCGGCGTCGGCTTGGCAGGTTAAAGAAGATGTTGGGTTGCAAGTACCAGGAAGGAGAGGTGCTATCCCTTAAAGAAATGAAGGAAGTCGAGGAAAAGCTTGATAGAATTGAAGAAACCGACCCTAGTGCAAAAGCTTTGTTCGGGGAAACTAAGAACAAACCGGCCCAAAAGAAGCAAAAGACCCAGTGATTAACTATTTAGTTGTGTTTCTTTTTTTGGATGGTGGTTGTTACGTCTTGAACAATTTACCTACCTGTTTTCTGAATATTTATAGAGTTGTGCGTTCGGCCTCTGATGCTAGCTGGCCACTGAAACTCTCTCCTTCAACCCTGTAGAAGTTCCATGTTTAGTCAAAGAGAACTGATCCACTCATATAAAGAGAATTGCATTCGGCTTCCATGAGGTTTACTATCAGTAAGGGCAAGCACCATGTTTTGACTTTAACCCTTTGATATTGATTGTGATATCCAGAAATTATCATATTAGTCATAAATCATCAGAACACCATAAATTATCAGATCACAATCCAAGTAAACCTCACAGAAATTATAAGACTTTTCCATGCTCAAATCGAACCAAATCATTCATTTAAGCATTCAAAAATACACTTTTAAAGCAATTCAAATAAAATCAAAATTTTAAGCATAAAGACATCGAAGACTTACTTCGACACTTTTAAGCATGAAAACTCTGCCCGTTTCCCTTGTTATTCAATCGAAATCAAACCCATTTTACCTGATATATATCATGAGAACTCTATAACCATCAGATATGAATTTTTACTTCCACACTAATTCATTACGAATGACTAAGCCTTAGCAAGAATCCGATAAATAACTTAATCTAACACGAATAACTTAACTTAACTTAAGTAAATCGAGTAGCATCAATTTCACAAAAAGTCTCTAAGAATGATCAAAAGTCTCTGAAACATGGAATCAAGCTATTCTCGAAAGTCTTTTAGGACTTAAGTAATAGAACTCACCAGAAATTATTTTAGGAAGCCAATCTCAAAATCAAGCACCCTGGAGAGATGTAACAATGATCTCATTCAATACAGGAAATCTCTTCATGAACAAACAAACAATCTAATCTATTCATTACTAAGGTTACATGCATTAAACCATTAGTATTGTTCGTAAGATGAAACAATCAAAACAAAATAAATCAGACAGATGCAAAAGCGAAACAGTCGAATCTAGGGTTAGTACAAAAAGTTTACGATTGAAAAAAAGAAAAGAAAAAAACTTACGGGATATACCAAACATGCTCGCACAAATCAACCACCAATTTCTTTTATTCATTCGTCAAAAGAACGTGGGGATTCGATAGAAGGACAACATCGAGAGGAAGAGAGACAGAATAAGGATGGTTTTAGGTTTAGCTTCTTTTTCTTTTCTATAAGAACAAAAGATTTTTATTTATTTTTTCGTTTCCGAAAAGATTGTTATATTCGTGAAGCGATTTTTTTCATTAAAAACCGGTATTCACTGTTACATTCATACAATTTGAGGAAAAGTAGAAGGGAGAAATTTCAAGAGGGCGGTGACGTTCACCCAAGGGTGGGTATTCTCACCGTGCGACGCATGGCCTCGCATGGCTTAGGAGTTTAAAGGGTTTGATTTTCATACACAT
>JAJJWW010011268.1:0-42332 GCA_023531295.1 Papaver armeniacum | reverse complement strand
AGAAAATTTGAATTTCATTGAAATTATAAGGAAATGTTTTGGTCACCTTGGATTAATTCATCAATCCAGGCAGGCCAGTTTACATACCAATCTGCTTTATTAAGCGGTATTCTTGCATATTTTGCTAAAGAGTCGGCTCTATTATTAGCTTTTTACGATGGACATATGTATATGTCCATGATTCAAAAATCTCTGACAGAAAAAATAAAACATCTCTTATTTTGCTTATAAGCTCAAAAACTATTTTTCTTTTATTAAATTGGGTTCTATGCTTTATAAACTAGCTAGCGACCAGTCCTTTTTTTTGATGCGAGATGACTAAACAAATTAGGCACTTTCATGCACCCTTTTGTGCACAATTGTTAATGTACTAAATTTTCATACTGATTCAGTTAGTAAAGCATTAGCCTATAGTTTATGTAGTGGTGATCACGGGCAGAGCAGAATATTAGCACTAAGCTCAATGGTTGATAATGGTTTATTAAGTTTCATTTAAGCAAAAATTGCTTTAAATTATGGAACCCCACACCTCTTAATTAATCAAGCATTCCATGTAATCCTCTCCACCATTCTTTACGGCTAATCTTAATATTAGAAAAGAAAGTGGGAATGTTATTATGCCCCTACTATCCATGGATCTCGCATAAGCACCCTTATGAGTCTTTACAAATACCCCTAATGGCAAAACTGAAATTATGTTCAACAAAATAATTTTCATAATCCTGTTTTAACCTTTATATCTTATATTCAAAGCTTCTCTTTTATTTCTCACTCGTGAGAAGAATCAATTGAACTAACCGACACATCTTCATCGTTTTCACCACCAAAGACCATCTTCGTCTCGCCACCGCCATCTTCATCGGGCCGCCATTATCACTCTCTGTCACTACCTAAACCACCACATATAGCACCACACCCAACTCTCCTCCGCTTTTCACCCATCACCACCACCACAATCGGTGAAATTTCTCTCGATCTACTTTTCTCTCCTCCGCTTTCACCCATCACCACCACCATATTCAACATCATTTCCCGCCGCTCAGAACCAGCACCAACCTTCAGATTCAAAAACCAGGTTTGATAATCGTCATCAAGAGTTCAATATCAACATCAACATCATCTTCTTCTTTTTCTCGGTTTGTCACTGATTTTCAATATCAGATTTAGTTTCAGGAGATCGAGAGATCTGAATTTAGGTTTCATTTTCTGGTAATTTAACTAAATACTCAAAATTTTAATTTATTGAAGCTTAACAACTAATCGATTTGAAGATGATTCTTATTAACTGAGTTGACAATACAAAAAAAATTTGAAAAACTTTAATCAAAGAATTTAGGTTCAATAGGATGTTTCAATTTCCAATGTTGTTGGTGGAATTTGGTTTTGTGTTGCTGGAGCAGTAAGAACATTTGGGTACTGAGATTGAAAGAAGTTGATGAAGACTTGAGAATTACAAGATGAATTTAGTGAACGAGATTTCTGTGGTGGAAAGATAATGGTGAAATTAGGGTCATGATGGGAATTAAAAATCACAGAGAAGAAAGGATTGAACCGTGGCCGTGGAGTTTATTGAAGAATAAATCAAGGGTTTGATTAGGGATCTCGAGTGTCGATTCAACAAGCTGTTCTCGAGAATTGAAAGGTGATGGATGTGACAAGAAATTGGTTGATGAGGGTTTGGTGGAGCATTTTTCTGCTGTGTATGATTGCAGTTAGGGAATGAATTTTGTGATGATACTAAGTATTGGCTGAGATGCGGTTGAACTAAAGCAGGAATGTACTAGTCTTTTGTTGGCTAAAACAAGGAAGTGATGATTTGACTGCTGTTGCAGGTGCAATGTTAGTGAAGTTAAGTGGTGAATTGCAGGTGCTATTGGGATGGTTTAGTGAACTAAATGGTTGTTGGGTGGAAACTTTGGTTTGGTTGAGACAGTGATGATGTTACAGATGGCCAGCTGAGATGAGAATGAGAAGGTCTACGAGATGCAGTGGTGGTGGTTAGAATGGTTGTGTGGAAAAGTTGGTTCTATGAAGCTTAAAAGGGATGGATGCAATGACACTGCAATGCAGGCTTGAATCCATGTTGGTCTCGGCTTGTGTGGATGTTAGAATGGCAGGAAATGGGTCTTGATCTTGCTGAGTTTGAAGCAGGCAGAGATTTAATACATTCAACTTACTCGTTCCATGGTCATGCATTCAACTTCCTCAATGGCAGTGGATTAGGTACATTTTTTACTATCATATATGAGATTTAATGTGTGTACTGATATGTTACATGTTCACGTTATTGAATGGGTTATGGTATTCATTAGGCTTCGTAGTGTTAATCTGTCTTTGTGTGTACTCTGTTGTGAAAAGTATGTTTTCCTATTTCAAATGGTTTAGTCTTGAACTCCTGATACCTTTTTATATTCATTTTCTTATATTTTATTGTACACATGTCTTTGATTGCCTTTTCTGCTTGAACTTAAAATCATTATGCTTACATCTTTGTGTTTTTAACTTTGCAGTAAAGTGGAGGGATTATTCTGCTGCTATGGGTGTGATTTAACTTTGTTGTAGAGTACTTTCCTTGCATCTTCTTTCAAAATATGTTAGATAAATGTGGATGAAAACCAGGTAAAAGAAGTTTACCTTAGGACAACTTGACCAAGTTGCTTCCACTATTGGAGACAACTTTGAGCTAGATGCTTCCTTTTTGGGAGACATCTTGAGAAATTTGCTTTCACTTTTGGAGGCAACTTGGACTAGTTGATTAATTCCATATTGAAGGCAACTTGAGATAGTTGATTCCATTTCGGAGGCAACTTGGTTATGTTTTTGGGTCCATTCATTCATCTGAAATTATCTTAGAGTACTTGTGACGAATTTGTGGTGCAATGGTAACACATGGTTGTGTTGATTTGATGATGATGGTTGTCTTTGTTGATGCTCATGCTTTAAAGTCAAGAGGATATATGAATGTTTAGGAAGTTGAGCATGAACTCAATATGTATCCATGCAGTGAAATCAGAACAAGAAGTTGTTACTGCTTGTGTGTTGCTGATGGTGTTTGAGTAGGGGCATGGAAGTGACTGCAGCTATTGACTCATGTTGCAAGTGTGCATAGACGGTTGTGGTCATGAAGTCTATTGCAGGTAGAGTTTACTGTGAGAGATGAAGGATATGGTGTTTGTCTGGTGGTCGTTTGAATTGTTGGTTGAGCACTGATGGTGTGGCGAACCTGTGGTGCAATGGTAGCACAACTGACTATATGTCAGAGGATGTGTGTTCGACTCACACTAGGTTCACTTATTTGTGTATAATTTTTATTTTTTTTGGAGACAACTTGTGCTAGTTGCCTCCATATATGAAGACAACTTGGGCTAGTTGCCTCCATATGTGGAGACAACTTGGGCTAGTTGCTTTCACTTTTGAAGATAACTTTGTGCTAGTTGCCTTTACTTTTGAAGACAACTTGAGCTAGTTTCCTCTGATATGGACACAACTTCAAAGAAGTTGACTCCACATGGTGGTGGTGGTTGGCGGCGGCGATGGTGGTTGACGGCGGTGATGGTTGGCGGCGTCGGTGGGTGTCGGTTGTTGGCGGCGCGGTGGTAGTGGACAGTGGTGGTGTTCGTTAGCGGCGGCGGAGGTTGGCGGCGGTGGTGGTGGTTGGCGGCGGTGGTGGTTGGTGGTGGTGGTCAGCGGTGGTGGTCGTCGGTGGTGGTGGTCGTCGGTGGTGGTGGTGGTGGTCGTCGGTGGTGGTGGGAGGCGGTGGACGGTGGTGGTGGTTGGCGGTGGACAGTGGTGTGGGCATTAGAGATATTTTTTATTTTTTTTGAATAGTGGTGGTGGTGGTTTTGTATATTCACTATATAAAAGAGGGTATTTTAGTAATGTATTAGGCTTAGGGGTATTTGTAAAGTTCACAAGGGTATTTTTACAAGGGCCTCATAGTATGGGTATTTAGATAATGTTCCCGAAAAGAAATGTGAAGGTAGTAGACCCACCTTATACCGAGAGCATCTCTTACTGGGCCAATATCTTAAAAATATATGCCATTTAGGATTTATTAAGATGTATGTTGCTAGACCCACCGAACAACGGCACCGAGTTGGGCACCGAGAGGGGACGGGACGATCCTGCTGTGACTCTCAACATTGGGATAGGGAGTAGGGCAAGAGTGGGCCAACCCTCCCTCTCACACGGTGTCCAGCTCGGTTAAATTTTTCGGTGCATCCATCATTTTCGTATTAAGACACTGTAGTATCGGGATACCAAACTTAGGTGTAGATAATATTAGAAGGCTTCTGGGTACTTCTGGTTATTTTTTTACTAAATCAGTCTAAGAGGCTTTTTTTTTTAATCTTTTTTTTGCAGGTGTTATGTAATGCTTCAAAAATCCAACAAACACAATAGGTCATATTCTGGCATATTGAACTATTCATTTGGAAATGTTTATTTTATTTCTGAAAAAAAAAATAAAAAATTATTGTTGCAGGTCTAAGAGGCTTGTTTTTTTAATCTTTTTTTTGTGCAGGTGTAATGTAATGCTTCAAAAATCCAACAAACACAATAGGTCATATTCTGGCATATTAAACTATTCCTTTGGAAATGTTTATTTTATCTCTGAAAACCTATAGTAAAATGTATTGTTGTTTTTGGCTCTATTTGTCCTATGTGTGGTTTTGCTGATGAAATTAATAATGAAAAGACGAGGGTATCCAAACATCCCACGATCTTTTAAATTTCAATCTATAAGTCCAGTTTCTTAAGTGATCGTCTATGGACAAAGTCGAGATAATACAACTTAAGTCTTATACCTTGTGTGACTGTTTATGGACGAGGTCGAAACAATACGACAACAAGATATTTACTTGACAATAGTTAGGGTAACTGATAGGTGTCTAAAACACCTAATTTTATATCTAGTATTTATGCTTTCTTCGCTATTTCGGGTGAATTATGTATCTTATGTTATTTTTGAGTTTATTAGGTGCAATGGAGTCATCTAGAGCAAAAGAAGGAGAAAGCATCCATTTTGAGCATAAAGAGCAGAATCATTATTCCGCAGGCAAGTGATGCTGGGAGCCAAGCCAAAGATAAGGGACAACCAGCCAAAAGTCCAAAAGAACCGTTAAAAGAGCCCAGTTTTACTCGGGGCCACCCTCATCAAGTTGATAGGTGCCATCTTGTCCCATGGATATAGTCTAGCCTAAGACCGAGAATCGGTTTCTCAATCATCTTTCCCGATATCATTTATGCTACTTTTTTTATCCGAATTGAGAAGGAAAATCGGAGAGATGGATTCATGAAATGAAAGGATTTGAGAGGGTTTTACTTGAATTTTTACGGGAAGGCTGTTGCTAAAGATGAATTCAAAGATGAGAGGTTAAACGGTCGGATGAAGAACTAGGGTTTGTTGTTGAGAAAATGGGTTTCAAAGTTGAATTCGGGAAGAAGAAACAAAGTTGCGATCACCGAATCTTGAGAAATGGTGAAGATTAAGGGGGGTTTTAGAAGTTCATACGATTCTAAAACTGGGTTTGAGCTGAATTGTTTTGGCAGACAAAGAAGATGGAGTTTTGTTGTAGCCATGAGTTTGAGATGGTTGTGGTTTTGTTCCTGTCGATTGAAGCATCGAGAGAGGATTGAAGATAGGGTTTCTCTGGAATTGTTGCTGCAATTGAAGATGGGAAGAAGTTCAGGGAAGTGGTGATGAAATTGCAAGGAAACGAGATGATGTTTTCCCCCATGGGAATTGTGGTTGTGCTAGATGGATTGATCTCAGATTTGGGTTTTAGTTTGCTGTTGATGATATTGAAACCAGAGTAAGCTGATTGTTGTTGGTGATGTGTTGGTGTGGATCTGAAATGCTGGAAATTACGGTGGCTATGAGAATGGAGAAGCCACAATATTGAGGCTTTGAGCTGAACTGCAGTGTGCAAGTGAGCTAGAGTTGGAGTTTAAAGAAGACTGCAGCCTACGTGGCATTCAAGTTCGTAGAAGATAAAGAAGTTGATGTGGTTTGCAGCTACAGTTTTAGATGATTCTGGTGGAGATGTTGCTTCTGAAGGAATTGAGTTTGCACACTCAAATAGAGAATATCTCGATTTTGTGTTGTTGCGGTGGTTGTTAATCGTAGGGCTTTGCAAGATAAACAAGATGGAACTAGTGACACTGGGGAAGCGATTGAAGTTAATGTGGAATAAGAGAAGCTATTGCAGTTGAGAAGGAAATTGTGGAGCTTAAGTCTGGAAATTGGCGAGTGCCCGAGATGGAATTGCGGATGACGAATGAAGGGGATGAACTCGTAATGGTTCATGACTCGAGAAAGTGGAGTTACAAGGTCCGAATGCGGAGCACCAACTAGTTATGTTACAAATGACGGCATGAGTGAAAATGGTGATGGTGTTCTTGTCTTGGCCGGAGTTTGAGCCGATGGGGTACTGTGGTTGAATGACGATGAAAGGAATGGGTAAAGTTGCAGTTCTGGATAATGTCCTGGCGTCTGGTATTGATGATGTTCAATGGTGAAGTTCAGGTCAGTGCTGTTGAGTTTCATGGGGTTACAGGGTACGAGTTTGATGCAGTGAGAACCAGTAATGGAGGAAAATAGGTTCAAATGTCAGGTGTTAGTGCAATGAACAAATGCAGATGCATGTGGTAATGGCTCTGGAGATTGCTACAAGACAGGTGTAGGCTAGGAGTTGAGCCGGACCGAATGGCAAAGGTTCTCGGTGGAATTTATGGTGCGGAATGGATGCTCGTATGCAATTGAGCTGAAAGTGCGGGTAGATGGTTTGTTTGAATTGCAGCTGAACAACGAGAGTTACAAAGAACGGTGCAGTTGGTGTTGCAGTGCAAAACTCAAGGAAATTATATGGGTTTTAACTGACTTGAACTGTGGTGGTCTCAGTGGTTGAATTTGGTAGAATCTGGTGGTGATTAATGATGGGTTTGAAGTCTTGGATGGTTCTGGCAGCATCTGGAGTTGAGGCTGTAGATTGGTGGTTATGCAAAGGGTCTTAGTGTTGGATTTGTAATCAAAAGGAGCAATTGCGGGATATGGAGTCGTATGAGATTGAGTTGCGGTTCAAGTTGTGTTGCGGGTAGTGTGAAGGTGTTGCAAAGCTTGTTTTCGTTGTGAATTTGATATTGCAGGTTGGATCCGGTGGTTGTTCGCGATTCTGAGTTTGAAATGGAGGAACTAATGTTGAATCTCAAGTTAAGAAATGGTGTCACTGCAGGTTGAGACATGTGATTACAAAAGAGGAGAAGCAATGGTGATGGGTTGAGCTGGTACTGCGAAGGTGTGATTGCAATGGGTGCTTGCTTTGTGCTTGAGATTGTATGATGTTGCAGACAACAAATGAGGTTTAGCTCAAGGATGGAGGAGCTGGGAAGGAAAGCCGTCTGCGAGAACAACGTAGTGGCACGAGATGGTTGCAATGAATAATGCTTCTGCAAGAGTGACATTATGGCTTGAGTGGATGTGTGGAATGAATGAAGTGAATGCTATAAATGTATGCTAGGAATGTGCAGAGAAAGACTAGAAGATGGCTGAAATATGGCCTCGAAACAGCCAGGAATCGGTCGAACTCCTGGTCGGTTTCCGAGTTAGCCAGGGTTGACTGCGTCGATCCAGAGTTTGCTTTGATGGACTTGGACCTGCTGGGCTTTACTTATGGGCTGTGTGAGCGGCTGATTTTGGCAGATGGGCTGGAGCCGGATACTGAAAGTGGTGACCTAGTTTTGGAAGAGGAGAAATATAAAGCAAGCATATAAAAGGGTCTCCCACTCTATTATGAGGGATTTTTATCTCCTTGGGATCTTTTATCTTTTGGCCACTACTTTGTTTTCTAGGGTTTAGAAACATGATAGGTTTTCTCTTCCTTCTTGTTATGAACTCCATGAATATGAGTACTTAATTTTTCTATTGGTTATGGAATAAGTTGGATTTCCAAATATGGGTTTTAATATGATAAATTAGTTTTGTCTCCATATTATTGATTATGATTTACTATTAATATTGTTACATGATTTGAATGCTTGTTTAGTCGAGTCGCGAATCGATTGAGTTTGCTTTCATCTTTATTGCTAGATTAGGGTTATTATACGCAAAAGTTATAATTCATGATTGCAAGTAGCATAAATAAGATTATAGTTTGTAGTGATATATTCTTATGATCTTATGTGAACCATAACCTTTGTTAAATCGGATTAGTGCTTTTACACGTTCGATTGCTTTGATTGGCCTGATTTCATAGAACCTAATGCATCTAGGGAATTAAACTTGATTAGTGCTTTTACATGTTAGGTTGTTCTTTTAGATAGAATTCATATTCGCATCTTTTAATGTGTTTGTTGATGACAAGAGAAGATTAGCGGGATATTCTTGCGATCAAGGTATTCTAGGGCATTTGATAAAAGTTGAGATTAAAATATCAATTCTAATTATTGTGTAGAAAACATGTTTGTGATTGAAGACGAAATCCATGACCAATACTTTCTCATCCTTAATTTGCGTGTTTATTTTATTATTTGCTTTTATTTTATTTTAGTATATAAAAATCAGAAAACCCCCCGGTGTTATTTATAGGAAACCGAAACAATTTGACAACCTAAGTCCTCTCTGTGGGAACGATCCTTTCTTGCCCTTGCTATATTTATATTTTGAGTAGTAAGAAAGTGTAAATTATTTTTGTGTCGGGTGACAACCGACCAAGAATAAACCGATGATAGACTATTGGGATCAAAGTCAAGTAATTAACGATTAACGTCGTGTGCAATTTACTTAATTATAATAACATTTATAATGGGAAAAAAAGTAAATGACACGGCAAGATTTTGTTAACGAGGAAACCGTAAATGCGAAAACCCCGGGACCTAGTCCGGTTTTGAATACTCTCAGAATTAAGCCGCTATACAAAATCTAATACCAACTTCGTATAGTTGAGACCAAGTAGATTACCCCTAGATGCTTAGTTTCCTCAGTATCCCTACCCTTCGACTTCTAGAGTCACACATGTGAATCACCAATCCTTTAGATCGTATTCCAAACAGTAAAGGATAAATCTGTTTGGTAACCACTCTATTCAATCTTGAAAATAAGATATTAATGAGTCGTTGACAAAGGCTCTTTCATTAATTTAATAAACTCCTTTGTCTGGTTAGATCAATCTAAACTTTGACTACCGAAATAATCAAACTCTAGATTTATAATCAATCAATATAAATCTCAAAGAGAAACTATAAAGTGATGCCGATCTCACGAAACTATCCAATCAAGTCTATCAAAGATAAACATGATTCCAGTTGGATCCCAGTCGATCAAGGTTTGTCCACTCAATTCACAAGATATGAAAACTAATAAGAAAAACTTCGCCGTCTTCAAATCTTCGTTTGTCTTCAATAATAACCTGCACAACACCACTTAAGTCCTCTTGTGATCAATCACACACAGAACGAAGTCTGTTAACAATGGATTATCACAAGATGTCTTTAGAAAACGGTTCTAAAGATCCCGTCAATACTTTGATCTAGTTTGAGTGAGCCTTATATCAGAAGAGAAGGTTCTCAATAATAAACAAACTAGGTGCAATCAAAGTTAATAACCGTTAGTCAATCAAATCAATAATTAAAACTACAATAACAATGTGATTATCTAGTTTCCCACCAACGGTACTCGTAGAGCTTCTTGATCCCACGAAAGTCTTTAAACGAGCGGTCGTAAGAGATTTCGCCTAATTAGAGTACTTTCCTAGCCAAGTAGACGGCTCCACCAGAAACTACACGAATGAAGTTTGCCTGGCTCTTAAGATTGTTTGCAAGAAATGCAAACTCAACTATTTATAGACCAAGGTTGTTTGGACAACAAGGAACTTCCAAAATCGAAAAATATTGTCAAGATATTCACATTAAAGTACCTAATTTCGGTTTTCCTATTTCCATTTAAATGCCAAACCATATTTACGAAAACTCTCATAGAAAACTTCTATTATTAGTCTAGCACATTAACTAACAATATTTTCCAGAGGATATGCTTTAATTGCTGGTAATTAAAACATATATTATGAAAATTATAATTAAATGCTTTTCAATTTTTTCTATGGATCACCTTGAGTATCAAGGAATATCTTTGAACAATTAATGATAAGAGTTATGACATGTTCAAATAATGTCGACATATAGAAGTTTCTCATCTTAGCAAACCCAAAACCCTAATTAACACACATCATGAAGAAATATGTGAACCATGGAAACTTGGTTTTGCTCACGGAACCGATTATACCATCACCCCATAATATGTTGCGACCGGATATAACATTATTACCAAGATAGGTTGTAATCGGTAACACCTTGCTCCACAAAATAGCTTGTGACTTGTTACACCTTGCTTCCCGAAGTAGATTGCGACCGGCTACACCTTGCTTCCCAAAGGTAACTTGTGACCGATTACAACTATCTTCCCAATTCATCTTGTGACCGGTTATACCTTGGATTCCAAAGTAACTTGTGACCGGTTACAACTTGCATTCCAATATAGCTTGTGATCGGTTATACCTAGACTTCCAAAGTAACTTGTGACCGATTAAAACTAGCTATATATCATAGGCTATGATCGGTTATACTACAACTCTCAATCAAAGTTAAGATTGGTTCTACCTAGTCATCTTGTATCGATCAATCAAAATATTCAATGAATAACCGGATCAACACATCATGATTTCCCTTTCGATTATGAAACGAGTTCGTACATCTACTTCCTTAAATCAATATAATAATACATGGTTTTATAGGATTAAATCACACCTATATAATGCACATAATCAAGTAACTAAATACAATAAATTTTGTCGATGTCATATTTACGAAGTTCAAAAGATAAGCGTTATACTTCGTAATATAATTCCTTCATACTTTGATCATACTATTATGACCAAGTATAACACTAGAGTTTCATATGTATATATCTTTGCATGTTATGTTTTCAATCTAAAACGACTTGAAAGATACGTTAGGAATAAAAACAAGATCAAGTCAATATTAATAAGAATTAGTTTACCTGCCTTGGACAAAAACTTCTTTCTCCATGCTGTAAGTTTCACTTCTATCCTTTGAATAATCTCATCCAACACTGATGTGTTTCTTGGAGTAGCCCCTAGAGGCAAACCAAGATACTTGATAGGCATACACTCTACCTTGCACCCCAACTCCATAGCCAATTCTTGAATAATGTGATATGCGCCTACACTAATAAGAAAACTTTTCTCTAAATTCAATTTCATGCTAGTCAATATTTCAAAAGAAGTTATAATAACAAAGAGTCTTCTTATCTCCTCCAAATCTGCATTCACAAATAATAAGGTGTCATCTGTAAACTGCAGATGAGAAATACCAATACCATTCTCCACAACCTGAAAACCATGAAGTTGATCTCTAGCCACAACATCCATTATCAATTTAGACAACACCTCCACAACCAAGTAAGGGGACAATGAATCCCCTTGTCTAAGTCGATGGCTTTCTTTTCTCCGTTAACCAAAACCAAAATATGTGTTGATTAAATACACCACCTGATCCAAGAGACAAATTTTCCACCAAACCCATGCTTCTCCAAAATATTGAATGAGTCTTACACTTGATGTTGTCAAAAGCCTTCTCCATATCCGACACACAATACTCCTGGTTTCTTAGATTTCAGCCTGCTATCAATACACTCACTAGCAATTAAAACTCCATCTAAAATCTGCTTTCCTTTAACAAAACCCCTCTGGTGATCAGACACCAATTTTGGCATAACTATCTTTAACATATTTGCCATAACTTTAGAAAGAACTTTATAAGCACTTCCCAAAAGACTGAGAGGTCTAAAGTCTTTGGGAGAAAAATTATCATCCTTCTTAGGAATCAGAGAAAAGAAAGAACAATTCAATCTCCAATCCAATGATTCAAATATGTAAAATTTCTTCACCATCTTCATGAAATCAGCTCAAATAACATGCCAACAACTTCTATAGAATTCCAATGAAAACCCATCAGGTCCTGGTGACTTATTTGCCCCCATCTACTTAATAACATCAAACACATCCTCCTTTGTAAATTCCTTCTCCATACCCTCCTGATCAGTCTCATTTATCCTTGTGAACCTCATATTATTAAGATAGAAAGCCACATCATTCTTCTTAGTGAATAAATAAGTATAAAAGTTTCTCATCTCCATCTTAATTCTACCTTGATCAAAACATTCTTCACCATCTATATCCAACTTTACAATTGTGTTTTACTTCCTTCTATAATTGGCAATTCTATTAAAATAACTAGTATTTGAATCACCATATTCGAATTCATTCTGTTTTGCCCTTGTAAACTATTTCCTAGCTTCCATTGCTTCAATGTTCTTCAACTACAAGAAACATCTAGCCCTATCAGCAAACTGATCTTGTGTCAAAGCAACACCCTCCTCCAACAAATCTAAATTGCCAATCTTGTCAGTAATCTCTGCCTTCTCCTTTTTAACACCACCAAATTCCTCACTTCCTCATCTCATTAGAAAGAACTTCAGGTTATTTAGCTTCTTGAAGAAAACATAACCAGCACCACCTTGAAAACATATCACCTGCCACCACTCTTCAACCTTCTTTACAAAGTCTTTGTACAAAATCCAAGAGTTTTTAAAATTATTATAATAAGGTTTGCATCTAATATTAGGCTTTGTAATCCACATTAGTGGTTTATGATCAGAAATGACCCATGTTGAGGGGTGAATATGATTTTGGTTCTACCCGTCCTAGTCACATCAAATAACCACTTTTTTAGGAATGGTAAGAGAGAGAACTTGCTTTCCTTTGTACTATGTACCTCTTTATATAAACTTTTCCAAAATCCCTTCATTTTATGACATCATGCCACATGTACTAAACCTCCTTAATTACTACTAATGCCACCCTTTCTCTAATACAACCTTCTCTTTTTCCATTAATTCCCTCCTTATGTTCTCTTCTCTTCCTTATGGATACTTTTCAGTGGACTTGGGATTTAATCCCCAAGTCCCCATGTTTCATGTTGGATTTGGATCCCCTTTAGGGGCTCCCTAGCCCTGTCAAGGGGTAATAATTTTCATGCATCAACATTAGTCCCTTGAATATTGGTTCAATTGTCAAATGACTCGGTAGTCATATCAGATCCTACCCTAAGTCCTATTCCCTGATAGTAGCCATTGTACCTTGGTGATGCTATCTGAAGCCCCATTACAGATTGTCACGTATCTTGACATGCACCGGCGGGCACGGGAGGCTATTGCATAATTTATGGCACCGCCTCTCCTATATATAAACGGTTAGTGGTCCCCAATTTCATTATCAACCTCATCTTGAGTACCCTTCCTTCTTTTCGTCATTCCTGCTCAAATGGCTCGTACCCTTCATGGTTATGTGTTAACATTGGCGCCTGTCCCTGCGTTAGATATGGTGTTGTTTAAACGCCATGAATTGGTGCGTTTATTGCTTGTGAAAGCTGAGATCGAGGCGCTTCGGGATCAGAGGGAGGCTAACAAAACCCCTTCGCGACAAGTTTGACGAACAATATAAGGCATACCGAACTGCTCAGAGGGATGAACTGTCCGGGCACGTGTCACCCGAAGTCCATCGCGCGATGGATAATGATGTCACCGCTCTTCACGCGGCTAATCAAGTGTTCAGGGAGTCCATGATAATGATCACCACTATAGACCGCTCCATAGCTGATTGTCGCCTCCATATTTTCGATCAAGCGGCCCCGCAGCTCCTCGGGTATACCTTGACTCAGGCGGCCGTGTTTGCGCTCATATCTCCGTCTTATCTTCGAGACGAGTTGGCGCGCCTGTTGGTGTTGAGGGAGGAGGTGGATATGTTGTGGACCCTTAGAATGATTCGTCAAGACAAGGCGCGTAAGTATTATGATGAACACGAAAATGTGAGGAGGCTCGCTTAATGATGGAGACTCTGGATGTAGATATTGCCCGTTTTCTTGTGTTAATAGCCAGCTAGATTGTGCGTCGGGATGTAAGGGCATGCTAGCCTTTCCAGGGCATAAAGCGTCAGATGCTGTAATTTTCTTTATCTTTAGACTCGCATGATACAAAAAGTTGAAGGATAGAATAGTTGAAAAATAAACCTGTGGGCTGTAGGATTGTCTGTTTAACATTAAAAAAAAAAAAAAAAACATTAATTTATCTGCATCTCTTTTATGGCCAATAGACCTTCCACAATTTTAGCTTATCATGGATGGTTCTTCTTCAAATCAGACATCTCGTTTAGCTTATCTTTTATGGCCAATAGACCTTCAATTTTACTAATGAGCCCTAGAAGCAAAGAACCTTGGAACAGCATACTAGGAACCTGTACCAAATCTCCAGCAGCTTCTGGTTTGGTTGACAGTAACAACCCTAAACAGAACAGTGAAGTTGAAAGTGCAGCACCAACAAAAGGTCCAGCGACTGAGACATCAACCTTTGTTGCCCGATAAGGAAAAATAGACTTGAACTACAAAGGTAATGGCGAAGGATGAGAAATTAAATACTTTATTATAAAAAGACAACCTATGCTACTGGTATGAGTGTTGGTGACTAACACGGCAATACCAGTACGGGGTGCCCGACATAGCAACCAACAAACACGAAATAAGGGGTTACCAGATATATGGTTAGGTGAATGTTAGTTACATAGTCCCTCCGTACCTATTATATAGGGAAATTTTGATTTTTTTGTACCAATAGATATGTGGAGTCCTACTTTCAAGATGAATTTTCTCACAAATATCCTTATTTATTATACATGTCTTATAAAAGGAGAAGGAGACACAAAGTAGGGGAAGAAGAGGAGAGAGATTCTTATTATTATGTGTGTAGATAAATGTTTAAGCCCTCTATTTATATAGATAGAAGACTTGATGTCCAAGATATATGTAAACCCTAAACTTAGACATGAAGGCGGCATCTTAGTAAATAAACTTGGTTTATAACAACATGGAAAATTGTGTTAATAATAAGACAAATGGTAAAACAAGAAAAAACATGAAAAGTGATGAATTTAAGGTAATTTTCTTAATCTAAGAGAATTGGTCCCTCCGCCTATATATATATATATATGGTACGGAGGGAGTATATCTTAATGAAAATTAAATGGCTACATCCAAACTTATCATAATGAAAAAGGAGACATGTTCCATCTTCTCATTCTTCCAATTATCAAAGCTTTATAAAACTAAGTTGCAAAAGTATTAAATTTTAATGGCTAGCAGAGTTGTTGCCATCTCCATGCATGCCTGACACGAGAACCAGTGTCAACACGTGTTGACACATCTAAATTTGAAAATAAGGTAGCATTATTACACAGTGAAACATATTACCTGGGTGATTGCACCGAAGCTGCCAAGAGTAATATTAGGAACGAAGAAAGGAATTCCAAGTTTCACTTTCTTAGGCAAAGCAGCTAGAAAATTCCCAAGCTCCTATTTGTAAATAATGAAGGGAAAACAAAATATTACAACACATTATATAAACAAAGATGCAAAATAAGACTGTGCTCTAAAAAGGTGAATGCCAATGCACATAAAAAACATTAACAACAAAGCTGGGGATGACCTAATAGTTGCAACATATGTAATGGAAAAATTTCAAGTTGAAAAACAGAATTTGTTGCCATAATACGAGGTATAAAGACAGAAGAAGCTTCTATGAGAACATACGGCAAAGGCTATTTCATGAGTGGACTGAGGTATTTAAAAGAATGGATGGAGATCTAGGCTCAAATAGAAACCTTGAGGTTGGGAAAACATGGTATGATTGTCAGTCCGAGCGTTGAACCCATATAATTATATTGACTTGATATGACACTTCAGATGTTTAAGAAAAGAAAAGTGAATCAAATCCCATGAACATAGGGACAATGAATGCGCAAGGATAAATATTGTATATACGTTTTCGGAGGTTCCAATGAAAAGTGGAATAAGGAATACTTATAGATATAGAGAAATAGGACAATTCTGAGCAGAAGTTAACATGTCCAAAACCTTTTTCTATTTAGGCGCTAATTCTCATAATTTTAACTGAAGAGTATGTTTAAAAGTATTGAACCGCGGTTAAAATAATTTTTCACATTTAATAACAACCAGATTAAGAGATGAGTATTACATGAAATAGTTGAACCCCAAAGATTCCATACGCCACTGGAAGAGCAGCGTCCACAAACGGCACTAACAACTGCATATCAGGTGGTTCAGCTGCATTATCTATGAAATATTTCACTATTTCTGGTGGAAGCCTATTTATCTTCTCAATGGCACAAATTCCACAGATAGTTAAGAAACCCGCATGTTACATATATAAAAGAATCATTCAGCGATCTACGACGGCCAGATAATGTTATGGAATTCGAAAGAAGTATAAATTCACATATCTACTTAACTAAGCTATACAAAAAGGTAAGCAATTTCAAATTGAAATATCAAGGACTTGTTACTTATATTATCTCAAGCAAGTAATTGGTTGGAGAGACCTTTTAGTGAAGAAGAAGTGAAGAATGCAATTAAAGATTTGGGAATTAATCGTGCTCCGGGTCCGGATGGATTTCCTATGAAGTTCTTCATTGTTTGTTGGGATTTCCTAAAAGAAGATTTGATGAAGGTTTTCGAAGAATTTCATGACCACAATGTTCTTCATTCGTCATTGAAAAACAATTTTATCGCTCTTATTCCTAAGAAGGCGGGTGTAGAGGAAGTAAAAGACTTTCGGCCTATTAGTCTTATTGGAAGTGTGTACAAAATCATTTCAAAGGTTTTGGCGGAGCGTTTGAAGGTATACCTTCCTACTCTAATCTCAACAACTCAATCTAGTTTTATTAAAGGAAGACAAATTCTTGATGGAGTATTGATAGCAAACGAATGTGTGGATTCTAGACTACGTCAAAAATTACCGGGGTTGGTTTGCAAGCTTGATTTTGAAAAGGCGTTTGATAATGTGAATTGGAATTTTTAAATGAAGTCTTGTTCAAAATGGGGTTTGGTGGTGTTTGGAGGGCTTGGATTAGAAATTGTATAACTTTCTCTAAGTTCTCGGTTCTTGTTAATGGATCGTCTTACGGATACTTTGGTAGTGAAAAGGGACTTCGTCAAGGAGACCCTCTTTCTCCTTTTCTTTTTACTATTGTTGGCGAAGTCTTAAGTTGTATGTTGAGAAAAGCACAAGAATTTGATCAAATCTCGGGTTTTTCGGTCAAGGAGGGTGGAACAAAAATTAATCACTTGCAATTTGCCGATGATACTATCATATTTCTTGATGCTAAGAGAGAACAAGTTGATTCCCTTCGTTACCTACTTCTTTGTTTCGAGCTAACGCGGGTTTGAAGATAAATTTCTCTAAGAGTAGCTTATTTGGAGTCGCGGTTGAAGAGGAAGTTGAAAATTATGCTAATATGTTAGGGTGCAAGTTTGCGTAGTTTTCCTAGTATATATCTTGGCCTCCCTTTGGGTGATAAGGTTGGAGGCACTCAAAAATGGGGAAAAATATTTGAAATTTGTGGGAAAAGAGTTTCTTCTTGGAACGGAAAAACAATTGCAAGAGGAGGTAAGTTAACTCTCATCAAAAGCGTTTTAGCTAGTCTCCCCATTTATTATCTCTCGATTTTTCTTGCTCCTTGCTCCATAACTAAGAAAATTGATAAAGTTATGAGAAATTTCTTATGGGATGATGAAAATAACAAAAGAATTCACAATATTGGTTGGAAATTGGCTTCAAAACCAAAAGAAAAAGGAGGTCTTGGTATAAGAAGAACTAAACAAGTGAACTTGGCTTTGCTAAAAAATGGTGGTGGCGCTTTGGAGTAGAGAAAGATGCATTGTGGAGGAAGATCATGGTTGAAAAATTTGGCGAAACTTTTACCGGTTGGGAAACTCTCCAACCCAAAGGACCAAAAGGTGGTAGCTTGTGGTTTAATATATATAAAGAGCTTGAAGATTTCAACAAAGGTATTAGATTCAAGATTGGAGCGGGCAAGGAAACTTCGATTTTGGGAAGACTCTTGGCTAGGTGAAGGAAGATTATGTGATATGTTTCCTTTGGCATATGAAGCCTCTAGGACCAAGGAGTTTGTGGTGGCTAGTATGTATGAAGTTGGGGGAGATTGTTTAAGATGGGTGTTTATGTCTAGGCAAAGATACTCTCAAACCATTTCTCGTGAAGTAACTGTTGGAAAACAATTATTAAAAAAGGATTTTTAAGGTTTTAATAAAATTATAATTTATTGTTTTCTTTTGTGAATGAAAAAATTATTAGTCCCACATCGTGGAGTTTCTACTTTTTAGTTGTTTTAAGAAATTATATAAGCTTTTAGTCCCACATCGGGGAGTTCTTCTTCTTAAGTTGTTTTGTTCCATTATATAAACAAATTCACTACTTTTGTAAAAATCAATGGGAAAGGGGTTTCTCCTTATTGTAGAGGGATCCCTAAGGGAAAATATTTTATAGCCGTTTCTTAACTAATTTCGCGATTTTCCTTAACGGTTTTTTTGGAGTTGCTAAGCTCAGAGTTGAGCATCTACTACATATGCTAGTAGTAGGTGTAGTAGGGTGTTTTATCCTGGAGATATCCGTCCCGTGAGGGCTATAGCATCACTCTTGAGTGTAGCCGGGCGCTAATGTCTTAAGGGCAACGCGTGTTGAACACGTGACTCACTCTTTTTTCCAAAGTTTTGCCTTGTTCTTTATTGGCGGAGATTTGGGAGCTCGTCCGTTTCATCGATCGATCACTTCCACTATAAAGGAGCTAAGTATCAATAACTTTTGCTTATTTGATTTTTTCCTTGTTTTTGATTATTGCACCCAACAATCTTAAGACATTATAATTTGTAATAATCAAGAACGGTTGATTGGTTTGTGAATTATGGAGTGAAAAAACAAAAAACGAATTTTTGGTCAGCTGTAGAGTTTCGAATATATCTCTCAACCTAGAAGGAATTTCGATGAACCCTTTTGACACAACGTAGTGGACATCCTGATAGTTACCCACGTAAAATTTCAGAATTTTTGGAGTTGTAAAAGTATTTTTTTGATATTTTACAAAGTGGAAATTTCTGTGTAGCCCATGTTTGGTTTATCTCTCTTTAAGTAGCCCATCAATAAGATTACATATATGTGTAGCCCAATCTAATAGATTAACGGTTTAGATTACTTGGATTAGTTTGGTTTTAGATTTCCAAAATCTGGTTTGGACTAAATTAACCTTTTTTAATTATGTATTTTTAACGAAAATACAAATACCATAATATGCTGGATAAATATTTAGTTAGTCATGGGAGTAGTCATAGGCGTGTATTGAGGCTACACATATGGGGGCGTTTTTTGTGCGAGTTAGTTTCTTTATTGGGCTGTGCGAGTTAGTTTCTTTATTGGGCGAGTTCGTTTTGTGCGAGTTTATCACCACTGTTATTTTGTTTCTCAACTTTGTTTGGCAAGTTTTGGTTTATTCTAAAAACTAAAACGTGAGTTTGGTCTTGGTTTATTCTCATCTTTGTTCTCTTTCTTTCATATTATCGCCATTCATAATCGTGAAGTTGTTCGAAGAGATCTTTCGGAAGTAATCAGGAAATATATTCCTGGGATTGTAAGAGTTTTGAGTGTGTATTTTCCCTACTTGCTGTAATCAGTTAAGTTATTATCACGACTAACAGTGGTGATATTTGTTTGATTTTATGGGTTTTAGGGTTAGTATCTTATAATTGTATTTTTCACGAGTTCTTTAATCTTTGTAGATTGTTGTTTTCAGTATTGAGTTGATATTTATCCAGTTTGATTTATTTTACCAGGGGAATGGAGGCGAGTGTTGAAGTTATTTTTCTCTTTGAAGATGAATCGTTGCCTTGCCGTGTGACGAAATCTACCACTATTGAAACATTGAAGACTGTTGTATGTGGCCGGTGGACTGTTTTGAATCCTTGGTCGGCTCGTTTCGTTTTGAAGGGGCAATGCAATCAAGTGTATGTTGATTCTGATTTTGCGCTCCTTGCAGTGTTTGAAAGATTTTTTTATGAGAGGTGTAGCAACTTTTAACCTTTTCTGTGAGAGATTTGTTTGTCCCTCAACCCCCATGTCGCCTGCACCATGCCCAAATCCTATTCCTTCTTCTTGTTCGGATAAAAATCCTACCACAGTTCAAGCTAGAGGGCCACGCGTAGTTTCTCCAGTTTCGAAGGATGCCAGAGCTAAAAAATATTTTGAGGGTTCCCAAGCTGGTGTGAAGCAAAAGAAGAGCAAGTTGTGGAAACAAGCAATAACTCACCGGACAAATCTTTTATAATGGTGTTCGGGGAGGTTAGGAATGTTGTTGCCATGGTATGTTTTGAGAATGGCCATGAACCTGATAGCAAGAAAAGAAAGAGTGAACCTTCTAGGTATACCGTTCGATGCAAAAATTGGAAAACTGCTGGATGTTTATGGGAGTTCCATGCCAAATCGATCACTAAAGATAATAAAATTTTTGAGGTATTTTTTTCCTTAAATTTATGTTTTTTTTTTTTTAAGTTTTGTCATTCCTTTTTTTTCATATTTAAGTGGCTGTCAAGTTTGTTTTTTCCAATGGGATGCTGACTGTTATATGAATTTGTCGAGTAATGAGATACGTTAAGGATCATACTTGTGGCGCTGGATATAGGGAAAGTAAAGCATGCGTTCCGGCCAAGTTTGTAAAACAAGTTATCAATGAACAAGTTAGAAACTACCCATTGATATCACCCAAGAAGATTATAAGTGATTTCAAGACTGATTATGAATTAAATCTCCCATATCAGCAAGCTTACAATGGGATTAAATTGGTTCATAAAGATATGTATGGTGATGATGTGAAAGCTTATACAGACTTGGTGTGGTATGTTAAAAAAGTAGAGGAAACAAATGAAGGTTCTGTTGTCGATTTTCAGTATGATGATTCTACCCAAGAGTTTGAAAGATTGTTTCTTGCATATGGTGCATTGATCAAGGGTTTCGAATTTTGCCGTCCAATGTTGTATTTAGATGCCACGTTCCTTACCGGTAGGTTCAAAGGTTGTTTAATGGCTGCAACTGCGAAGAATGGCAATGATGGTACGGTTTTCTCTAGCCTATTTACACACTTTTTATATTTCCAGTCATTCTTAATAATCTCTGATAAATTGTTTTTTCACCTTTTTGTGAAGATTATGATATTGTTATTTATCACATTTTTGGAACAACAGGTGATAGTCATTTGTATTATCACAACCCAAATAGCACTTCATTGTTTCAAATTTTGGCACATATCGTTTCTCTAATTCCAATACTTTTTTAACTTTGTAGAGTTTTATCCTATTGCATATGGTATATGCTCTCATGAAGATGGTCCAAACTGGGTTTGGTTTTGAAAAATCTAAAAAGGTTGTCAAAGGGAGGCGGATAGTTTTCTTTCCGATCAAGGAACAGGGTTATTGTTTGCTTGTTCCTAAAGTTTTCCCAGATCACCCATTCTTATTGCTATTACCACATGAAGCAAAAAGATACCTGTCCACGGAGATGATCAATTGTATCCTCATGTTCTAAAACCACCGGAGGCACGCCGTTGTACGCCTTGACGGAAGGTAAAGATTATATCCTTAGTTTGCCATGTTATGACCAATCTCCATTTATTGATTTTTTTTTTTTTAATTTGGATAAAGGTGGGTATAATTCAGCTGTGAAAGCTCTAATTTATTTGGAATGTGGCCACGTTGTGAGATGGATGGAGAAGCAAGGACCAGAGCATTGGTCTAATGCATTTTTCGAGGGTCAGAGGTACGGTGAGGTTGCTTCAAGTGTGGTCAATCTGTCAATAATTGGGTGAAGGATGAGAAGAGGATGCCGTCGCTCTCGTTAATACTATTAGAATGAAACTCATGGAACTGATCCATAAGCGTCATAAGATTTCCGAGACTATGACAAGTCGCTTGACTCCGGATTATGAAAACAAGTTAAAAGAACTTACCGATGAAGGTAACTCTTGGATTGTTATACCTGCTGGGGATACTTTGTTTGAAGTTGTTGCAGATCACCGTTATGCTGTCAATTTAGAGACTTTTCACTGTTCTTGCAATAGGTGGAAGGTTTATGGATTTCCTTGCAGCCATGCTATTCAATGCATATTGTTGTCTGGCAAACAAGTATATGACTTGTTCAGCCGTGTTTCACATCTAGGTGGTACAAAACTTTTTATTCTTTTGCTATCCATCCTGTTCCAGATTCCGAGAAAGAGAATGAGTCATCTGAGAATGTGCGAGTTATTCCTCCTCCTGTTAAAAAGGGTCCAGGGCGTCCAAAGACTGAGCGTTTTCAGCCAAAATATGTGAAGATGAAGAGTGAGAAGAGAAAGATTAGATGCGGAACCGCAAGAGGCTATCGAATCATAACAGTCGAACTTGCCCGAATCAGGAAGTGCATGATTTTTCTGGGATATGATTTCTTTGTTATTTTTTTAGCTTTAGAAAAAGGTTTCTACTTTGATTTTTAGTTTCATTCTTAGTTGTTTTGATTATTTCAGTACATTTTTTACGACACAAAGTTATCATATCAGTAATTTAAAGTTTGCTTTCCTTCATTAAAGGTTTGACAACATATATAACCACTTTTGACAACATATTCTGTCAATGCGTAAATGATATTCTGAAAAAAAGTAAAGAAACAGAAAGCTGCTGCTGTTGTGAATAAATGGTACAATCCATTAATTATTATGTACGATCATCATATTAAGATTTGTGATAATTACAGTTTTCCATGGACATGGAAATGTGATATAAGTACTTATCCATGGTCATAGATATGCGATAAATGTACTTATCCATTACTATGATGTGATATAATGATGATTCCATTTACTGTAATGTTACCGTCATAGATGATAGTTAGCGTATTTCAGAACACCAACATCTTAATTTACAGAAAACAGCAAAATAATTTTGCTGAAATGAGATCGCTTGAACCGAAAACAGCAAAATAAGCTTCAGCAACATTAGATGATCATGCAAGTATCTTGAGTTTTAAACCAAAACAAAAAGACTACAAACTTTATTTGAACCGTCTTTGTCGTCAAAGGAAAACCACATTCCTAAGGAAGATTGCTATGATCCATATCGAGTCACTAGTTTAACTGCCATCTTGATCCGCTTTTCTTTAATTTTACAGCAGCACTTCGCTTCTTTCCCGAGGGAGACTATCTTCTCCTCTCATGATACGTTTCATAAAAGTAGCATACGAAAAGTAGACAATCGATTTCTTCTGCAGTACAAACAGTTCGAGAAAAGGTGTGTCCACAATTTAATCGATCTCTGGCGAGATGCTAGCTCGATGATTCATATTTCTTTGCCTAATAGGATGAATACAAGCATCCATCATGAGTTTCGCAGTAGTCTTGCATGCCTTTTTGGTGTAAAAATTCGTTAAGGAATTGTAGTGCTTCCAACGGTGGTCAGAGAAATTGAAGTGTAGAAGCGTCCGGTGCGAGGCGATCTTGTAAATATTGGTATGAACAGGTTACACACATCGTGCAGGATACATAGGATGAAGTCGCGGATATATTCATTAACACCATCTTCATCATTGGATTGCAGTAGTTCCTGTAATAAGTGACATTATCAGCAACCACATACTTAGATAAGGTTAGTATCACTAGATAGGGCATTAAACATACATATTGTTATTATCATTTTTCGACGCAAGAGAATGCCATGATCCCACAAGTTATGTTTTCATATCTAAAATATTTTGCAATTATCACTTACAAAGAACTAGTCGACTATTCACTTTAATTTTTAATTGTTCATTCATCTCAACCAAAATTAGAATTACTTACTAGTGCTCCCGGCTTCATGAAAACAGATTTTGCATATTTTCCTGCAGCTTGGCTATCCTGCATTTGAGATTGTGCTTCTTTTTTGCTTGGATCAAGCTTGTACATGTAATATTCCAAAGAACTCGCCCTCAAGAAAGCCATTATCAACAAGATCTTGAACATGCGCTTCAATACGGAGAATGATACTCCCCATCATGGTCTAACAATCTCCAAGCAAAATCCCTAACAAATAATTATTTAAATTAGTGATGTAACATGTGAAAACTCAAAAACCAAAAATAAAGAATATATTCAAAACTTACGAAGGGGTTGTCCGCTTAAAGTACGATTGTAAAGCCTCTCTATCACCCTTTTTCATGTGATTGTACAGTTTTAAGCTTTCAAATTGCTTGTAAGTTTGTACAGTTTACTTTCCTTCTTATTACCCCTGTCCCTCGGGGTAAAATCTGATCTATACTTTTCTCCGGCCTTGATGATCGGTTTTCACTCCCCGACTAATGAGTGACATGTACTTCATTCTTTTTCTTCATCCTTGGTCCTTTTTCCGACTAGCAAAGTCCGCCACATCCGTGTGATAATTATCTCACACATTGTCAGTTAAATATAAAACACAGTATGGGGTTTCAAGCATGTAAGTTTATACATTAAATACTATGAAAAATTATCAATGATTTGCAGTCGAATGTGTTACCATCTCCTTCTGATCTTTGTTCTTTTAAATACTGTGTGAGACCGAGCGAGAATAATCCAGAACCATCTTCAGCTGTATTCCCACCTTCGAATAGTAATGAAAATCCAAAAATCACTTTTAAAGAATATGAAAAAATTTAATTTCACATGCAATATTTTGTGGAAAAATATAAATATCTATGAATTATGGGATTTTCACCAAATTCTATACGCGGAAGCGATGTTTAATGTCTAGTGTTTTTCTCCCATACTCATCCGGTCCTATATCATACTCTTCTTGTGGCTCTTCCATCCTTTGCGGTTGATCATCGTGCTCTTGCACTTGTTCACAGTCCCTTGATTTTTCATCCAAGCTCTTGAAAATTTCATCTAGAGTTTCCTCCATGATCTTAGATATTTCACGCTTAACATCAACCTTTAGTCGTTTACTCTTTGCTACCAATCGGTTCCTTTCACTACGAAACCTTCCTAAAATTCCACGTTGAGTGTTTATCCATTCCTCATTTTCTATAATCAAAGCTATATTCTCCTTCTCCAGATTCAAAACTTTCTTTTGTTCTGTTTCCAACCTTGATAGTTGCTTTATAGGATTTATCAATTTCCTTTCGGCGACATCCAATGGAATTGTTAAACTATGGCCAAATTCAAATATTCCTGCCTGCAACCAAAAAACAAGTGTTTTTTTTAGTTTATAACATTTGGAAAAAATTCAAGACATGTTTTTTAGGCAAGCTTTTGTATAGTGAAAATTTGAATTGTGACATGTTATACCTCTGATAATTTATATGGGAGTTTTTCGAAAATACCGTAATAAGCGTTAAATATACTCCAAGCATCCCATCTTGCAAATCTGGGACTATTGTTTACTGCACCACCCCTTCTTTGAACAAATGAAGTATGCTCCATAAACCAATACTGTTCAAACCATACACAACATAACAGACATGTCATCGTTTTCCAAAACAAAAAAAAAAAAGGTTCAGTGTAAGAAATTTACCAGCAGATAGAATGTGCATCAATAAGATTCAGTGCAAATTTCAGATTTATGAGAGGTGTAGCACAACAGTCCAGATATGTCATCGTTTTCCAAAACAAAAAAAATAGGTTCAGTGTAAGAAATTTACCAGCAGATAGAAAGTGCATCCGGTGATACGTTTAACATCCCCTTTGCTTGATTCAATACTTTCCATCAGGGATTTATGAATAAGATGAGGCCAACTAATTCTGTTGATTACATCCAGACTTTTCACGTACATCAAGTAATTGCATGGAAGACTAAAATTACCCGTTTTTGTGAAAAAAATTGTTTGACACATGTAGAAAACAACGAGCCTCACAAAAATCTTCAACCCTTCCATTTTTGATTGCATCTAAAATAGCTACTTGAACTTGATCTCCTAACTACTTGGTGGAGATGTTTCTCCAAACTTGTATCTTATACACAAATCATTTGTACTCGGGGGTGACTTTCCTTTCATTTATTAATTTGTTCTCAATACCATTCTCAAGTATCTGCAATCCAAGATCAACGGCCATGTCTTCCGGTGTCGAGATAAACAATTCTTGGCCTTCAACGAGATTGAAACCATACTTTGTCCATCTTCGATTTTAGTAAAAGTTTGTATGAGCATTTCCGAGTCCATGGTTACTCTTACATAACTCATCTTTGCTAATCTTATTATTTACTAACACTCGAACCATGTCACGAAATGGTGTCGCCTCAAGAGCTTCTATCATTTCCTTGGTTTGCGGTAGCCCCTTATTCTCGAGGTCACGGAATAGGTCATACAATGGTCCAAAATTTGCTCGAAAGGTTTTGTCGAATCAGATACGGGTAAGTAATAACATCATAAATTGGATTTATTAAGTTGATGATAAAGTGAACTATCACATCTTCAATAACACGTAAACATTTATTTTCACGACGTAATCATAGGAATATGTATATTTTGCTCATTTTATATGTCAATGAAGTTGGAAAACTATAATTTTCATTAAGTAAATGAAATGAACATAATCTAAGATACTAGTATTTGAACATGAAAATTCTGGGTGAATTTGGAAAACACAATTTATCACGTATTCAAAATTCTAAAAAATTCAATTATCACATCAGTCTGCATGTTTCATACAATTTATCTCAAACTATATGCCTAACGAATCACGAGTATCTTACCCGATTTGTTGCCTTTGTTTTTGCCGGTTTCAAGAATATCATTTACTGCGCAATCATAGGAATATGTATATTTTGCTCATTTTATATGTCAATGAAGTTGGAAAACTATAATTTTCATTAAGTAAATGAAATGAACATAATCTAAGATACTAGTAATTGAACATGAAAATTAAGGTGATTTTGGAAAACACAATTTATCACGTCATCAAAATTCTAAAAATTCAATTATCACATCATCAATTATCACATCAGCATGTTTCATACAATTTATCTCAAACTATATGCCTAACAATAAGTATCTTACCCGATTTGTTGCCTTTGTTTTTGGCCTTGTTTATTTTATTCCTTACTTGCTTTTGGTTTTCCAGATTTCTTACTCGTTTTCATTTTCTTAGGCGGCTTCACAAAATCATCGGTATCACTGGATTCGTTACAAACAGCATCTTTATCACGATGTTTCACCATCTCTTGGTATTCCAATTCAAAATTTAGAACACAAGATCAAAAAAAACTGATGATTTTGGTTGACAGTGAACAAAGCAAAACAGTCCCAGAAATGACATATAACAATAATAGTATTAACTCATCAAATTAAGTAAATCTTTCAACTTATATGATCAAGAAAAACCCATTTAATCATGATTATCACACATGCATGACTGAATCATTTTCAGATTTGTTTAAACTGAACAACATCAAGATGGTGATAAAGTATCTTTTGCTTAGACATCTTTAGCAAACATAAATCATACTCAACTGAAGTATCCCGTTAATGTGATTTCATCCGTTTTGTGTTGATGTTGATGCTGTTTTGTTTTTTTTCCAGTGAAAGAAGAGAAGAAAGTTGGAAGAGAAGAAAGAAGAAGAGAAGAAAGAAGAAGGACGATAATAACTAGGTGCGGCAATTGTTGGGATTATCCTAAATTGAAGGGTTGCTGCCAGTTTTCACGCTAGTCTATTTTTTGGTCAATTTTTTTAACTTTTTTCACGGTAACTAATTTAGGATAATTACTTTTTTTTTGGGATAATTTCTTTTTCAAAATTAGGATAATTCTTTATTCACTTAAGGTTATTATAGTAAAATTATTAGTAATAAAACTAATGATGGGCTTCATATATAAGGTATCTTAATGGTGGGTTTCATATATTAAAAATAAGAGAAATGGGCTAGAGATATTTTCTCCCATTTTACAAAACAGAGAAACGTTCCTGAAAAATTCTGACGGGCAGAAATGTATTGTTAACTAAAGTAGTTTTTATGGGGTAACCATGAGTTTTTTTAATATGGTGGTTCAAACGAAGTTTGTAAATCTAGATGTTATCTTCAAAACTCATATTTTATTTTCCGATTCGGAACTAAGGTTTGTGAGATGTGGTGTATTAGGTGATTGGGAAATTACCGTGTCCGTGGTCTGAGTATAAACGAGGATTGTGACATGAAATTAAAAAGGAACATGGCTACCAGGCGCATGTGGATGAACACAAGTCTTCCAAAGCTGACAAAGGCGAGAACATCAAACACAACTCTAAGTGTAGTCTTCATAAGAAAGGTATGTTTCGTAAAACTGAATCCGGCATTACTTTAATTAAGGGTGATTGTCATGTTTGTAAAATCCTAGCCATACGGCAGTAAATTGTAGGCAACATAAAAACCTTTAATTAGTAGATAGTTAATGCTAATTTAGTTGAAACAAACTAGTGCTGGGTTCGATGACATGATGTCGGAAGTTATTTTAATAACCAATGTGAGAGACCAAGTAGGTGGACTCTGGAGCCACCAAGCATGTTTGTTAAAACAGAGACTGTTCACCTCCTATCGGAGGATAGGAGATGTCGAAAACTCTATATGAGTAACTCACCATGCGACAGAGGTTGCATAAAAGGGAAAGGTTGAGCGAAGCTCATATCTGTAATATTCTCACATTGAATGAAGTTTTTATGTTCCGGGCATATGCAGGAATCTTGTATCTTGTTATGTTGTAGATGGTAAAAGACTGAATATGGAAAACTTGTCGTACCTAAGGGCATGTGATTTTGAGGGAAACGTTATAAGACTTAAGGTCAATATAAGCTTAAGGAAAAAATCGATGAAGTAGTTGATTCTTGTGTTTTCTTTTGTGTGATTGAATGTTTTGCATGGTAGGCATAAACTGGGAAGCGTAGGCTGCATACCCAAATTTAGTTTGGATATTGAACACAAAAGTTAAATATTCGTAGAATCAAAATATGCTATAAAACCTTTTAGCAAAATTGCTCAGAGTAATTCTAAGCCCTTAGAATTAATTGATTAGACCTAGTTGACATGAAATCAACCCAAACTAAGGTGGTAAAAGGTGTTTTTATAACTTTCATAGATGATTGTACGAGGTACTATCTTGTATACTTACTTAGGGGTAAGGATGATGCCTTAGAAGCCTTAAGAGTATAAACTTGAAATTGAAAGCAAAGTATATGTTACCACTAAAAGGGTTAGGTCCTAACATGATGGCAAGTATGAAATTCATATAGGAGAACTTTACTCGTTAGATGGCATTATTGATGAGATCACACCTCCTTATTCACCGTAGTCCTAATGGTATAGTTGATCGTAAGAACAGAACCTTTAAGGAGATGATTTATGCCATATTGATTAAAGGATTAACCACCAACTTATGGGGGAGGTCGTCCTCGATTTTGTTATATCCTGAATAGAGTAACCTTTAAAGGATTAGATAAAACTCCATATGTTTATGAAAGATAGACAACCTTCTTATGCATACGTCAAAGTGTGGGGGTGTATAGATAAGATATCCTGAGTACCCTACTGCATATAGTTTTTGGTTGTGAGTTCTGCTTTTTCTGACTTTGGTGTGAATACTATTATGGAATCTTGGGATGCTTTGAGTTCTTTGAACATGTTTATTCTTAATCATGTACCTCATTAGAGATGTGATGTTGATCCCTAGATTTATTCTCAAATAGTCGAACTTATCTTTAAGGAAGATGAATTAGAGTTGATCCTAGAAGAAGTAAAGATTATAACCGAGACTTCTTATAAACCCGACTTCTTAATAAGCAGCTTAATCCGAGCTCCACTCGTAAAGAATCCATAACATCTATTGAAACCCAATTACTGTAAGAAGCTTCATTTAGTGAAATGGACTCAGTCCGTCGGAACCAGACTTGGGAGCTTGCTAGTTTACCTCTAGGGAGTAAGACCATGGGATGTAAATAAGTTGAAACGTTAGATATATGGAACTGTGGAAAAATATTAGGCTAAGTTGGTAGCTAAAGGCTATAAACAAAAATAAGGTGTCAATTTCCTTGAATCTTATTCACTTGTGACGAGAATTACTTCTGTTGAGATGTTAATTGATATTGCTGCCATAAACAACTTGGACATACATATATCAGATGGATGTTAAGACAGCTTTCCTAAAACCGTGAATTAGATAAAGAAATTTTCATAGACCAACCTGAGGATTTTGTAGTGAAAGGTTATGAAGACAAAGTTTGTAAGTTGAACAAATCTTTGTATGGTTTTCAAATAAGCACGTAAACAGTGACATGAAAAATTTGATCATGAGATAATGTGTAGTGGATTTAAGTTAATGAATCTGACAAGTATATTTATAAGTAACTTGTTAAGGATGCCTGTGTGATTGTATGCTTGTATGTTGATGATATGTTTATACTTGATACAAACAAAGATGTGATTAATTCCACTAAAACCATGCACTGAATGAGAACGTTGACTTGAAAGACTAAGGCTTTTTGATGTAATCTTAGGGATGAGGATTAGAAGATAATCAAACATTTATAGTCTTAGTTGTTCTCATTATGTTGAATTTGTGCTTAAGAGATACAATCAGTCTGATTGTAAGCCTACTTGTACTCCATACGATTCTTCTTGTAGACTCAAGAAAAATAAGGATAATGGAGGATCTTAACTTGAATACTCAAGAGTTATAGGATGTCTGATGAATTTAATGAACTGTAAGAGTCCAGACATTGCCTATATTGTGAGTAAGTTAAGTAGATATACTTGTAGTCCAGAGCAAGAGCATTGGGATGCATTTAGTAGAGTATTATGGTACCTAAAATACTCTATTACCTTTTATTTGATTTATGAAAGGTATCTTGCTGTCCTTGAGGGACTTTATGATGCAAACTGGATAGTTGACTCAGAGGAGTCTAAGTCTACGAGTGGATATGGTTTCACTCTAGCATGAGGGTTTGTTTTTGGAAGATTTCCAAACAGACATATATTGCTCAATTCATTATGGAATCTGAGACTATTTCACAGATAAAGCACGAGAGGGGGCCGAGTGCCTAAGATGCTTTTTAGAAGACATTCCTCTCTCTGGCATAGGCTGTGCCCTATATCATACATTGTGTTAGTCAAGCTATAATAGCTAAAGCTAAAAATAACTAATCTCAATCGGCGTTATTTCCATTGATTGGATAAAGTCCAAGGAGAATATCGCGCAACCTTTGACGAAAGGTTTATCCAAAGAGATAGTTAGAAATGCATCGAGGGGATGGGGCTTAAGCTCATAAATTAAACTTGCCATGAAGGATACTCAACCTTGCCGACTTGGAGATCCCATGATCAAGGTTTCGAATGAGACAACTAATTTGTGGTGGGTAAAGGTAAACACTATCGAGAATTTCATTCTCTCGTCCCTTCCCTATGGTGTAGACGTGATAGTGTGATGCATGTGAAGGATGACTTTTAAGAAGTCTTAATGAGTTCTATAGTTTCAATTTAAGATTGAAGTGGGGTGTAGCAAGAACACTCTTTATGGAAACTCACCTATCTCGAATGAGGAAGTGGGGCCGTTTCTGAGAGAATATGAGCTTTGATTCTCTAGAGCATTCTCGAGAAACAGGATATGTCCAGTGGCCAAATTGGACAAACGGCACGAGCTTGGCAAGACCCTTGGAGATATCATCCGTGGTTGTTATCGCTAATTACATCAAACACTAGCGATTCAAGATATAGTTCACTGTCTCTAGCAAGTAATTAAGGTAATATCTCACTAAGCAAAGGTTCAAGACATCATGGACACCTCTCGCCTAAAATGGTATTTCTGCGTTTTTATGTGATTTTCGTTTTGATGGTTTTGGTATTATCGGAACTTAGGACCTAAGGGGTCAATAAGGGTTCACTAGTTCATGCTTTTTCACTTTGGTGAAAGGAACCTTTAGTCTCACTGGTGAGGAACTAAAGATGAAAGCTCTCTATACTATATGATTTTTGCAATCCATAGTATGACCTGGTCAACACACTTGTTGTGTGAGGAGAGGATGTAGAAATAACTAGTATGATTTCAATACTTGCACGATCCTTCTATCTGTTCAGTCTGTTTGGGTCGTGAGATTGAGATGTTGATTTACCAAGATCTATCTGTGTTTTCGTGTTTTATTGAGTTTTCATTCATGTGGGGGATTGTTGGAAAACAATTATTAAAAAAGGATTTTTAAGGTTTTAATAAAATTATAATTTATTGTTTTCTTTTGTGAATGAAAAATTATTAGTCCCACATCGTGGAGTTTCTACTTTTTAGTTGTTTTAAGAAACTATATAAGCTTTTAGTCCCACATCGGGAGTTCTTCTTCTTAAGTTGTTTTGTTCCATTATATAAACAAATTCACTACTTTTGTAAAAATCAATGGAAAGGGTTTCTCCTTATTGTAGAGGGACCCTAAGGGAAAATATTTTATAGTTTTCTTAACCGTCATGATTTTCCTTAACGGTTTTTTGGAGTTGCCAAGCTCAAGTTGAGCATCTACTACATATGCTAGTAGTAGGTGTAGTAGGGTGTTTTATCCCTGAGATATCCGATCTGTGAGGGCTATAGCATCACTCTTGAGTGTAGCCGGCGCTAATGTCTTAAGGGCAACGTGTTGAACACGTGACTCACTCTTTTTCCAAAGTTTTGCCTTGTTCTTGTTATGAGATTTTGGGAGCTCGTCTGCTTTTCATCAGATCGATCACTTCCACTATAAAGGAGCTAAGTATCAATAACTTTTGCTTATTTGATTTTTTCCTTGTTTTTGATTATTGCACCCAACAAAGAATAACTATATTAAATCTTCTTTCTTCAATCTCTATTCAAGAAGGTGTTTTGGATATGGAGTTTGGGTCTGAAATAATCATGGTCAATATACGGTTAAGGATGGTTTTAGGAGCGATGAAGATCAAGGTGAGCCAAATTTTCCAATCGATGTTGTTTGGAGCCTGGAGTATCCTTGCAAAATCAACTTTTCTTTGGCTTCTTTCTCATGATAGGATAATGACTGATGGATAAGCTATTAAGAAGAGGTATGGATGTTTCTAGTTTATGTTGTTTTTGTGATGAAGTCGATGAAACTAGCTCGCATTTATTCTATGATTGTTGGAGAATCCGGAGAATTTGGGACTACTTTGTTGAAGGATGTCGCTTTAATTGGACTTACAATTCAAATGTGACTACAAATGTGAAGTCTTGGAAGTTTAATTGGGGTGATGAAAGACTTAGTCAAATTTGGAATAACATTCCAAGGTTGCAATATGGTGGTGTATATGGAGAGAACGAAATGCAAGAGTTTTTGAAAACAAAAAGAAAAATTTGGTAGGCCTCCTTAGAAATGTTAAACTACAAGCATTCTTTTGGGCTAATCAACACAAAGATGATGGGTCTAACGGCGAATATGATGATTGCATTATGGGACTCTTTATTCCGGCGATTGTAAGCTTGTTTTCTTGTTATTTTGGGTTTGCCGGATGTTTTTCGCTATTTTTTTCTTGCATGTATTCATTGGGTTGAGGTACCCCTCTTAAGTACCTCTTCTTTTAATGAATTTTCTATTTGACCGATCAAAAAAAAAAAAAAAAAGAATACAAAAATTTTAATTAACCAGCGAGAATAGTGAAGAAACTAAGAACAAATCAATACAAATCTCGAACCTGAGATGCAATACCCAATTCACGGCATGAACCGCTGGTAAGAACAAACAGTAGAAATGCAATCACATACTGCCAAAGTGAAGTTGGCCCTGGTTCTGAAACTTCTTTCCGCAGCAAACCAAAGCTCACCCGAGACCCATATACTTGTCACCTGTGACTTCTGTCAGCTGCTGCTGGAGTTTTGCAAACACCTCCTCCCTATTCCCCTTAAATTTCCAAGGAAAAGTATTCCTCACCTAGGTCTCCAAAAGGCTCTTCTTTCGTTACCCAAAACGTTGAGTATCCAAAAAGCGTCTTCTTAATTAAATTTACATCAGAAAGGTCAACCTTCTCTGGTCCAAGGAGTTCCATCAGTTTAAAAAAATCAACTTGGAAATTGTTGTATGCTGGCCCAACTGGTGTAATGCTTGGAGGCTGAAAAAGGAATATTTCACGTTTAGAAGAAAAAATGCCATTGTATTAAGGAGTACGTAAATAGTATGTCCATGTATGCAAGTGATGTTTACGGCATTATCTTAAATATAAAACGATATTTTCCATATGATGTTTTTGGAAATTGCAATGATTTGAGTTCGTTTCAATCTTAAAAGCTTTAATAACAAAAGTTTAAAATAAAAACGAATTAGCCGTTTCTTTCGTGTATCTGCACTACATCTAAAATTTTGTAAAAACATGTCTAAACAATTCAAGAGCTAAGAATCAGTTTAATTTACCATTTTCCTATCAAAGATGTTCTAAATCAATACTCTCTAATTCACTTCCCGAATTTGGGTCTAAATGAAAATGTCTAAACACAACCTTTAGAATTAAGAATAGGAAGAGAAAGTTACCCTTGAAGAAATTGATGGAGGAGACTGCTCTTGCTTGAGCTTATTTCTCTCTTCTGCTTCTTCTGATATGGTTTCTGTAATCGTAGACAAATTTGAACCTTTGGATAAAACATTATCATCTTCATCAATTTCATTATTATCACTATTACTAAAACATTTCCATATATCGCTTCTATGTTAGGGTCCTTGACCAAAACACTAGCTAGATCACCGGAAAGAATTCAAGAACCCTAAATATAACCCTTTGAGTTGGGGGTTAACCACTTCTGCTTAGAAGTTGAAGGAAAGAAATCAGTTAAACTGAGTTGTATTAATTAACTTCTGTTTGATACAATCTCGAGCTTAAGTATTTAAAGAAAACCGAATTGCTTGATAAGCAAGCAATGCCAATAATAAGAATTTATGTAAACTAGGAAACCATACAAACTAAATAAGGTAGCTATAACTAAGGAAATAAGGGATGTCGGTTCAATGTTGCAACATTCCACCCCTTTTGGAAAATGGCTTGTCCTCAAGCCTCAATGTCTGGAAAACGCAAGAGAATATCATCTGCATCTTCCCATGTAGCTTCCTCTGGAAAATGATCTTTCCATTGTATAAGCCACTTAGTCCTAGCTTTATTGTCTTTCTTGAACATTTGTCGTTCTAGTATAGCCTCAGGTTCCCACTTTTCATAATCAACCACATTAGGTAAAACTGTCTCAGCAACATTAGAAGATCCAAGTTTAAGTTTCAGTTGAGAAACATGAAAAACTGGATGAATACGACTTTCAGCAGGCAGGTCTAATTTGTATGCAACTTCTCCTATGCGCTCAATGATTTTAAAAGGTCCGTAAAATCGAGGAGAAAGCTTAGAATATGATTGAATCGCCACTGAGGATTGTCGATAAGGTTACAAACGAATAAATACCCAATCATTCACCGCAAAGCTTCTTTCAGTACGATGGTTATCAGCATGAGACTTCATTCTAGCTTGAGCAGCCTGAAGATAAAATTTAAGTAACTTTAGCGTATGATCTCTTGCTCTTAAGTTAAGATCAACAACATTGACAGATGTGGTTCCTTGTAAGTAGCTCGAAATTGTTGGTGGAGCTCGACTATAAACAGCTTTATATGGTGACATATTAATAGCGGAGTGATGGCTGGTATTATACCACTGTTGATGGTGGATTTTCATTTAAGGGCTGAAATTGTAAAAGCCAAAATTATGCGCTAACATCTTGCAAAAGATAAAGCCATTAATAAGTGATGAATACTTCTTCACTTTACTAGTTCACCTTAGAATAGAGCATGTGGAAATAATCCCAATGATTCTGAATTAAATACACAAATTCATCCAGGTTGGAGCATGTAGCAACAATCCCATATACTCTGTGAATTTACAGATTATTAATTAATGCATGACCAGCCTCGTATTTCACGTACTCATTACCGGTGCGGCATGACGACCGAGTGTTGTTCTCAGCAGAAAGCAACACGAATCTCCAAGAATTAATAATAAACATGTACGAAATACCCATACAAAGCTACAACTCTCGGTGTGTTATACTAGCCTGATTGAGCATGTTTGAACCTGAACCGACCATACGGTCTCGAAACGATCACGACCATCCAACCTCACCAAAGATGATTGGATGGCTTAGATTAAATCCATGACCCCAAGCGGTATTGGAATATTCACCACCTTAATGACCACCAACCCAGGCCGTTTATGCCCTGGTCGGTTGAATACATACCATGCCTCCCAAATAACCACTGAACACCATCCTAAAGTAGGATGGTTGGACTGTGTGGATCGGCTTGGAAAAGCTTGTGCGCACAAGACCGCCAACGACAGATCTCAAAACGGCCACGACCGTCCAACTTCACCCGGATAATTGGACGGCCTAGATTACCCCATGACCGGTCGGACAAGCTTGTCCTCCGCACACCGGCAGGCCCCCTTTCTACCTGCATAGCCGACATCTCATGACCTAACCAGGGAGGAGTGAACGTTCACCCATAACTTGGGCGGGCGTGATGCTTTAAGGTCGCTAAGGGTCTTAAACAGATCACGACCATCCAACTTCGCCGGCGTATCTGGATGGCCTACATCAAGCCCATGACCGTCAGTCAGGTATCACCATGATCACCACGGTCCCAATATGGGTCCCACATGGTCGGGATCCCAAAAGGGGAGCTTAGCCTACCAAATCGTTAGGTTGAAGTTGTGTACGCACGACCAATCAAAACCCTAATTAGGGTTTGCGACATATTACATGTGTCGTTAATCGATCACGAGCGTCCGTTTCCACCGGCTTGGATGAAGGGTCCAGAATAGATTACAGTCCCGGAGAGTATCAACATGATCAATGTGGGCCCATCTATATCCATGCCCGACCGACCAAGACAAACCCTGGCTAGATGTTTTGGTTCGTGCGCCCTAAGGTGGCATGCCACGCCCTTTAGGAATCCTTTGCGGGATGGGATTTCTGTTGCAAAACGATCTCAACCGCTCTTCTTTACTGGTAAACTTGAGTGGCCTAGATCGCATCTTCGTGATAATGAAGTATAAACATGGACACCAGCATGTCGTCTACACACATGCATGATCGGTCCTCTATAAAACACTTCCCATGCTTGGATTCGACCAAGCGAAATAAGGAACTTGCGTACCTCTTAAACCCCAATCCACGATCGCGAGATGAGGGGGTTGTAAGTCATCTCGTCCGTCCAACTTTACCCCGACTTTGACGGATAGCCTAAGACATGAGTTAGGCTATCAATGAGGCGTCACCACAATCACCGTCCACCACTCTTCCACATGGAGTGATCGGTCAAGTCAGGGCTTACCTGTATAGCCTCCAAACGATCACTCGAAGATGGCTGGACATGATGCTATTTTAAGACGCTTAAATCCGTGACTTACTCCGGTAAGCCTTAAAAACAGCGATGCTTCATACATGCTGAATATACTCGATGCAGTACCTGCGTAGAATACACACGATACTTCACAAGTATCGACTTCCTAAATAATTTAGTTATATAGTCTGGCATTACATGCTACTTTCTGTAGGTCCCACGATCCACACACTCGAGACATCAATCATGTCACAAACTGGGGATACATACTGGGGTATTGGTCTCGGTTTACGGCGTGCGGCGTGCAATGCGCCATCACAAGAACGTGTCGGGAAGTCATGGACGGTTATAGATGACAGAGAAATGGGCAAGACGGGTCGTGTAACATCAACACACAACTCCACTACTCCATCACTCCACTTCCTCCACTTCCCACGAGAGACGTGAATAAGGCTCAAATGACTTGTATAAATAGGTTCTCCTCCCTATTTCCAACGAGAAGAACAAGTCCAGACAACAGAAGCAAGTGTTGATACCATCGTATTCAAACACCGTAAATGATAGCTTACACCCACAAGCCGCCTTGACTTTCTGATACAAGTCATACATAGCCAACACCTTCACAATCTCAACACCTTCTTCGCTTCCTCCCTAAGATCAACCCCATCTCCTTCACTTTGTGACCGAAACAAGTCCGGAACGGCCATTTCTTGGTTTAGGCCGGATTTGAATGTTGATTTCTAGAATCTACAAGCACTCCCGTGTAGTGCATTTGTTTAAGGTTTAGACTCATTTCTCATCCACACACCCAAAATTACCAAAACCGCGGAAATAGTTTTCATCCATAAACAATTGGCGACCACAAATGAGGTTAATCTCTCGGTTGTAAAGTCAATTTCTTCAATACCATTCAATCGATTTCGAGATGGTTGGTCTTAGGACCACCTCGACGGTCTCAAATCTGATGGTTCCTCCAACGAGATACCCTCCTCCTAACGGCGTATCTGACGGCATGATCAGGAGATTTCCAACATTAAGCGAACTAGCACGGGTACATGAGATTTACACGAAGAACATGGAGCTAATCAAAGAAGCGGTAAACGGCATACTTGATATCCTCATCAAGATGACATCAGAGATGAGCGTTCCGGAGACCTTTACACCGGGGACTAGTTACCCTCGAGATCAGCGGTTTACTACGAACCCGAGGCCAAAGGATCGAAGGGCATCTCTGGTGGAAAGCTTGTGTGAACTCTTGCACCTCTCGAAGAATCAACGGGCGAGACGTTTGTTGCAGTTAATAAAATATCGCCGGATGTACACCTGACTCCTTCTCGTCCGGAAGTCTTAACGCATCGGAAACATCCGTAAATAATGTTACATTTGCGAAGACGACATGATAAGGCAGAGGAAGGTCACAACCGGGCCCTACATGTTACCGCACACATCAAGGGTTCAGAGTTCAGGAGGGCCCTCGTCGACACAGGAGCATCTTCGAATGTGATTACTCTCAAGACTCTCAGGACAGCCAAGGTTAGCCCATGCAAGATTGTACGACAGCCCACCACGATGACGGACTTGAAGGAAACTGAACCGGACATACGGGTATGTCAATCAATTTATCAATGAGGACCCGTTCAGGTCAAAAGCAAAATTTGAAGTCATAGAAAGGGGAGCCGGACTACCATATGATACTAGGGAGATCGTGGCTTCATGACAACAAGGTCATTCCTTCAACGTATCACCAAAGGCTGAAGACCATGCTAAATGAGGAAGTCATCTCAGATTCTGCATCATTGTCTCCGTGCGCACCCGATATGCGGAGTGAAGTTATTCGAGCCAAAAATACTCGCAGGAAGATCGAGACAAAGTCATGTGCACCCCACTACCCACGTGGCTTCAATCCGGAAGAAGACCGACTTGCATCACTTTGGGGCCAAGCACCACGACACGCCTTCTCCGACGCAGGCGTCCATCTTTATCCTGGTGAAGCTTGAACCCACGCTCACACCAAAGGGAACGCACTTTCGAGGCGAAACGTGATCGAAGGGGAAGACAATATACGGGCCGCTGTTAGCAATTAGCGAGGAGAGATCGGCACCCCGGTCTCTCCGCCCAATGAATGCTGCAAGAACGACGAAATACAAGAGGAGGTATTGGATGCCCCGCGACAACTACAAGATGGAACCAATTCCATGATTGGCGAGCTCGAGGCATCATAACATCGGGAATGAAGAATCTCCCGTGCCGGTCTCTATCGGTTCGACTCTGTCCACAGACAACGTACGAGTCTTGTTCAACTACTCAAGGAGTACCAAGATGTGTTCGCTGGACATACGAGGAAATGCTGTCTAGATGAAAAATTGGTCACCCATCACCTACATGTCATACCTGGATCCAAGCCAATCAAGCAATCTCCGAGGCAATTCAGACATGAAGTAGAAGAACAAATCAAGAACGAAATTAAGAAGTTACTAGTTGCTGGCTTCAACAGACCTATTCATCATCCGACCTGGTTAGCTAATGTGGTCCCGGTAAAGAAGAAAAACGGACAGATTCGGTGCTGCGTGGATTTCGGAGACTTGAACAAGTGCTGCCCCAAGGACGACTTTCCTCTCCGCCTAACATCAATATGTTAGTAGACGCCACTAGCGGACACGGCATGTTTTCCTTCATGGATGGTTACAACTGGCTACAATCGAGATAAGGATGTATGAGCACGATGCAAGTAAGACTGACCTTCCGAACCCCTCTTGGAAATTTTTACTATCTTGTTATGCCATTCGGTTTAAAGAACGTCGGCGCAGACGTATCAACGTCTTTATGACGGAAATCTTCCACGACATGGTGCATAAACAAGTAGAAGACTATGTAGATGATATCGTGGTCAAGTCAAGGGCTCGAGCAGATCACACCGACGTCTTACGGCAAGTGTTTGAGAGGTGTCGAGAATACAAATTGAAGATGAATCCTTTGAAATGCGCTTTCGAAGCGTCTCTTCAAGTAAATTTAAAGGATTCCAAGTAATGCGAAGGGATCAAGGTAGACCCATCCAAGACTCGGCTATCCTCACAATGCCGCCCCCACGAACTGAAGGAGCTCCAGTTTCATGGGCAAGGTAAACTACATTCGGCATTTATATACTGGGTCTAGCCCAACTTACCGCCTCATTCACCCCCTTGTCGAAGAAAGGAGCCGACTTCGTTTGGACCGCAACCCAGCAGAAGCTTTTAGAAAGATTCAACGACTTCTTGTCATCTCCGACCCTCATGAAGTCTCTGTACAAGGGAAGCCGCTATATCTATACACCGCCTTCGGTGACACCGCGTAGGGGCTCTACTCGCTCGGGAAGACGACGAGGGAATCGAATGCCCCATATACTATTTCATAGAATATTAAGAGATCTTCAACTCGGATATCCCAAGCGAGAGAAAGCATGTTTAGCTTTGATCCATTCCATTCGGAAGTTTAGGCATTACCTACTATCCAACAAGGTGATACTCGTGTCAAATCGACCACCGCAAAGTTTTTACTTTCAAAGCCGGTCTTGGCCGGAAGGACATGCAAGTGGCTTCTCCAAATGTCGAGCCGGACATAACATGTACGTCACCTAGAGCTATCAAGGGTCAAGCAGTCGCGGACTTACTAGCAGCTTTCCCTGGAGAAGGCACTACAGGGCTCCACGAGGATCTTCCTGGAGAATTTTCAGACATCTCTGTTTTGGAAGAAGAAGTGTGGCTCTTGTATTTTGATGGCTCTACTACCCATAGCGATTATACCGGAGAGCGGGCGTGGTATTAGTATATCCAAGCTGGGGAAGTATTCTCACACTCCTTCAAGTGAACTTTGAATGCACCAACAACTCAAAGAGTACGAAGCCTTCATCATAGGGATGTCACTAGCCAAGCAAGTGAGTCACGCGTGTCGGAGATAAGAGGTGACTCCAAGTTACCGGTGAATCGGATGAATGGGGTATACGACCGCGAAGGAAAGTAACGCTAGCTCCATATCGATCGGAAACACAATGGTTACTAAACTATTTTGCCGATGCAACCATAACCCATGCTGGTCGCAAGAATAACAAACACGCCGGATTGTCTAGCAACACTGGCTTCCAAATTGAAGTTCGAAGGTTTGGAAGAAACCTCGACAGAAAGAGGAGAACCATAGAATCGACATGGCTATCACAATACAAAGACACCAAGACCGACGATTGGCGAACTCCGATCATTCAAGATCTCAACAGCTCGCTCTCCCAAGGAAAGGTCGGTCTTAAAACCTGCGCAACTTCTTCATGCTTCATGGTATGTCAGTATTATCGGAACCCGGATGGTTTCCACTGTCAAGATGTCTTGGGGATGACGACGCGAAACTACAGTGAGTCGTGTTCACAATGAAATTTGTGGACAATCACCGGTGGTAACGTTTACCGACGACTTCAACGCTCGGCTATTAATGCGGCGGAGATGGAGACTCAATCCGGACTACTTCCTGCTCAAATTGCCAAGCACCGCCACATCAATTGGAAATTTTTAACGTGAACCACACCGAGACCGGAGAGATCCATACATTAGTTATCTCCGTGACGGAACAACTCCCGCCAATCAAAAGGATACTATCAAGATAAAGCAAAGGCCAAGCGGTTCGTATTCCACGAAGGATCATGTCGCAAGAGCTTCGGAGGTGATCTACGATGCCCGGGCTGAAAGGAAATCGAGTCCATGCGAAGAGACACCTGAAGAGAGAACATCGAGAAGAAAGCTGTTTCTCCGGATACACGAGAAATATTCTTGTGACCATGGAGGATAATATGTAAGCTTTTGTTCAAAAATGCCAAATTCGCAGGAATCATGTTCATGCGCCTTGTTATTCCACCCCTTGCAAGCCGATAAAGCGGTCCATGGCCATTTCAGTTTGGGAGTGGACATTATCGGAAAATCAGACCCTCCATCATCAAAGCGGCAGTACATCATAAGCTGCTGGCAGAATACTTGCGAATGGGTGAAGCCATTCCC